>JAPMLY010000212.1:27500-50000 GCA_026401115.1 Tetraselmis chui | reverse complement strand
AGGTTCCAAGAAGTTCAGACATAATATACTAGTTTCTGTCCTTCACACGTATAGGTCCGATTTTGGCCGATTTCCATTCATTCGTCCTCCACTGCTTTTTCTTGTAAAAAACTTTTTATTCTGTCCTGCGACTCGAGCATTCTGTACCGACAGGACAATAAAAGTACGTACGCCGAAATCGCGGTTGTACGTTTTTGTACAGGTTAGCGTTTTAGTCCGTCCTATGCCTCGTCCTGCGTTTGAGAAAGTAGAAACTCCGCCTGCGGTCACAGAACATTCCTCGCCAACAGGCAAAACCGACCCGGCAGCACAACCCTGGCTATAGCATCACACGTTGCACGCTGAGGATTCGCCACCCTCTCAGACTCACCGGGGTCCAACCATGTGTGTTCCTGGACCTGGAACGCTGTTTCTGCGGGTCGCCACCCGCTGAAACCGCCACGTCAGCAAGCAACGGCTCTTTGAACGGCGCTTATCCGTCCTCCCATCCTGTGACCCACGGGGCGCCTCTCCAACCTTCAACCTTCTCGTCTTTCGCTTTGGATTGCACGTACAAGGTAACCTGGTCTTGCTGAGGAAGGCGTGTTTCACTATTTTCCTCGCTCGCCCTATCCGACGGCGTGCTGTCATGTCATCATCTAAAGTTTCTTCTCTTGCCTTTCCGTCGCTGGAAACCCTAAACAATCTTTCCGAGCTTCTTTGTCACCATCACCAGAAAACACGCCCACAGTTCACCGCGTTACAGCTTGACCTCCACCAGTCTTGTTGAAGTGCCACTCCCGGCTCACTCACCTTCCCCGTCCTTCCTATTCTCCGACCTCGGCCAACCGGATCTGTCTATCCAAATGAACCTGTATGTTGTACAGGGGCCCCTACCTGACCTGACGTCGTTTTGGTGACGTGTGCGCGCACCGGTTCTTTCCCTTTCGCGGCGCTCACGCCTCACTGTCCCACTCACTTGCAGGGACACTCTAGCCACCCCTCATTCCGCTGGTGCGTGCTACCATATCTCAAACTCCCTGAGCTATGGATTATTACCTCTAACTAACGAAGCGTTTAACGAGGCTGTTTCGACCAGGCGCACTCGATATCCTGTCGTGATCCGCGTAGCAGTTGCGCATCGGCAAAACGGGCGTTTACGGGGAATTTACGGGATTTTGCCGGTGGGATTCACAGACACAACAGCAGTTCATACGAACTTTCGGCATGGCGGCGGCTGACAACTAATCAATATTTCCTGTTTGTCCCTCTCGCGTTTAGCAGGGAGGTCGCGATCTCGTCGTCACGCAAAGGGTGCTATCGCTATGTCGTCCAGCCCGTCTTCCTGGGCGCAGCTGCCCGATGAGCTTCTGGCGGGTGTATTTCGCGGGCTTTACGGAAATAAGGAACGCAAGGCGGCGCGGTGCGTGTGTCAACAGTGGAGCACCGCCCACGGACTCAGCGTGACGCACCTCCACCCCACTCGCCTCTCTATCGACGACCTGCGCCGCCGCTTCCCCTCCCTCACCTCCCTCGACCTCCGAAAACGCACGCGCGAGGAGCACCCGGTCGACCTGCTACGCCAACTCCCCCACCTTCGCGGCCTCCGTAAACTCAATCTCGACAATTGCCGGTCCGCCACCGACGACGAACTCGCCCACCTCGCGCAGCTTCCCGACCTCGAGACCCTCGTTCTATCGCACTGCTGGTGGATCAAAGGAACTGGCTGCGCCTCCCTCGCTGGCCTTCCTGCTCTGTCGACAGTCAACCTCTCAGCGTGTGATATATCCCACGCCGGCCTACGTGACCTCGCCAACTTGCCTCATCTTCGCACCCTCGACCTAAACTTTTGCTGGCGGCTCGGAAACCAAGGCGTCGAGCTGCTCCGTCACGCCGCTGCGCTACGCGTCCTTAAGCTCGCAGGTACCGCGGTTAGCGACGACGGAGCCGAGGCGTTATCGGAGCTGCCTTTGCTCGAGTCGCTCGACTTGGGCGGGTGTCAAATTAGCGACCGCGGAATAATCGCCCTCTCGCACCTACCCAACCTCCACACCCTCAGCATTCAGCAATCGCTGGTCACCGATGGCGGCTTGGTCTGGCTCGCAAGCATGCCTTGCCTTGCGGACCTCAACCTTGCACAGTGTTGCTTGGTTTACGGCAACGGCAGCGGACTGTCCAGTCTAGGCGGCGCACCGTCGCTGCGTCGCCTGCGCATCAAAGGCTGTCCACTATCCGACTTTGGCAAGGACACCCTCCGCGACATGATCCAGAGCACTGACGTGGAGGTGGTGCGCTAGGTCGGGACCGGGTGTGTATAGATATGTGTTATATATTCACGGGTGCACATGACAAGCCCCCACTCCCCCTCTTTCTCCCTTTTCTGCTCCAAAGGCACTCTTAACCTGTGAAAGGTGAACGGCTGCCGTGGACATGTATGAGTATCACGAATGGGTTTAAGGAGACAAAACGCGATGTAAGCTGAACGAGGGTCAAGTTTTGATAAATTGTTAATGAAGACATCTGCATCATTATGTGTGAGTGTGTTTGATTGATTGAGGGAGAGATCATGTGCGTGTGATATGTGTGTGTATGTGCTATGCTTGTCCAGCGCGGCCTCAGTTGAGTCGAGGGTGGCGTTCACTGGCCAGAAATGCGTCCACCGCATCCGCGAGGCGGCTGTAGTCGTCGAGGCAGTTGTAGACGTGCACCGAGAGGCGAAGGTAGAGTGCTCCGTTGATGGCTTTGACGGGGCATTCGATGGCTGCGGAGTGATGCAAAAAGTCCTGCGTTGGGAGAAGGACAATGCGCTAGCGAGTGGGAGCGGGTTTTTCTGTGTTCACATCAGGTGTTCACAAAAGGCGGCTATGTGGATGAAATGTGGTATGTGTGCGATTGGTGTAATGCGGGGAGTGTGTGCCAGCCGTGTAGTTCTTGATGTGTGTGTGTTCCCTATATAAACGCGTCTGGTGTGTTGTGTCGAATTGTCATGGGGAGTTCGTATACTGCAGGGGGTAGTGTGATATGAGATTCTGCCACTGTTGTGCGCATGTGTTTGCAATTAACTGTACACCGCCTGCTGTAAGTGGAGGGTTGCAGGTATATGTTTCTGTCAGGACATGCTATGTGTGCCTTTCGTAAAATAGAGAGCGCACGTGTGTGTGTGTGTGTGTGTGTGTGTGTGTGTGTGTGTTGTGGTGTGTGGAATGAGGGAAGGGGCACAAAGAGTGCTAAGGTTGCCCACCTGCACCGCCTTTGCGTCAGCCGAGTCCGCCTCTCCTTCCGCGGGCAGCACCCCACCCGTCGGCAGCTGCACCAGCGCCATGCAAGGCGGGCAAAGGTCGAGGGGGGCGAGCGTTGAGGTGCGCCACCGGCCGATCAGCAAGTCCACCGCAGAATGGAGTATACGCCTCATATGGTCGGACATGGCGGGCAGGCCGATGGCCTGTTGTGGGGTGGGTCGGCCGTGCTGTGCGTCTTAGCCGATGGATGATATATGGAGTCGTAAAGTATCAAAAAGAAGGTGGAACTGGGAGGGATGAGGGTGGGACTACTCGCCTGGTGAAACTCGAGGGCGGCGGGGAGGGCGAGGTAGGCGGCGTAATCACGGTTGCCTTTGTTAAGAACGGAAAGCAGTGTCGTAAAAACGATGCGCGCGCGTGTGTGTATGTGTGTGTGTGTGTGTGTGTGTGTGTGTGTTTACTTGACATGGCATCCGAGTAGCACATGTCTCAAACAAATAGTTGCATGGTCATGTCTGTGACACTTCCATGCCATTTTCTGAGTTTGAAGTGATGCAGTTGGTGCGATGGTTCGAAGTGTGTACATGATGTAACACAGTTGGAGAGCAAAATGCGTCTATATGAATGTGCACTGTCTGTATGCTTAAGCTGATCTCTTATGTTCTTGGTGTGCGTGCATGTGTGTGTGTGAGAGAGTGGGTGAGTGACATGTAGGTGCACGTGTGTGCACGAGTGTGTAGATATGTGTGTGCATGAGGATGTGAATGTTTGTGAGACTGAGTGAGACATGCATGTATGCATATATGAGAATACGTGTGTATATGTGTGTGCGTGAGGGTGTGAATGTGTATATGCGCAAGTGTTTGTATGTGTGTGTGATAGTATGTGTGTGTGTGTGTGTGTGTGTGTGTGCGCGCGCGCGTGCGCACAAGCATGTATGAGATTGTATGCTTGTGTGGGTGCACGCGCGTGGGAGTGCGTGTGTGTGTGAAAGAGAGCGCGTATGTCGCTTTGTGTGAGTGAGTGCATGCAAGCTCGTGTGTGTGTCTGTGCGTGAGCGCGCATGTGTGTACGTTTGTGTGAGTGTATGTGTGTGTGTGTGTGTGTGTGTATGTGTGTGTGTGTGTGTGTGTGCGTGCGTGTGTGTGTGTGTGTGTGTGTGTGTGTGTGTGTGTGTGTGTGTGTGTGTGTGTTTCTGTATTTGTGTATGCGCGATGATATCAGGGCATGATATGGGACACTTGTTGTTGGGGCAGCAAACAGCATGCAATAGTTATGCAACTAGGGTAGAGCTCACCATCCCAAATAAAGTCGGAGGTAAAGCCGGATCCGGAGCCGTGGGAGATGCAAGCGGGGCGGATCTCGGATTGCCGCTGCTCCGCCACCCACATCACCGCCGTCCCCTTCACCATTATTCACATCACCCCCAGCACCAGATTCCAGTCAATTTGGTCGTCGTCGTTCGTATTTAACGCATACAATACACAATTGTTTAATAATATAGTACGTAAATGCTATATAATGTACATGATGAAATATCAACAGAGAGGACACATGCATCATTGGTCATATAAGGCAGACCCACATATCGATGACACGTCAAAAGGGGGGTGGGGTGCTTATTGTCCTCACCCTCGGTCCGCACAGCCATTTGTGGCAGTTTCCTGTGAAGAAGCGCATCCCTGCGTCCGCCATCTCTTCGATGTCAATCGCTAAAATTCCAATCGCATGTGCGCCGTCCACAATCACATCGATGCCACTGCATATGCAGGCGACGACAGCGGCACGGCATGAGCCCCACAGCCAGCGTTAGGGGAAAGGGGGTATAAACCACCCCACGTGCGTTGGTTGCCTGTGTTTGCGGGAGGTGCGCTCACCGGCGTGCGCATTCGCGAATGAGGCGCATAATGGGGAGAACGAGCGCCGAATTACTTGTAATCCAGTCGAGCACGGCGACGGTGCAGTTTTCAGGGATGGCGTTCACCACCGCGTCGAACAACGCGTCACTGTCACTGCGCGTCACCCCACAACCATGCCGTGCATGTCAGTATCCTATGTGTGAGTGCACCGAGGGGCCGGGTTGTGTCGAGGAAAAGGTCGGTGGGGCTCGCCTTAGGGGTAGCGTTACTTTTCCGACGACAAAACGAGCGGAGACGTCGGAGCAAACGGCCTCGGCGATCTTTTTTGTCGAACCATATCCGATGTCCGGCATGAAAACCACGTCGGTGTCGCGTCTGACCAGGCTCTTGAGCAGCACGTTCAGGCCGGTTGTGGCGTTGGAGAGGAGCACGAGATCCTGTGGAAAAGTTAGTATTTCGGCGGGTGGAAATTAGAAAAAACTTAAACTCGTTTAGAGTCCTTATTCTCGTCGGCGTAAAAACATAATTGAATTATTAAGGTTGCAGTTGGACTCAACAGCAGAGAGGGAGGAAAGGGAGCGATGGAGACGGCGGGGTGCGTGACGGCGAGTGAAGACGGGTTACGAACCCTTGGTTGGCAGTGTAGGAAGGACGCCAGCTGTCGGATGACGTGGACTTGGTGTGGGAACAGGTCGCGGTCGAGGAAGCGGAGGGGTTGACGCTCGCAGTGCTCCCGCCATTTAGCGGCCGCGTCGAAGGCGAATCGACTCACGGCACCAAAAGCGCCGTGATTAACAACAGTCCAGGAGGAGTCCAGCATGAAATGGGCGCGAGCTGGAACGCCCATCTCTATGTTTCTGACACCACGGCTCCCGGCTTGGGCCGGAGGCAGGTAGTCGTCGAGGTCATGAACGAAAGGAATGGCGGGGAGCAGCTCGTTAAACTCGGCAGCAGGAAGGCACACGAGGCTCTGCACATTGTCGGAGAGGAAGCTTCCGAAGCCACGGTACCCGCGCACATCCGCCTCATCTTCATTAGGAACTTCCGTCATAGTGGGACTATTGGTCCTGTGCGTGCTTGTAGGTCAGCGAGTCGCACAGTGAGCGGAGTGATGGGGAGCGTGATGACGAGCAACCATCGATGTGACGCCGAGGTTTAGGGTATATATATCCCAGTAGGATGGATTCCGCCGTTTTTGTATCTATTCACGTCCATCAAGGATTGATGGAATTATTTCATTATTCGCATCAATTGACACGATTTACGGACGATCAGCGCCCCAGCATCGAACGAATAAGCCGCTGTACGTAAAATTAATGCGCTCCCAGAGATTGATACTAATTCATTCGGCAAACCAGATATATATTTGAAGAAGCACAGGCGGCCGGACGCTTTCTCCTACCTAAAGCGAAATTATTGATAATTACAGCTGCAAAAATACATCAAATTCATTATTGCATGATGAAAATGTAGCTGTATTATATTATTAACTTTTTCAACTTGTCACATGAAAAGACGGATAAATATGGGACCATAGACCGCCGGACCTTGGATACACCGAACATCGTAGTCATGGAAACCCATTTATTGATCAAATGAATATATTTTCAATGGAGTGGCTAATAATTCATACTTCAGCCGCTTGCACAACAAAGAATGGCATTCTTTACCTTTATTCCAAAATATAATAGTCGCTAATATGGAAATCTGGTCGCTCTCTCTCTCATTGACGGATGTACTGGTACGATCACGACTGAACAATCTCTTTATTGGCCTGGCCGCCGCCTCGTCGTCGGCGCGGCGGCGACGACGGCGTTGTTTTCGTCAGCTGTCACCCCTAAACCCGTCATCAGCCTCACCCGTCGAGTCGCCCCTCCACATAACGAGAAACCTGGTGCGCCTTCAATCTGTCTACTCACCCAGGCACAACTCTGGCTAGATCTTCCGCGGGGCGCTTATTTCGGGGACGCGCTGCAAGTCTTCCTTTATCGTTCCATTTTTGTCGCCGACGTACTTTCCATATACAGTCAGCAAAGGTGCGCACCGTCTTCTCCGCTGCCGCCATCAGCACTGCTCAGATGGTGCCACAGTCACGCAGATATGTGTAAACCAGCCAATATGCTAGTGTTATACCCGCAGCTAGCTGTCAAACTCTCGCGCTGAGGCGGTGCTTACTACCCCGCATAGCGCGCCAAACTATTCGTGCGACGTCGTTGTCTCTTTTTATCTAACAGTAATGAAACAATAATAAGTAAAGAAATATAGCCATACGATAAATAAATAATCATATGTTGTAAATGATTCCGTCCGCCGAAGAGCGGCCCGCTTGCGACGGTGATAAGGATCCGTTACGGACGCCTTGATGGGTTTCGCAGGTAAAAGGCAGTCGGTGGGCACGAGGGGGTCGGGTGGGCATGGGACGCCAGCAAGGCGGGCGCGGCGGAGGGCGGCGCGGCGGTGGGCGACACTACGGCGGCCAAAGAAACAACAATCAAAATAATAGTTACAACAATAATTACAATAATGATAACGGCGGCGGAATGGGGCAGCACAGTGGCAATGCAGGCATGATGGGCCAGGTGAGATCCTCCTTGACCCTCTTACAGCGCTATCCAAAGTGCATACAACCCAAGTGGTAAACCTCCGCGCTGATTTCGCCACTGACTGTCTTGTGTTGTGCTGTGGCGTCCTTTATTTCCCTGACTATCATCCGCAGCAGCAGCAGCAGGGTGGGTTCGGGTGGGTTCAGACGCCAGCTGCGCCCGGAATGATGCCGTTCGGAGGGATGGTGCCCCTGAGTAATCTGATGGGCGTGCCGCTGAATGCGATGGGGAGTCCGGGGATGATGGGCGGGCACGGGATGATGGGGAGTCCGGGGATGATGGGGAGCCCAGGGATGATGGGGAGCCCAGGGATGATGGGGAGTCCAGGGATGATGGGTGGGGGTGGGATGATGGGCAACCCGGGCATGTTGGGCGGTGGAGGGATGGGGATGGGCGGTTACGGTGGCGGTGGGATGTCAATGGGGATGAGCGGCTTCGGTGGCGGTGGGAATGGGATGATGGGAGGAGCTGGGATGAGCAACAACATGGGCAACGGTGCGCGCCTTGTCCTTATAGGCCGAACTGTGTGCGTGTGCGTAACACAGTAATAGAACACAGTAACACAGTAACATAGTAATACATATGTAAACGTAGGCATATGTGTATTTTTGTGCGTAGGCATATGTGTGCGCGCGTATATTTTTGTTTAGTATGTGTGTACGAGTATATGTGTTTGTGTGTGAGTGTATGCGTGTGTGTGTGTGTGTATGTGAGTGCGGTTGTATTTGTGCGTACGCGTGTGTGTGCGTGTGGGTGTATGTGTTGCTGAGTGTATGGACGTATGTGTGTTTATGTGTCTATGTGTGCGTGAGAGAGAAAGATCTAGCCTCTGTGCTGCTAATGGCTGAGCCAAGGAGCTGACAATGTGCTGTATGTTGTGCTGCAGGGGGGATAGGGTGGGGGGCGCAGGGCGGAGGGCAGCACGGCGGAGGAGGGGCGCAGTCAGGAAGGTGAGGCGACCCCCACAGCCACTTGCCTTTTTGTCTTTATATTGAACTGCGGATGACACCAAAATTGGGTTCACGGGTTTGGTAATTGGGCGATTTGTGGGAGTTTGCGGCTGGTTTTATGGATCAGCGATTCCATTTAGCGTATACCCAATACGGATTATGCAATGGACCGTCGGGATTTGCGGAGAACGAGAATGGTGCGGAAAGCTATTGCGCTAAAATGTTAGTCACTGACTTTCTTTATTGTTTGCGTGGTGTTGTTGCTTGGTTGCAGCGGGTTTGGCGGCTTCGGTGGTGGTGGAAGGGGCGGGCGGAGCGGTGGCGGGCAGCAAACGCAGCGCGGAGGTGGCAAGGCGGGCGGCAGGGGCGGGCAGCAGTCGAGTGCGGGGCAGAAACCGACACCGCCCAAGGTATTCTGTGAGTGAGAGGAAGGGAGTGGGGAGGAGAGAGAGGGAGAGAGAGAGAGAGAGAGAGAGAGAGAGAGAGAGATAGAGAGTCTGTGTGTGTGTGTGTGTGAGAGAGAGTATGTATATATGTATGTATGTATGTATGTATGTATGTATGTATGTATGTATGTATGTATGTATGTATATATGTATGTATGTATGTATGTATGTATGTATGTATGTATGTATGTATGTATATATGTGTGTATGTATGTATGTATGTATGTATGTATGTATGTATGTATGTATGTATGTATGTATGTATGTATGTATGTATGTATATATGTATGTATGTATGTATGTATGTATGTATGTATGTATGTATGTATGTGTGTGTGTGTGTGTGTGTGTACGTGTGTGAGAGAGAGAAAGCGTGGAGCGAGATTAATGTGGTTTCATTGTTCGTTGATTTTGAAATTATTTTGGTTGCGCTCTCAAGCAATGTGCTGTTTTATACTTTGTGTTTCGTGTTATGCTATTATGGTATCTTGTTTGGATTCTCTTTTATGGATCGTTTGATTTTTGCTGCTGTGCTGCTATTGTGTATGCTCTTCAATTATGTTTCCTTTTTGGTCTGTGCCCTTCTCGCTCCTTTGTTTTCTCTTTTGTCTCCTGTTTGCTATTTATTTGTTTCCTTTTGCATGTCATTTGGGTCCTTTACTCTTCTATTGTTCTTTTCCATTTGATTGCTGTCCACTTCTCCCCCCCTCCCCCCCATCTCACTCATCTCTCCACTCACCCGCCACGGACCGCTTTTCCATCGCCACAGGCGGAGCGAGAGAAGGCCGTCGCGCCTGCGCCGCCGCCGCGCGTCCTAAGCGATGCCGAGCGCGCCGAGGCGCGAGCATGGATCGAGGAGCGAAAGCGAAATTACCCCACCGCTGCCAACGTAGCCAAAAAGGTCTGTACTGCGGTCATTTTTACATTTCTGAACATTTCTGTACATTCGGGCACGCATGTGTGTGTGTGTGTGTGTGTGTGTGTGTGTGTGTGTGTGTGAGAGAGAGAGAGAGAGAGAGAGAGAGAGAGAGAGAGAGAGTGTGTGTGTGTGTGTGTGTGTGTGCGAGAGAGAAAGGGAGTGTGGATTTGTGTGAATGAACTTTGAATGTACGAGCGTGGTCATATGTGTTGGTATGCGCACATCTTTATGCGCTTGTATGTCAAGTTAGCGCGACGAATCTTGCACGCGTCTGTTTTCTGTATCTACATGTTCTTTTATAAATGTAGTGTTGCGGTTCTCTGCATGTGTTCATTTGGATTTGCTTCGCAGGCATTGTCATCACTTTTATTTTCGGGGGGGGGGGGGGGGGGGGGGGCGCTGATATTTGTTGGGGTCACAGGATTGGCTCTGCGCTGCCTTTTAACACGGTCCGCTGATACCTGTGCTGACGGCGCCCCGTCCATCCACAGGAGTTGGCAGCCGCGCAGCGGAAGGAGCGCGGCGCGTTGGAGGAGGACGAGCGGCAGCAGCGGCAGCGGCGCCTCAAAGAGGTCCGCCCGCCCCCCCTTCAAAAATATTCCATGGCAGTTTAGTCCTCCTTCCCCTCCGTTCCCTTGTCACCCACATGTGTTACCGCCTCAACCCTCAGGTCTCCTTTCTTTATTGCTCTATTCTGTTTGGCACATTGTGTTGCATCTACATGTACTTTATTCTGCCTTTCCCTTGTCCAACCATGCAATGCATTTATTGTCACTGCTGCTCCGATTATTTCGCCATCGACTCGTCCTTCTCTTCACTCCATATTCGCCGTTCTTTAGAATTACACAATTTTTAGCTTTGAATGCATCGACCATCAAATTGTCGCCGTCGGAGCGGCGCCTTCTCATGATAACAAGAAGCCCTCTCCCAAAAGTAACTAACGCCCGTTCACATTTTATTATTCGCAGATTTTGGAGAAGCAGCGCGCTTTGGGTCTCGACAGAGCCGCCGGGACGTCGGACATGATGCGTAGTTTCAGGTTAGCGCGCGCCGCCGCTGACCAATCATACGTATAATTGTCAAAAGAGGAGAAAAATGTGACTCACACCATGAACCGGCTACATACGCCCGCTGCCATCTGACGGCCATGTCTCGCGCATTCCATACCATTTAGATCTCAGTGTGCCAGACTAAGCGGGGCGGTCGTTTGAGTAGTTTGTTCTCTCGTTTGTAGTTTTACATTTTTGAATGCATTTGGATGGGCTGTCTAATTAAATCAACGGTATACAGCAGTTGACGAATCTTTGGGGTTGGCGGGGATGAGGGGTGACAGTGACTTTACCTTCCTCCTCAGCCTGTTAGTTTCCATCCCGCTCCTGTCCTATCCACACACTTTCGTCCCTCACCCCCCCCCCCCCCCCTTCCATAATTTCGTCCCGCGCAGGGGCGGGTCGCAGGGAGGCGGCGGGCGCGGGCGAGGACGCGGGCGAGGGCGTCACTCGACCCACGGCAGCCTCCCTACCGGTGTCGAGCAAGGGGGCGGCGACGATGGCGGCGAGGTGGAGGGCGTGGGCGACAAGAGGAAGAGGGAGGGGGCGGAGGGGGAGGAGGGGGAGGGGGGCGGGGATGCGTTACAGGTCGGTCAGCCCAAAAACAAAATACAAATTGTCGCCCCAAAATAAAGTGTATGAACCAGGCCGAATTGAAATGCACTTAAATAAATTCAGATCTTTGTGAATTAAAGAACGTAAAATATTGTTTAGATATTTTGGAATTTTAGAACGAGGTAGGAAAAAACTTATTTGAATGGATACTCACAGAAATTAGCGCGGAACTGTGTTTGGGTGGATAATGATTCTATTTACATATTTGCCATTCCTTACTGAAAGCGGTGTGTGTGTGTGTGTGTGTGTGTGTGTGTGTGTGTGTGTGTGTGTGTGTGTGTGTGTGTGTGTGTGCGTGCGTGCGTGTGTTTCTGTGAGAGTGTGTGTGTGTGTGAGGATGTTTGTGATCGTGTGTCCGTGTGTGAAAAATTGTGGGTGTGTGTGTGTGTGTGTGTGTGTGTGTGTGTGTGTGTGTGTGTGTGTGTGTGTGTGTGTGTGTGTGTGTGTGCCTATGAGAATGTTTGTGATTGTGTGTGAAAATATGTGTGTGTGTTTGTGTGTGCGTGCAAGAAACTGAGAGACATCATAAAGAGAGGGCATGCTTGTTTATGTGTCGGTGTATCATTTTGTATTTGTGTTTGCGTAAATGTGTTTGTTTGTGTGTGTTTTTGCTGCTTTTGTGTCTTGTTATTACTCAGACAGACTGTCAGTTTGTGAGTGAAGTTCTTTCTGTTTTTAAATGACATTCACTTGCTTCTGTAGCAATGGCTGTGCTGTGGTGAACGCACTGTCGCACCTTCGTCAATCATCACATTCTTCGCACCTCAGAGACCCTAAATCAGGCAACCCTAATCTCCGCGCTCTCCAGGCGCTCGCGGGCTACGGCAGCGACGAGGGCAGCGGCGGCGGGGGCGGCGACGCACCGCCTGTAACACCCTCCTCCCCCCCCCCCCATCCGTTTCATTCCCCTCAATCAAAACTCAGTAGCCACACAATTAAACAAATTGTTTTTTTTTTTTTTTGCATTTGCATAATATTATATTATAAAAAGTGCATTTTGCGTTTTTTCTATTTTCTTTGAAAAAACTTTCCTCAGAGCACTGCCGTTTAATTTTCATTATATATGTACCCGTGCCATTGGGTCTTTTGTCTAAAATGCTGTGGCATTGTAGCCTCCACGGCGACGTGGCTGCCATTAGGTCTTCGTCAGTCCGACCGAACCCTAACAAACACAGCAACCTCTGATTTTCACGACTTCAAATATTATTGTAAACAAGTATCAACAATTATTTGTATTCACCTTATTTCTATCGCTTTTTTTCGACTTCCGCTATTTTCCGACACTGCGCCTTTTTTGTTAACGTCCACAGTGCCGTGTCGACTGCGATGTCGTCGCGGGTGTGTCGATTTCGCAGAACGCCGCACCGACGGACGTCGAGACGGGGCGACGGGCGTCGTTCGACTCGGGCGGCCGCGGTCGACGTGGCGGACGGGGCGGGGGGCGGGGGAGGGGCGGGCGCGCGGAGCGCGGAGGTCGAGGACGAGGTCGACACCAACGCGGGGGCGGTCGAGCCGGCGGGCGATGGTCCTCTCAAGGTCGCCCACAAACCCTAATATATATATCCTAACATTAAACCCTAGTTTATTATCCACCATGCATGATATGTCCTTTTGAAAGTACGCCCACATAACACCTCAATCCGCTTCGAGCACACCAGTGTTATAATTTTTTGTAAATTACCAATCCCCTATCATTCAAACACATTATTTAGATGCGCACTTTCTGTCACTTCGTTTCATTAGATCCTTTTTATGTGAAGCGAAATTCGTAACATCAACCACGCATACTTTATTTTCACTCCCCACCCCACCCACTGCGGCCTAAACATTTCCCTGCTCCCCCCTTTCTGTTTGGCAGAGGGCGGCCAGCGCGGCGGGCAGCACCCCAAACGGCCGCCCTCCTTGCTCTCAAAGCTCCTCGAGAAGGACGTCCGCCGCGAGCACAGTCAGCTGCTGCAGGTCGGCCCCCGCCGTAACAACACCATAGCATTATTATCACACGATGCCGTGATGTTTGCAATGTTGATGAGACAAGGTGGTGGCACACAACAAATCGAAGCGTGGTGGTTAAGTCAATGCCATCCGTCGAAACTGCCTATTTATTTACAAGTAGTGATTTAAGGATAATAATGCCAAACATTGATGTAAATGATGTGCGTGTTTGTGTTGTCTGGATTACAGAAAGATAGCAACGCAACAAATTTGTAGTGATTGTTCACTGTGAGGATGGTTTTGTTGAGAGTTGGCAGGCACAAATATATATATGTATGAATATTAAGCGGGCGGTGGGGCGTTGTTTTGATGGCAATTACACTGTCTTGGAAAAAAGCCTGCAATTACTTCATATTTTTTGTCAAATAAGCAGTTTCGTGTCAATAAAGGAAGAAAATGGCGCCCGTGAGAAAAATGAGGTATCGATTTCACCGAGTCCGTTCGCAATGGCAGTCAACACCGCCGACGAGACACTCAAGTCACGCGCACTTCATATGCATATTTCGTCGTCGCGATCGGTTATCAATTGTCGACCTGTTTCGTTCCATTTTCCGGGCCGTTTAGGGTTTCCGGGCCGTTCCCCGCGAACTGACTCTGCAGGCCGCGTCATTCTGAAGGAGATCTATATCAGCGCTACGTACGTGATCATTCGATATGCATCGTGACTGACTGCCGACTAAGTGGCTGGTTATTTTGCTCGCGGTGCATCGCAGGCGTTTCGCTTTTTTGTGACCAACGAGTTTCTCATATCGGCGGACTCGGACGGAGTGAAGTACCCGACCGAGCGTGCCGCCGAGACGCCAGCGCTGCAGGAGGTGCTGCCGCCGACGGAGGACATCGACCTCGACAGCTCCTCGGCCTCCGAAGCGGAGGGATGAGTGGTCCGTCGGTGGTCGGCTAGCTGCTATACTCCTCCGCTCGGCGTGTGAGGTCAACGAGACACGTAGTTCTGACACGTATTGAAAAGACGGGAATATGCCACTTTTTTTAAATATGTTGACAAAAATAAGGTCGCGCAGATAACTAAATCCTATCGTTCTCACCTTCGCCGGCTCTGCGTCGAATATGACGACGATGCTTTGTCGCACTTTTGGCAGTGGGGCGGAAGCCTCGTTGACGGTGCTGGGTCCTAATCACAACTAGTCGTCGGAGAAAAGTTGACCGATCCGTCCTCGTCGTTGATATATGTTTCGTCGATAGCCTTCGTTTCCTCATAGCCTCTTTTTCACAATTATATTCAAGAATCGCCACAGACTGCGTATCTGGCGGCCCGCCACAGATCCCTCCGCCAATAATCTCGGCCTCACTCGTGCGCTCGGGGTGCTACTTGTAGCTGACACTTCAGCTGCCGCGGCGAGCTCCCTACCTCGCCGCCCGCTTAGCTGCCGCTCGCTGCTATCGGCGCATCTGTGAGAAGTGATGTGCCACCGGGTTCTCGACGTGCCACCAAATGCATTCTCAGAGGCCAGGCCCGTCGCGCCGATCGAGTACCACCCGCGACCGTTACGGCGGCCATGAGACCGATTACGGGCCAAATTGACGTGGGGTTTATTATGTGGCATTCATTTATTATTAAGTGACAAACGCAGCGTTATTCGACATGGTATAGCAAACACATACGGGCACGGAAACATGTGTGAAACATAGGCCCGAAAACTGCGTTGTGCGCATTTTTCTATCCTTATGATGAAGCAGATGGGTGCAAGGTGGGGCGACCCATGATACTGCCCAAATTAATCTTGACTACAATGGGAAGTAGTAGAAATCACCGTCTAGGCGCAATTTTATAGATTGTATACGCGACGAGTTGTGAGTGACGGCTGGCGCGTGTGTCATGCTATTATTTGCATAAGCACATTATTGGCGCGGCCCAAATGCGGCGTATCATCTGACAAGTAATCGATTCGGCGAGTGTTTCAATCGCGGCAGTCGATGACATGGCACCTCTTCGCTCGTCAATTATGGCGGCCGCTTGAAATGTGTGCCGCACATTATTCAACTTAATTTCACTTGTAGCGCGCGCTTGGGTCGAAAATGGAACATCGTGCGGATCAATCCTACAACACTAATTTACGAAAATCTGTGTGTGTGTGTGTGTGTGTGTCTGTGTGTGTGTGTCTGTGTGTGTGTGCGTGTGTGTTTCTGTCGGCCGGTCGGCGTATCCCCTCCTCATCAGCTCGATTGAATTCGGTACTACAAGTGCGATATTTTTGGTTTAGAAAAAAGATCGGCTTGGTGTGTAGCGCGCTTATTGGATTGGGATTGGGATACGTCTTATTCGACTACTGCGCATCGCGTCGAAGAGTACAAGACCTTTACTTTATTGATCACAAAAGCACATACTGGCAGAGATCGTGTGTATGCATCTTTACAAAACGCACAAGGTGTGCGATACAGAGTGAGAAACACATTGTGTATGTGTGACAGAGTGAGAGATACATTATTTGCGTGTGTGTGTGTGTGTGTGTGTGTGTGTGTGTGTGTTTGTGTGACAGAGTGAGAGACACATTATTTGCGTGTGTGTGTATGCGTGTGTGTGTGCATGTGTGTGTGTGTGTGTGTGTGTGTGTGTGTGTGTGTGTGTGTGTGCGAAATCAGCAGAACGCGGCATTATTTGTGTATAACTACAATTACAGGCTACTCCCAACGTATTATCTCTCTAGTGATAAAACATAATGGTGCTGGGGTGTGAATTATGACATAACACGCTGTCATTGACGAGAAATGAGCCCAGTTACAAATACATCGACCGCCGTGTATTCTGCATGACTTACCTCTATCTATCCAGCATCTACGCCGAGGGGGATTGCAATATGAAATAACATTCTTGTCGCATAGTTTTGGAGCCCGGGTTGCAGTTGGAGTGCGTCGCGATGGGAATAACAACGACACATGCCGTTTCATTGTGGGTCGGTGCTTTGCTGCGCAGGCGGAAGGACACAATGAAACCCAAAACGCAATCGCATGAAGCTGACTCCATGCTACGGTATAAGCCGTACATACACCATAAGTCTCAAAGCACAGGCTGCCCATCGACCATGCGTCAAACTAGTGACTACACCCACGACCGTCGTAGTCCTCTTCTATTTCAGAGGCCGAGCAACGAATCGACTCAACCCTCGTCATTTCGAGGACACTACATATGTGGCAATCTGTCGACGGTGTCTTGTTCCACTGTCGATTTGTCCTTCCTTCGCCCTCAATCTCCGATGCCACCCCATAACGCACCGAGTAACGTTAAGTATTCGCGTCGTCGTTTCGTCTTTGTGTCACGTCATCGTCGTGTCTGCGTCATCTCACGTCGACGTTCCCTTCGTTCATAGAATTCGCATCCTGCGCTTTTTGTTGCGTATCCGCGGCGACCTCGCTCGTCGGCTCGCCGGCATGTGAAGTCGACGCACTCGGCGGCGACGTTTGGTCCATCGAGGCGGGTCCGCCGTCTGCCGTTGTTGTTAACCCTGCGAGCAACGCGGCTGCTTCGAGGTGCTCCGCCGAGTAAGGCAGCCCCGGGATCGTCTCGTGCAGCTCGCCGCGCAACGGGAGAGCGGCGACCGCCTCTTCGCGCGCCGCTCGCTTGGCCAGCGCGTCGAACACGACGAGCCACTTAATGCTCGCTACGTCGGACATCGTGTCTGCGGTCCAGGGCTCGCAAAGGGCGTCGAGTGCCTCGGCGCCGTCCCGTACCTTTTCGTTAAGTCGGTCCAGCAACGCTCCGTAAATACTTTCCGGCAGCCACCCCCACGGCCCCTGCTCGCCCTTTACGGGACTCAGGGGCTGGGGCGGCGCGGGCGGGAGTGGGGTAAACAAGGAGAGGAGCGACAGAAGTCAGTCGGGGATATATCAACACACAATTAAAATGGGCGATGCAATTAAGATATTTCACGAACTGTTTTATTTATATAAAATGTTTTTTGTAAACATACTATGCTAATAAAATATGATACGGAAGATTTTGAGTCGGTTGAAATGAAATAATGTATGGTATTCTTGTTTTCGCGACATTTGTGAAGGCGGAAATTTATTCTAAGAGGAGCTATACGTATATTCATTTAATTAATGCAAAAGGAAAACGTGTCAATCTGAACGAAACTAAATGTATGTATCTAAATACATTTGCAGGGGCCCTTACATGAAACAAAATCACTTGAAACAATAATAATTGTTTCACAATAATATTTTACAAGGTAAGTAATAGAATAAATATAATAACATTTTAACGGGCGTTTGCTTTTGCTTACATACTCTGGATTACAAAATATATGCGTATCGGGTTCCGGCTTCTTGGCCGGCTTTAGGGGGAGTAAGGGGCGAGGAGGGGGCTGTCGGGGGTCACCGTGACAGGGACGCCCTTGACTCGATCCGCCAGGTTTTTAGCCGAGCAAGTGAGCAGACCGGCACGGACGGCGAGCTCGCGGCACAGACGCGCGACTTCCGCGTTGACGTCGGACGTGACGAGCTGCAAACTGTGGGAATACGCAGCGGCAGAAGGAAGGATTGCGAAATAGAGGTGAGATCGGCAGAGCTGCAGTAGCAAAACCATTTGACAGAGTCCATTAATGATGATGCTAGGTGAGATAATTAAAAGTGCGGTAAAAGTAGTTATAAATCGTGAATCAAGGGTGGACGGGTGGATATGAATCGATATTTTGATATTGGGCATTGACGGGAACAATGGATGAGTGTGTGAGTAAATAGTGCGTAAATGGATGAACGGATCGTTGCACGAGCGGACCATAAATGGGTGAAAGAGTGGACTTTATGTAAGAATAAACGGGTGAATGCGTGAATGAATGCAATTAATGAACAAATGGAGGAATGGATGGATTAATGGATACTATGATGGGTTAATACTGAAGTGCGAAGGTGGAAATAAAAAAACGTAAACTGACGGGCAAAAAATTGCGAACGGGCTGTGAAATATGTACACCCGGCGACTTGATGGAACGTTAATGATGAGAAGCGATGAAGGTAATCAAAACTTAAGATACATAACGACGAGGAAAATAGTTTAAAAATAAAATAATGCACTGAAGCATGTTCGGCAATAATAACATGTGGCAAAAAAGAACAATAGCGGCGAAGGAAGGAGGCCGTGACACTTGGTTACTCATCTAGAGGTGACTACAATGCGACAAGGCGCGAGAGGAACGGGCCAAAATATTGGAAATCTCCGAAACATATTGTAACATCTGAAAATTGTCGGAATTCACAAAACACACGTAACAAATTTACTAAAATTGACAGCCGACCATATTCAGAATGGATTCCCGTGTTGTTAAATAGTTCTGCCGTACCCATTCACTCGACAACTTTGCAAGCTCTGATAAAAATGAATTAATACAGACCCCCCTTCATCCTCTTCTTTTCCTTCGTCAACAGTGCTTACCAGTTTGCGACTTCAACAATCAGCGAGCGAAATATGCAAATAGGCAATCATTCATAAATCCATTACTTGGTATGGCCTGTCTAGCACGACAGGTGGGCCTTCCTCTCACACTAAAAAATCAGTTTGTGTATCTTATTGCGCTTACGGTTACACACATGCTACGTGAAGTGCTGCATAAACCCTATATCGTGGAACAAAACCCTCGCAAATCCTACGGCTAACATATACAGATAAAGAGAACAAACATTCGATTGGAAATAAATAAGATTTCGAAGGTCCGACTTTATTTTGTTAAAGCCACTGGCATGAAAAAAATGGGCTTCGACAATTCGACTCGGATCTGGCACGGCTCGCGAGCTTCCAAGTTCCGTCTCGACTGGGTGGAGGGAGGGCAGGGGGCGCACTAGTGGTCGGCTGTGATCTGGGAGGAGACGACGGAGAGCGGGAAGTAGCACAGCTCGAAGGCCGTCGCGCACAGGAGCACGACGTCCCCGCAGAACCGCTCCCTCCACGCCATCGCGCTCGGCGACAGTCGCACGTAGCGGCCGTGAAGGACGCGGAGGCTGCGGAGCAGCGCGCTCGAGGCGGTGCGTCGGAGGGATCGGGGGGAGAGGGTGCGACCGGCGGCGGCCGCAAGGGCAAACAGACTGGCGCGCCAGAGTCGAGGCCACGCACCCGCGGCCTCTTTGAAAGATACCGGCGGTCTGCGGGTGTGGGTGGACAGGTGGGCAACCGTTGAACACCTTCAACACCTTAGCCTGCCCATAGCTGCATAAACATCAACATACGCGACCCAAGCTGAATGAAATAGTATAACTCTGATCGGATAATCCAAGTGACTCATTTTGTCGAATATTTTGATGTTTATAAAGCAAATAAAACACAAACAAACCCCTCCCTTACAACTGATACCATTCATCTCAGCAACTTACGACAGTTCTCGATGTTCCCTGCTGTAATCCCCAAGTCGCGCTCACGACAAACCAAAAATTGTTTCACATGTTTTTTGAATAAGTAAAAACACAATTCTCTCCGCTTGTAAAAGTTGTATAAGTGACCCAAGGCAAATGGAAACAAACTCTTAACCGCCGTAAAAGTCGATACATTAATATACTATTACATAGGCCTTGTTTATACTGACGTTTGGAAATGCATACTTAACATTCGAGGCAATCTGCGGGCAAAGGTGTCATCTATGCAACCAAATGTGCAGCAATATTGCAATTCATGCACACACTTGAAAGGCGTTTTACTCTCTCGAAGCATATGAAGGGAAAAAGGACGTCGTCCATAATCAACAATGGGTAATTTAATTGGTACACCGCCGCGTTTCGGAGACCTCTTTTTCATCACCCCCTTCCTTCAAACCCAAAACCTGCAAAATATGTCGCCTCGAAACGGCATTTCGACGACAATCGAACGCATTCCCAACAGGTACAAACGTACGAACCAACCCCCAGAAAAATCATAACATTGCACCAATACAATCAGACATACAAATCAAACCAGCAAAGCATGGTGTCATGATCGCTCCGCAGCGACACGCGACTGGTTCCAAACATTCCTTCGGTGCTACGTCAAATGCAAATGACACCATCAGCATTGTTCGTCACTGAAAAACGATACTCGATGGTTGCGTTGACACTTGGTATTATCGTAGTGCAGAATTTTATTTCAAAAATTCAGTGGAAATGATGGAGACGCAAATACATTTCCGGTAAAAAGCGAAAATCAACGACAACAAATTGGAAGGTGAATGTGCCCACCTGAAGCCGCCCCAGGGGGTGCTGTCAATGTCGGCAGTGGCCACCGCGCACAACGTCCCGACTTCGCAGCTGACGACCGTTCTTTCGGCCAGTCCCACCACCGCGGCGAGTCGCAGTTCCGTCGTTATCGACAGCGCAGATAACTGGCCGTCGACGCCGTCGGAGGGAGACGAGCCGCCGCCGCCGACGTCGTCGACGTCGTGACAGCGGCGGAGGAGACGTTGCAATGGGCCGCGTGCCAGGGAACGGCAAGTCTCGGCGCCGGAGAGGAATGCGAAGCGGCTGGCGCGTTCCGTTTGCGTCGACGGCATCGCTCGAAGGACAGCCTCCAACTGCGCCGACACCAGTTGCAACGTCCAAAGCAGCGCGGCCGCAGCGGCCGGCACCAATGGTCCCGGAAACGACTCCGCCCTACGCCGTCGCGCGGTCGAAGAAGGAGTAAGTTAGGAAATTCACAAATAGCTTACCCAATTAATTTTTCATAAATTTCCAACTTGGAAAAATGATATTCTGAAAGCAGTTTCGTAGTATTCGGCAAAACAAGTATCACCCATTTTGACCGTCGCTGCAATACTCCATAGCAACATTTTTTGGAAAATTGCAATTGTGTAACATTTGCATCATTCTTAATATAAATAAGAGCTTTCATATCTTTTATAAAACACATCATTACTAAAGTATATGAAACTTCAATAAACTATTTAAAAACGCATTTATAATGGTTTGATCGGGTCGTTATGCAAAATCATAGTTCGCGATAAATACTGCGTTGGTGTTTACTTACACATACACTTTGGAGTTCAAAACACGATTTGAGTAATCAAAATTTGAATGCAAGAGGGACACTAGCAGAGCCTCGGGGTTGCAGGAAAATTAATTGAAGTGACACCGAATAAGTAAAGCCACCCTGTGCTCAAATTTTTGTGTAAAATATAGTATCGGCAACACTCTGTCCCGTTCGCTTTGTTAACAACTTTCTCCTCCATTCACAAATGGCATTAAAATATCTCCGAGCGACTCCGATATCAAACAAATAGGTGCAAATAACATGATTTGTTTAAATTAAAGTTCTTTTCTCATTACCTCTACAATACTATGCTTCTACAAACACTAAATAATTGGGATCGAATATGGGAGTATTACACCCGCCAGATGATACCAAGACGACATGGCTTTCGACGCGAATAAAAGTGCAAATAGAAAAATCCATGCGAATTTAAAAAATGGTTAGGACGAAACCCGTGGATGATCAACAGCGGAGTGGCGGGTTCCTCGACGAGCCCGCATGATTTGAGGTTTCGCGCTTGATCACCAGTGAAAGTGGGTCGCAGCAAAAAGCAATCCGTAGTTTCAAGAAATACACCTATCCATAATAAAGCTAATGAATTTTAAAAGCACGTCGCGCATAAATTTTGGCTGATTTTGCACCTCATCAATTATCCACTGACGTAATTGCGGCATCTCGTTTGTCCACTAAAACAACAGACCGAAATGCACCAAAGCCAGAACATTATATGAAACTCAAAATATCAAGTACCGAGGCATACATACGTCAATCAGGGACCAAATAAAGTCCGAAAAAAAGGGTAGGGATATTCAAGCGACGCTGCCGTAAAAATGACAATCCCAGTTTTTCCCTATGCGTTCCAAGGAATACCTGGTTTCTTAGGAATCCCATACATACATGGGGATATCTA
>JAPMLY010000212.1:0-20000 GCA_026401115.1 Tetraselmis chui | reverse complement strand
TTGTCATTTTCATTTACTTCATAATTAATTTCGCCGACATGCCGTTGACCCATTTGGGCCGCGCGCACCTTTTCATCCAACGCGCGCGATAGGGCGCTGACCGCCGCAGGTAGAATCTTCAGGCCTGTGCCGCTGCTGCTGGACAGTGATGACGCACGCTGAGCTGCCTCAGCGCGTAGCGCCGCCCAGTCGGTGGAGCCCATCGTCGACAGCGGTGAAGCGGTTGTTTGGAGGTGGTTTCGGAGCCGCGCGGTGACACTGGCGCGTACCGGCGCGTGTTATCCGACAATGAGGGTCGAGCGGGGTTCGGTATTCCCCCCGCTGCTAGCCCCACCACCTTCCTTTTCACGTTTCGTCACCCACCCAGAAAAAGGTCTCATCTGTCCTCAAGAAGTGAAGGCCCCTCTGCAATTGCGGCTGTGCGACTTGTGAGCCCTTCAGGTCGGACGCCGTCACGCGTGGTAAACAATATTTATTATAAAATAGTAATCGTCCACGCTGCTACCTTATCTTATTTTTTTCATTCTTTTGCTGAACCATTTGTCTTATATTCCCTCTTACCGCAGATACCTGGTACCCGTACGGGTAATTTTCTGGTCATATTATTATTGATATCATCGTTTATGAAAGAGCTTTTTATTGCACTTGGGGTTCCTATCTCCGCGACGCTTTTCAGGAGGGCAGTGCCGACGCTGTGGCCTGCCTTCCTGTTCCTCGGTCTTAGGATGTTTCTTTTTGCTTGGTGGCCTCCACTGCTTTTTCTAGTAAGAAATTTTTAATTGCACTCGGGGCGCGAATAGTCGGGCGTTGCCACGTTTTACAAACTCTAACCCTCGCAGATTACTCATGCAATTACAGTGGTTAAACACAAACACGCGTTACCCCTATATGACGCGCCGGCACACAGAGGTCGTCCACCTTCTGCCTTTGCGCGAGCACAACTCACGCAACGGCATCTAGACTCCCGAAGCCTTGCAAGGTGGATATTTGTACTAAAAATCTCATCACACGGTAGTCATGGCATAGTATCTACCATAGCACATGTGTACCCAACAAGGGACGACAGCAATGACACCAAGGCGCCACCATCAAAATCGCAGTTTGATCGAAGACTCGTATGATAATATCTTTAACCATTTGCTCATCAAGGTAGACGGCGACCAGACAAAACCGCCAGCCCCTAGTAACAAGCAAATATACGTTCCGTCAATATCGGCCCACGTCGTATTTGAGAGTAGGAGCGTGGACGACTACGCCACGCCAATATATGCTAGCTCGAACAAAGCCGCGTGCATTGACCCGCGCGACTTGATCGACCTACTACTCCCTAGAGCGTTCAACGACATTTTACCGCCGGTAAACGCCTCTACTCCGGGACTATGGACGCCTCGACACGACGAGACTGACGGGTATCTAACAAAAGACACACGCATTTCCTTATGCGACGAGCATCGACACCTAGCTTGCTATTAGGCTTACTCCGCAGCCGCGGACGCGGCGCTCGTAACATCTATGGCGACGATTCGTTCGAGTGTATAAATTCAGCGGAAAGAGCGCACGCCTTGGCCGTGTACGACGCGGCCGTTCGGACACACACGCATGCCGTCGAGTTGCGATTTACCTTCACTCGACGATTCAAGGGCAATAAGGTAATCACGGGAGCCGAGAGAGTTGCGGAGCACGTGGGGACCGAGACATCGAGGGCAAGTGGGGGGGGGGGGGGGGAGGAGGGGGGTTCCAACTCCTCTCCCCCGCGCGGATACGCCGTACCCATCTCGTCGTCAAATAACCATAGATACCCCCCGGTGATGAGTGTAACAAAATGCGTTGGGTTTTGGCAAGACTAGTGTAAATTAGCGGGCAATCATGATGATGTCTACAATCGTCTCTTCGTTCGATATGAATACTCATGACAGCCGTGCCAAGGATTGGCACGTATAATAATGTTGCGGCTAGCGTATCTGAGGTGGGGTAATTGTGGACCGTAGTTGGCTTTGTTGTTTTCTGTCACCGCACAAATGATATTGGTACCGTTTCATGTAATAAGGCAGACAGATATGGGGTTGTGTCATGTGTTAGTGACGATGTGAGACATGGGTTAGAAATAGGGCTGCCTTGTTGGTTAAGTAGGGCTGGGTGTTGGTGTAGACCGTACATTCTTACCCCGCCCAAAAACAGAAAGTGTCTCGGCGTCGAGGAATTTTCAGCGGAAAGCGGGTTGGGTACTGATTGTGATGGTGGAGATACGACGGCTCGCTGAAGAGAAGAATGAGAGTTGGTCTGTATCGGGCAAAGGCGTGTAGAGCTTCCACCTTAATTAGTACAAAATACAGCTCCCATGAGTAGTTTGGGAGTCGAATCGTAGCCTCCCAAATGAGTGAGGAATTGCAAATTGGGTTTGCGGCGGTGATGTTCCGAGGAGTGAGCAATCCTAAAGTCCAAAATGGAGTCCACAATAAATTCATCGTGTAGAGCATCAATGCGACCGGGAACAATGTCTTAAGGGCAGTATGATGAGTGGTAGAATTTCAGTTTGGAAATATGAAAAACGTTATGGCATTACATAAACAGGGGAAGCATAGGTAGTAGGCTTGGGAAGACTTTTCACAGAAATAGCGTACGGGCCAATCAAGCGTTGGCGAAATTTGGCACATGGTTGGTTGCGGAGCAGTAAGTTGGCATTGGAGAGCCATGAGAGGTCGTTTTCTGCAAATTCAAGATGTTTAGTGCGGCGGTTGTGATAGTGGCTTTGGTTGATATCGGATATTATTTGTTGTTCAAATATCAAGGCCTGGACGTCGTGAATTTTGGCGACAACATCAAGGGGGCAGAGGGTGAGCAGGTGGCGTGGAGGCTAGCCGGGATCAAAGGGTTCAGCCCATAATAAGGGGCATCGAATGGGAAGTATTATATGGCAAAGTGGACAATATTGTTGTAAGCAAATTCGGTAATCGATAGACAGTTGAACCAGTCGCGTGGTGTTGTTGGTGAACGAAGGAGCGAAGTACTTGTTTAATTGTGCGGCGTGTACGTTCGGTTATTCCATCAATTCGAGGGTGGTTAGAGCTTTAGAGAAGTTAGTTTGCATGGGTTTCAAAAGAGTTTGCCAAAAGGAAGAAATAAATTTACAATCGCGGCTAGAAAAGATGGCGCGACATCGCATCCTTATCGAGATGGCATATGAGGGTACCAAATCACGAAAAAATATGTCGGACGGGCCGAGCGAGAGATCTTAACGCTAGTGAGTGCAAAATATGTTTTCTTATAAAAGCCCTCCGTATATGGCTTTTCCGTCAGTTGCAGACCATGCGGATCGCAACTGTCGGATCACCCCGACTAGCCCCCTATCTTGACAAGCATGCCACGACTATAGGGCTATCAGCGCCCACCTCGAGGAGGTAGGGGTGAGTGTCGACGGGCTTGCGAGCGCAACCCCTCTGTGGCCGCCACCGCTTTTCCGCCTGCGGACGCCACGAGCAAGTACAACAGACAATATAGATGTTGCAAAACAAGTGAAAAGGGGCCGAAGAAAGGAGAAAAATCTGGTGCGGCGGCAGGGGCGCTAGTCTGTCGCCGTTTGCAGGTATGGATTTATTTTCCTTTCTCGTCCCTTAAGGGGAAAGGAAGCCTACGCTAGGTGGCGAGCCGCGTCACGGGGATGGGGGTGAGGGGGGCAGCACATATCTCGGACGGGGGTGTGCGTGGATCGAGTAGGGACTGTCGGCGATATGAGCGAGCTTCTTTCGCTTGCTTTTCCCCTCCATCTATGGCACGACCGGAGTCGCACATGAGTAGAGGTCAAGCACGCTCGACTCGACGCCACATACCAACAAGTTGGCGAACCGGCGCCCTCGCAGGGATCAGCCAAGCTTCGTGGAGACAAGCGACACATTATATTTCATACTTGTCCGCACAAAAAATAGACAAATATGAATTGTATACGGGTATGCTTTAGACGGTGTTGTTACTACAAACTTAGAGGTTGGAATTAGCGGTTCCCGGCAACATCCTTAAAAATCAAAGAGACCTAGAGGTCCGTTTACAAAGAACGCCCATAGATTACAACCGCTAACTCGGTGTTGTTGTAAGG
Source organism: Tetraselmis chui (assembly GCA_026401115.1). Taxonomy (NCBI): domain Eukaryota; kingdom Viridiplantae; phylum Chlorophyta; class Chlorodendrophyceae; order Chlorodendrales; family Chlorodendraceae; genus Tetraselmis; species Tetraselmis chui. The sequence goes on along the minus strand of JAPMLY010000212.1, from coordinate 15,910 downwards.
CATTTTCATTTTAGACGGGAGCGGAACAGCAACGCGACGCGCCGGATTCCAAAATAACATATTTTGGGGAGTATCATGTCCAACTCACTTCAGAATTGGATTGAATGTACTTTCATGGTCGTTGTTTGCCAAGTCGGTAAGCATGTTGTGTTATGAGCCCATCATGCAAGACCTTGTATTCAGAACCTCACTATAGTATATGTTTATTTTGCTATTTCCTAACTTCATATGCCTCGCTCTTGGACGCGCGGACAAATAAACCCCCTAGTCTATTAACTCTAGTTTCCCCCCACTTGTTCTCGGTCATTTTGTCGGGTACCCGCCGTATACCCATTTAATATGGGTTACCGCCAAGGGCCCCCCGCCACTAACGTCGACCCCACAGAACCCACAGCCACCTACCCAGGACACGGCTTCGCTGACGAACTTAGCCTCGCCACGGGCTCGACCCCCAACATGACCATCCAACTCCGGAAACTCTCCCTCTTCAGCGCATATACGGGCATGACCGTCAACATCCGCAAATGCTGCATCACCGGCGCCCTCTGGCGCACAGGCAACGCCCTCGCCCTGGCCAACACTTCCCTACTCGCCTCTCGCCTGCAAAATCAGTTCATCACCATCAACTCCACCCCGGCCCTCATCCCCTCCATAGGCCCCTCAGACACATACCGCGTTCTCGGGGTTGAGCTTAACACCTCCTTCACCTTCACCAAACACTGGCACGAACTCAAACGTACCACAGCATCCCTCATCACCGCCCTTTCCACCTCCCCACTAACACAATCACGCAGAATACGAGTCATCCGTGGACTCCTCATCGGCAAACACTTCACCCTCCAGCTCGACCTCGTCACCGACTACCAACTCGACACCCTCGAAGGGCAAATCTGCCTCGCACTCCGCTCCGCCGTCTCCTCGGTACGTAACCTTCCACGCACCGCCCTCCATCGCCCTCCCTCCGACCTCGGCTACGGCCTCCCCTCCCTCAAAGCCCACGCCGCACAATTCACAGTCTGCCACCTACATAAAAACATGAACAACTCGGGATATCGAGGCCACATGGCCCGCGCACACATCCGCACCTTATCCACCACGTACTCCCACTGGCCCTCGGAATCCATCATGTCAACATGTCACACCCCACCCACACTCAAATGCTAAGTCAGAGCTCAGCGCGATGCGGGCACCCAAATTCCATAACATCCCTCCACTCTCCCTCACCAACCCTATCGCCTCCACACTCCGCGCCCACTTCACCACCCAGGACAGCGCCCTCCTCGCCTCACTCCGGGACAAAGCCACGCACATCACCGACCCTCACACATATAAGCAAGCCTACTGCGACTTCTCTCCCCGCAAAACACACTCCTCCCTCCTCCCCCGCCTCACCCCACTCTTGAAAACAACATCACCACGTGGCCACAAGTCTTCCTCAGAGCCACCCCATCCTCCTTCATCCTCAAATCCTGCAAATCCATCTCCAAACTCACTGGGTTTACCACCCCACTCTTAGTCCCCATCCGCCTCCTCGCCGCAGTCCTCACCGAACCCTCCAACACTATCCACAACCACCTCCCCATCACACAACTCACCCCCAGGCAAGCATCCCCTTTCACCACTATCCACCCCTCATGGATTCCCCTCCTCTCCCCACACCTCCCTCGCTCGCCCCCCACCCTCTCATCCGGCATCTACACCTCCCGCACCACACCCTCCACCCCCACCGCGCCCACCTCACACATAGACACAGAATACCTCACCCCCTCAAACCACCGCTACCCCCCTGCGACGTTATTCGCATCACTTCCAAACACAAGGACACAAAATACGGCCGAACGCAGTACATGGTGGAATGGGCCCCGGAACACCTCACGGAATGGGACATTCAGTTACAACTCGACGACGGCTTCCGCCTCATCTCCTCCACCCCCACATCGGTATGCCTCCTCACCCCCTCTCCCACCGCCTGCTCCATATGTCATGACCCACTACACACAGAACCCACCTCCACCTGCTGCACATGCCCGCACTTCGCCATACATTCCCAATGCCGCCCAACTCAGGGACCTGCCACATGGCAGTGCGACTGGTGTGCTCGCGGCCAACAACACGACCTCACCCGCCTACACGAAGTCCAATGGGCCCCATGCCTACAACTACACGACACCATCAGTGAGACCCCCTCCGGCCCCACCGCCCTCACCGCATTTAACTCCGGTTTTGTCCCCTCCACCACAGCAATTTTGCTAGAACCCGGACCCCCTCCCTGGTCACACCCCTTAATCACATTCAACCACGACCCCATCCACCCCGACCTCGACATGCTCCCTACCGGTAAATTCGCCATCCACGCACACCCATCACTCCACGACACCACCGTACTCGGCACTCCCGACGGCCGTGCGGTCACCACCCTTAACGGCCCCCGCGTCCGCCACCTCTTTCAACTCTTCCGCCCATAACTCACACAGCTCACGTTCGAAGAGGAGGTCTACCACCTCCTCACTCGCCTAGGTTCCCGCTCAGAAATCCACTCACCCACACCCGCCACCACCACCCGTAATAGATGGGCCACTAGAGAAGACCTACTCACAGCTCTCCGCCACACATTCCGCATCCATACAGAACTCTACTCCGACCCCCTCAATTAATCCCTATACTCCACCACATATCACTCACTCTACCCCGAAGACATAGTCTTCTCATCTGGTGGCAGCAATGCCCCACACACATGGCAAGGCACCAACATCGCCAACCCCGAATACGACCACGAATGCATGCGCCGCGCCATGGAACACGCTATCACCAGCGCACACCTCACAGCCCCACACACACCCATCGCAACCATACTCATCCTCCCCGCCGGGAACACACACCCTACCGCCACTCCAAATACATCCTCTCCCCATACACCCACCACCTCTACACCCTTCCCAATGACGCAAACACCTTCCTACCCCCCGACCAACACACCGGCAACCCCACTTCTACCCCATTCGGCACACGCTGGATGGTAGACATCTACCTCGTAGCCAACCCCCTCGCACTCTCCACCCTCCCATCACACACAGCCATGACCGCACTTCACAACACTCTCGAATCTATCTACGACACTAACCTCCCCAACCCGCCATCACCATCCCTCCCCGCCACCTCTTCGACACCTACTCATCCCACTCGGCAGGCATATACCACCTCCCCCCCAACCCAACTCACCCCATCACATATCCCCACCCGGAACGCATGCAACTAACATACCCCCCCACCAGAGGCTCTCTTGCTTGGAATTGGCAGGACTTTGTCTACACAGACGGCTCGAAAAAAGGAGGCTCATCCCCTCTCGGAGCAACAGCCACACACCTCGCCTCGGACACCCGAATTAAAATCCTGGTAACCTCTACCCCCCCGTCGCACACAATAAATCGAGCTGAACTTCTGGCATAGGTATAGGCCTCCAACTCGGCCGCACCCACCTCCTCACAGACAATGCGTGCTCCCTCCGCCTAATACAAGGATACCTAAACTTCCCTTCCGCTTACTGGCAAAACATTCACCGTGACACGCTCCTCTCCATCACACACACCATCAAAACCCGCTGCGACGCTGGCATCCGCACACATCTCGGCAAAATTAAAGCACACAACCACTCCATAGGTAACGACCTCGCAGACGCACTCGCTAACCAAGTCGCGGATGGACACACACCCGACACCACATACACCACAGGTTCAGAGGTCACGATAGGCCACTTGATCTGGCCATACACCCTCATTTCACAAACCCTAGGGGAACCTATACCCTACAAATACACCAACCTCAAAGCTGACGCACACACCTTCAGCACCAAACACACACACACACACACATACACACACACCCCTCTCGCAAACAACCAAACAAGGAGCCCTCCTCGCCCGCGCCGCGGAGGACGGCGCCGACTTCTCTTTCCACAAAAAACACTCAACCCTCTCCAACATACAATTCACACACAAACAAGAATTCATGTGGGGCGTCCACAACACCCGCCTCCTCACCCACAACCCCACCCTGCGCTGCCCCCTATGTGGCCAATTCACTAGCAATGGCCACATGGCCGGTAACTGCCCCACCATGTCTGGCCTAAGACAAGACTGACACAACAGCGCGCTGCAACTCCTACTCTCCCTCCTGGAACGCCACAACGGAGGACGCTGGGAAACCATCACTACAGACTTCGGTAACAAACCCATCAAATCATTTGCTTCCCCCACTCCTACCCACACTCCACTTGACTGCCACACGCCTCACCCCACCCACATGCCCACCCGCCTTGTTGCTGCTGACGAAGGTATCTCGCCTGACTCCCTAACCTCATGCCCCGCCGTCCTCCCACCTGAGATTCTCCCCCCCGCGCTACGACCCCCCGCACACAAACCCGACTTTATCCGCCTCCTCGAACCTCGCTTCGTCGGTCACACAAACGGTCGCCGCCGTTACGCATCCATAAAAAAGATCCAGATAGGGGAATGGAAGTATTGCACGGACAATAACCTCTCTCAAACAGCTCACCTCATACGTGCCAAATACACTCCCCTTGCAAACGCCATCCTTAGCCACTGGCCATGCACAGTAATAGACATCCTTCCCATCGTTATGAGCCGCACATGTACACCGCACTCCTCCACCATCTCGAGTCTCACCTCTCTACTCACACTCCGCACAGACCCTCCGGACAAACTCATCTCCAAAGCCCGACTCGACACGTCTCGCATCCTTGCACAACTCCACACGCACACTGTCCAATGCCTGCATCATCTCCTACTCATATACCGCATCAAATCCTGTACGACCTCCCGCCGCATCTCTGCACTTTGCCCCTTCGCACGCCCCTAAATGCCCGCCGCCCTCGCCTCGTCTTGCACAACTCCCCGGGGGGGAATAAAATCCCTGAACATCCCTGGAGAGGTTGGATTTAGGTGGTTAACGGTCTAGCCCTGACTTGTAAGTTCCCTGTATGGCATAGTTGGGAGGGCCCAGAGACAGCAGCCGGTGCATACGGCTTTTGGTGTGAAACCGGCGCATACGGTACATGTTGTAAACAATTTCAATTTCAATTTCAATACCCATTTAATATAGGCGGCACAATGCCCTCCCCCCTCCGCTCGTGCATCCGTCGAGCATCATCATGTTTCAAGTGTGGGTCTCCGCTCCGGGCCGGGCCAACACTCTTTAACATTAAGTATGCCGTGCGATAGTTGGTATCGAAAGGGATGAGTCATGTCGCCGTGGCCGGATCTGACGGGCCGCGGGGAACAAAAAATATGCAAAAACCCTATGTACCGGGTTTTCTTGCGGCAGCCGGTCCCGAGAATCGTCGCAGCCGGACTGTGTCGCCCCCCTCGACGCGATCATCGTCCTTGCTGTGAAGTCGTTCTCCTCCCACAAGTGGGTGTAGCCGCGGAACGTTAGTCAATAAGCAGTGAGGGCTATGCCCTTGCGATGCTTCCCGACTGGCCGGCTGGCCGCGTCCTATATTCGGCGCCATGCATACGCCCGTACCCTCATCTCGTTCCCAAAGGAAATCGGGCCAATCCGCATCTTTCGCAGGCATGACAATCGCCACTCCCGTATCTCGGCATACGTTTCCGATGCCTGTTGGGGAAGCTAAGGGAGATTCGCGGGGTAGGGTCAACTAAGAATCCCTGTGTTGGGTACGGATGTTTAATCATTCCAAAAAACCCATCGCCGAACATGTCTTTCATGGCATGCGATAATATATTTCTCCTCCGCCATACCGCGTCGCTTATCTAGCTGTGACTAATGTCCTCCAACCTCCTTCACATCGTGCTTCGACCCCTAGGGAGGTCCGATATCCACATGGCTGGTCGAATTAAGAACTGTTTTTGAAAACCATCCGTAGCTGGATTTCCCGACATGTGGTTATCGCGCAGATCGCAGTGGTCGGCTCATTCCTCTTAGACCCCTACCGTGCCATGGCTCACACGACATTTCGGTCACTTTCTCGAGGTGAGGGTGAGTGCCGATGGGCATACGACCGATCCCCTCCAAGGCTGCCGCCGCTACGCCGTCGCAGCTGAATTATCCACATATCACCTTTATGAAGCCCTCTGCACATGGTTTCTCGACAGTTGCTAGTCGTGCGGATCGCACATGCGTAATAACATTGTTGTATCTCCTACCGTGCCAAGCATGTGACTACCAACACTGTTAAACCGTGCATACACGGAAGTGGCATGAAGGGGGTTTGTTAATTCATGAACACACGGAATGGCATGAAGGGGGTTAGAACCGCCGCTTCCCGGAACGGAGCTGTACGCCATATCTAAGTGCCGCCAAAAGTCGGTACCCGATAGGAACATATTGTGCATATGAACCCATCGCATCGCATCGCATCGTGCACACACTGCGAACACCTATAGCGAACACCTATTGGTGGAGGGCCAAGACTCCCCCGGAGTCTAGCGTACAGATGTGTCCATTATCATGTCCACCATAGGGATTTCACAACACTCCCCCTTAATGGACATCATCCCATGAACTACGGCCGGTGCCCTAGTAACCCCCGCAGTAAACGCGGAGGGCCCATAACATGTTAATCCATGAAAACACGGAATGGCATGAAGGGGGTTAGAACCGCCGCTTCCCGGAACGGAGCTTTACGCCTTATCCAAGTAACGCCAAAAGTCGGTACCCAATAGGAACATATTGTGTATATGAACCCATCGCATCGCATCGTGCACACACTGCGAACACCTATGGCGAACACCTATAGGTGGAGGGCCAAGACTCCCCCGGAGTCTAGCGTACAAATGTGTCCATTATCATGTCCACCATAGGGATCTCACAACAGGGTTAGAACCCACGCCTCCCGGAACAAAGTTGTACGCCTTATCCAAGTACCGCCCCAAAAGTCGGTACCCGATATGAACATATTGTGCATATGAATTCCACGCACCATGCAACACACGTGCGTCCACCTATAGGTGGAGGGCCAAGACTCCCCCGGAGTCTAGCGCACAAATGTGTCCGTTATCATACCCACTAATAAGGGATATCAACACTCCTCCTTAATGGACATCATCCCATGAACTCCGGCCGGTAGCCCTAGTAACCCCGCAGTAAACGCGGAGGGCCCATAACCTGTTAATCCGTGCATACACGGAAATGGCATGAGGGGGGTTATAGCCCACGCCTCGAGGAAGGGGGGAGGGGGTGCCAATGCGTATGCGAGCGCAACCAACTCTGGCGCCGCCGCCACTTCGCCCCCGCCGGGTGCAACGATTTTCCAAGTTGCTTCGATTTGATACTTCAGAGTTGGTTCATGTCGACGACGTGATGTCCCTTGATGACCGCACAATGGAAGCAAGACGACATGCTGCGACATGTGGGCTGACTAACATAATGATGTTATGTTTTGGTAATGTTGCTAGCCGCATAATAGCGAAACCTTGGCAATCTAAATCACAATAAAAGTGAAACGAATTGCAGACAATTAAAACTAAGGTGAGCAAAGGAGAATCAACTAAGACAAGGATATGGATTGAAAACTCGGACGTGCATGGACATGAATGTATACGAAGCCGACGATGCCCTCCTCCCCCATGCATCCCGCGCGCTCACGGAGGCGAGCAAACATGTTGAAAAACATTTTGAGAATTAGTGGAGTCTTATATCATGGTTTATGGTTTTGTTGCAGGTATCGAATAAGCTTATTCGCGATATGCTCACTCGAGCTCCCACGCGCAGCGGAGCACGTGAATTTGTGAGCACAATGACGCAGCGACTTCTGCTCTCCCCTATGCAGTAGTCGAGGGCAACAACCCGCAAGCTCTTCGATAACAGTCCAAAGAGTATGTGATCATGGCACGTGATTGACATACATCACCGGTTGGCTATTATCCTCGAGAAATTTCAGCGGGCGGCGGGCGCGGTTAAATGACGCGATCTCCGGTTGGAAATGTGGCAGAAATTGAGCGCGGACTCTTCCGCGTTTTGCGATGTCTTCCGTGTTTTCAGTGATTATGGCATCATGGCGGGTTATGCATCGTGTGATGGGTTTGATTCCTAGGGCTGCTGACTTATTGCGGTGTTGTCCCCCATACCGCAATCTCGGAAACGGAGTGACGGACATATTGATATTTCACTTAATAACCGATCGCAACTCGGGAACCGCTTTGATCGCATACATCCCGCGATGTCCGTCCTCATGGGGCGTTATCGAGTTATTACATCAATGGTTGGCTAGCGTCCTCGAGCAATTCAATCGCCAAGCGGGCGCGGTGAAAAGGCGTAAACTCTGGTTGGAAGTGCGGCACATTCAGAGCGCCGACTTGCTTCGCGGTCGCGGCACGATAATGTGGCTCGTGGCTAAAATCACCCGGTCTTATCTAATGCACAAGCCACTTGTCTTATTCGTTTACCTTTACGACAGTATACGTAAAGGTCACGAACAAGCGCGCGCGAGATCTTAAGTCACGTGCCTCAATAGCATCACGTTCCCGCTCTCGGGTGCGTTGGCTTCCGTGGATGAGCAAAAGAAGTTTGACCACAATATCAAAATCCCAGCCGAGCTGGCTCTTCCTATGTCCACTAGCTAGGGATGGTGACTATCATCTGAGCAATATCAACGCATATTACGGTGTTCCGGATATGTGGAATTCGAATTTCAACCGAATTCGCAGCGAAAGTCACTTACAAATATCGATGGGACCATCGATCTCTAGCTCTGGGACTCCGCACGGTTCGTTATTATGCTCCTTAGTAGGAGACATAAAAATAAAAAGATAATAATGGCGGCTCGTTTAGCTTGTGATTTTTGGACCGCGTATACATATTCGTGGCCCCTCGGTGTTGTCTTGATATAGGCTCTTGTGTATAGGCTTGTCGCGGTCTTCGTCGTGAGCCTCATGCTCGCATGACGGTGTACGTTCGGAAATCTATATACATACCATTCGTATGTTCCCTTTTATTTGCCTCTTTATTCCTTGGTGATGTACGCCGCGAGTTCGTACGTCGTTTGTCGACTGCCTTCAATGGCTCTACTCTCGGGTCGTATCTACGGGGCGTTGTTCAGGGTAGTAGTGCTGCTGCGGTTGTATGTTTCAGGGAATCGGGTGGGTGGGTTTGCGTGAGCGATAGCTCTCGCAAAAGGCAGAAGGTGGACACACAATCGCTGCTGGTGTGTTATATAGGGTGCGGACATTTTACTGTCCGTGCGCGCTTGGGCGCTTGAACCGTTAGGGAGATGTAGCGTCGGAGGTAACGCATGTAACGGAGGTAACGCCGGTTACTTCGTAATTTAGCCCTGTAATTCAAACCTCTATATTACTAATATGACCATTTAAGCTGTGTTGGGGCTCACTTATGCCATCTGTCGCCGACTGGCGTGTGACGTTGGGTGGGGGCCCGCCAGGGGTCATCCACCCAAAGAGTTGCCAAGCTCCCGGGCACGGGAGCACTGTTGGGTCGATGTAGTCGAGGACTACGTCCGACTCTCGCGCCCAACCGCCGAAGAACTTGATCTTCTGCATTGGGGTACCGATACTGTACGCAGCAGTAGCTGCACCCTTTCGGAGGGAGTGCGAAGTCCACGCGAAACCGTCCGGAGGTTGTTCGTGTACTGCACAAAGTACGCGTTGTAGCCAAGCAGTCAGGGTGTCCGCAGTCCAGTTTGTCGTAGGCTCGCGTACACTAATAGCCCATCGTCTGTCCGGAATCTTCCCGGCGGAGAACCTGGTACGGGCAGCGTCGAAGTACTGTAGTAGTTTCGCCATGTCCGGGTGAGCCGAGGCCGGTAGTTCACAGAGGAGTTTTCGCTCCGTGGAAGTACCCCGTTGACCTTTTCTCGTTCCGTGGTATAGGAGGATTCCGCCGGTCGGAGTACACAACAGGTCTCCAGACCGGCACTCAACTCCCGCTCCACCTCGACAAAAAAATGTGGCCAGGAGCACCGTCGCTAGACACGCTCGGAACAGCAGAATGAGTTCTGCTTGAGCCTGAGTCCAAGTGTCTGTCAGCTGTGTGCGGAGGTCCTTGGCCAGGCGTAGCGATGAGACAAGAATCCGGGCTGGGAGGTACAGGCGTGTGCGGCTGGGCTGGAGGGAAACTTGGGACGCTGCGAGACCCCGCCGGACCTTGGCGACCAATTCGCCTTGTGCGACTGGTTCTGCGCCGTGGTCCTTGAAAAACCCGTTTACGGCTGAAAGGTAAGGCTGTAGACTAGTAGCCTTAATGGTGCCACGTTCTCCGATCCATGCAATGTAGCGGGCCATGGTAGCAGTTGTTGCTGCCAGCGGCGGTAGGCCTTGCTCCTCGCAGAACTGGAAGTAAGGCTTGATTGCGCTGTTGTACGTGTCGGACGTGCTCTTCGCCCAAGCGGCGGTCAGCAATTCGAGCGTTTTTGCTCCAAGGCTGTCAGTGCCCAGTAGACGTTGCATGTAGGGGCGCATCGAGGCGGCCCACGGGTTGTTGCAGCCTGCCACCTCCACCTTGTAGCGGACCTTTGCTGGTCTGGTGGGGTAGGCTTGGACTGCTGGCCTGATGTGCCGTGTGTTGAACAGGGTCAGTGTAGCACTGACAGCGCCCCGGCGGAGGTACAACCAGGCCGGGAGGGAATCCGGAATACAGTGACGGGCCAATGAGGCTTGCCGACTGTACCGCGTCCGTGCCGCCGCCCGGGACGGAACAAGTGAGGTCGGGCCGGAAGGACCGTCTCGTGGCACGCCAATTCGGTAAGGGCCTGATGCCACGCTTTCCCTTGCCACCGGGGGGCGACCACCGTGGCTGCTGCGCCGCTCTGCTGTAGTTTCTGGGCGAGGTCGGGTAGCAGGGGCCATGGCGGGTTGCACCAGTTGTTTTCTGCTCTCCAATTCGCATCGGCGAGGTGAAGGGCGTCCACGGCTTCGCACGATGGGTCTAGCCAGTTCGCGTTGTAGCGGGGCAGTAGCGTGTTGAGAGCCGACGCAAACCGGTCGATTGTGTGCGGGCCGAAGTGTGTGTCCATTTCGTGGAACACCGCGGGGTCGAGTTGCCAGTCGTCGCTGTCGAGGTGTCGGCTGAGCTTGTCTGCCCACGTGTTTGCCGCAGAACGGATGTATCTGGGCCTGATGTGGATGTTGTTGGTGTCCAACAGGTACCATAACCGGCGTAATTCGTTCATCATCTCCGGGGAGCGGGACGTCAGGCCGGTCAGGACGTGGCAGACCGCCTGGTTGTCTTCGTGGAGGAGGACGTTGCGGCCAGCCAGGTGTGGCAAGAAGCTGAGGACGGCCAGACGGACGGCCTTCAGTTCTTTCCAGGTAATGTGCTGCTGTTCGTCCTGTATTCCCCAGAAGCCGCGGGCTTCGAGTCTGCCGTTCAGGACTGCCCCCCATCCATACCCCGAACTGTCGCAGTGGATGTAGGCTGACTCGACCGGGCGGTGTATGTTCTTGCCGTTGGCGTGACTGGGTACTTGTGTCCACCACTGTAGATCTCGACTGAGCTGCGGAGAGAGACGGACGCGGCCTCCCCACTTGTCGCCGAGTACGGAGTGCAGTTCGCGGAGGAAGAATCTTGCCGCTGGAATTGCCAGAAAAAGGTACTGCGCCTGACCCGCGAATGACTGTAGTTCCTTGACAGGGAGCCATCTGCAGTTTCGGGTTGCACGTTGCAGTAGGTGACGAGCTTGTCTTGCGAGCTTCTGTAGCTTTTCCACCGGGGCGAAGAAGTAACCTGAAGCTGTGTCGATGTCGATGCCCAGGTGGTGGCCGTATTGCGTCGGCTCCCAAAAACCCTTGGAGGGGTGGCGGAGAAGGCCGAGATTGGTGAGGAGGCGGTCGACGCGCTGCCTGAGCGAGAGAGCGAGAGCACGAGTGGCGGCGAAGAGGAGAAAGTCGTCCACGTAAGGTAAGATTTTGGCTCCGCGCCACCGCGTGTGTCGGAGGAAGCGCTTGCTTGGTCTGTCGCTGTCGGGTTGTGTAGGCTTCCCGTTCTGTGTTGTAAACCCACCGGGGTCTGGTTGACGGAGGTGTCGTACGAATGTGTCCGTGAACGCGCAGAAGTGGTAAGGGCTGAGCGACCAGCCCATCGGGAGTCCAGCTAGTCGGTACAGCTGGCCGCGAACGTTTACGGTTAGATAGTCGCGCTGCTCTGGCACGATGCCCAGCGCGTAGAACCCGTCTTTTAGGTCGAACGAGAACATGTAGTCGCCCTTCCGAGTCAGATGACGAACGCCTAGCAAAGACTCCATCCGTAGTCGCTTTCTGACGCAGAAGCTGTTCAGGTGTCGTAGGTCGACGATAAAACGCCACTGATTGTGGCCGGGCTTGGCGACTAAGAAGAGTCTTGACACGTACTTGCTGCAGGTGGTGCGTTCCCAGGCTCCCGTCTCCACGAAGCGCGCGAGCTCGGCCTCGACAAAGGTGAGCTGCTCGGGGGTAGCGTCCAGCAGTGAAGTACCTTGGTTGAACGGGGGTGGGGGTCGGTTGTTTAGGAAGGGAATAGTAACGCCCTCCCGGATCCACCGTAAGACTTGTCCGCTCGCGCCGATATCTTTCCAGGCTTGCCAGTTTCGCCGCACGCGATGACGCATGTAGTTTGAATCTGGGTTGCAGGAATCGGCGCGGCGGGTCACCCCGTCATTCGTCCTTGTCGCCCTCGGTCTTCTTGTGTGCCTTGTCGGTAGGGGGGAGGGGGCGGCCGCTCGTGCGGTCCTTTGGCTTGGCCTTGGTTTTGTCCGGCTTGTCCGGCTTATCGTTCGGCCTGTCCGGTTTGTCTGGTCTAGGCTTGTCGGCCTTGAACTGGGCAGCTGCTTGCGCTTTTGCAGCTGCTGTGATGCTGACTTCGAGTCGTTTGTCCTCCAGGGCTGCCAGGAGTCCGTCGACGACGTTGCCTCCACGATCGGAGGCGACAGTGTCGAAGCATCGTGAGTAGACGAGACGCTCCGCGACGCGTTCTTCTCCGGTGAGAATCTTCTTGGCCTTGAAGCGTCTGATGTAGGTGAGTCGCGCTTCCCCCGCTGAGGCCACTGCTTGATTAGTACGTAGCGCTGCGTCGACGAGGGAGTAGGCGTAGGTTGTTTCGTCGGGGGTAGAGGTGACCGAGCGAAGCGTTTCCATAGCAGTTTCGAGTGCCGCGTTAACGGCGGCCGTAAACACACCATAGCAGAGCAGGTGTCGATACTCGTCGCGGGAAGAAATTCTCGCGTTGTCCGTAAAAAATTTGTCGGCCTCGTCGTGTCGAGGGTTCCACAGGCACGGGGCTGTTGTGCCAGATGGGGGTAGGCAGTCCGCGAACGTACGGGACGCGAATTCTGACCACTCTCTAGGGTCGATGTACTCTAGAGGGTTGGTTTTACTGTCAGCTGGTAGAGCGTCGAGCTCGAGTCGTCCACCCGCAGCGCTGTCGGAGTCGGCTGTGGGGATGGCTGAAGTAGTTGGTTTTGTTGACGCGGTTGCGACGGAGAGAGTTTCGACCTGGGCTGCTAACTGCTGCACAATCTGTGTTAGCAATTGCAGCTGGTCTGGCTGCTGTTCCGGCGCGTCACCGGGCGCAACGTAGAGGTCAGTAGGCAATACCAGGCGGTCTGCCATTTGGACTGACGGAGTGTGTTTTCGTGCGTCGTGCAGGAGACTCAGTGATCAACACCTTGCGTGGCTAGCAAGAGCCACGATGCCGTTTGCGTGAGCGATAGCTCTCGCAAAAGGCAGAAGGTGGACACACAATCGCTGCTGGTGTGTTATATAGGGTGCGGACATTTTACTGTCCGTGCGCGCTTGGGCGCTTGAACCGTTAGGGAGATGTAGCGTCGGAGGTAACGCATGTAACGGAGGTAACGCCGGTTACTTCGTAATTTAGCCATGTAATTCAAACCTCTATATTACTAATATGACCATAAACAAAAACCTGCACTATGCCCTCTAACTGTACGGGTACTGTACAGGAATAGAAAGTACAGTACTCGTGTCCGTATATTTCTGGTTTTCCCGTAGTATGTACGGCAGCAGCGCGGCACATGCGGTCCGGCATGCGCTTATTGCTGTGTCCTCGTGGGGGACACATGTCCAGAGCCGACAGCGGCGTCAGTCAGGCACCCGTTCCGTGTCCCAAGCACAACCCAGGTGAGCGAAATCCCGAAGTACAAGGCTAGCACGGAGCGAGGTCGTGCCGGTACCGACACCTCAGCACGCCGAGCTGCTTGACAGAAGCGCGCGTCGCGGGCGGAGCAGCGAGGTCGCCGTGGTACTTAGCGTAAGTACAAGTACATGTCGTAGTCCATCTCCCAACGACTGCGCATCCCACTCCACGCCTAAGCCCAACCCACAGTAGTACCGCGACGGAAGCGCAACCGGGAGCATTGCATGGGCACGCTTTCACGCCGGCGCAGGCCAGCGGCTAGCTGCCCTCGCTTCCGTAGGTCGCAGTAGAATCTTCCCTTTGCCGCTTGTACGTTTTGTTTTCGTTTTTACAAAACAACGTACCACAGACGGGCCGCTTTCCGAGATTATTCCGTCGTCGTCGTCGTCGCAGCGCGCGCTCCCTGCGGTAACGAAACGACCGCCGTGGCCGGGGGAGATAAGCTGGACGATGGACTAAAGACGCAGCTGCTGTGTGTGTGTGCTGTCGACGCAGGAGGACGGCGGTGCGCGATGGCCTCCGCGATGTACGATTCGAGTAAACCGACGCCGTTTTCACTTTACTTGGAAGAGTGAGCAACCCATCCTAGCTACACACCCATTCACCCGTGCACGCGCGCATGCACCCACCCCGCCGAATTAACTCACATGCACGTCCACACGCAGCCGCGCACTACAGCCGGTTTCGAGGATGTCGAAACCGGCTCTCCGACCTTTTTCAAGAAAGAAAATGAATATAAGCAATCAATTGTTTAAATTCACTTTAAATCATTTGAGCTGCCATTATGTTCTGGTCCGTCGATCTCAACGCGTCACTTTCCCCTGCGTGTGCGTGGCATCTGTATACAGGAAACGAAAACTGGTCGAGGCGGCGGAGGAGCATCCGGACCTCCCGATTGATTCTTCCCCTAAAAAGGTTTCGCGGAAACACAAAATGTTTTATTTTGAAATCACTGCATTTTGGGTGTAAAAAAGGTGAAGGGGGAAGAGTGGCGTGCCAATTTTTGCCTTGGATTGGCTTGCTCGTGGCAAGGCTGACATGCAGCTGGCACTGCACTCGTTTTCTCGCGAACCACACAGGTGGTGGGTGAACTAAAAAGTTCGCACAACAGAACGCGGACGGGAAGCAGAATTGGGACTCCCAAATCTACAGCAAAGGTATGTCGTGGATTTAACCTCTATTGCAACCCCCCTTTCCTCTTCATGTCCAGAGATCGTGGGCGGTGCCTGTGAGTAGACCGAAACTGCGTGGTTCTCATTGAGGTTGGGATGCGTGCGGGTGGGTGTCTATGACATGTCAGAGTTATTGTGCTTTTGAATTTGAAAGTGTGTGTGCCTGGTTTTTTGGTGTCTGCTGCCGTTACGCACAGCTGTTTTCTGACCCGTATCGTGTGTGTTTTGTATGCGTACGTGTGTGTATGCGTACGTGTGTGTGTGTGTGTGTGTGTGTGTGTGTGTGTGTGTGTGTGTGTGTGTGTGTGTGTGTGTGTGTGAATACGTGCACGCATGAATGGAAATGTGCGTGCGTGCATGCGTTTGTGATATGCGCGTGCTTGTGGCTTTGTGTAGGTATGTGTATGTGTGTGTTTTAATGCGCGCATGTATGTGTGTGTGTGTGTGTGTGTGTGTGTGTGTGTGTGTGTGTGTGTGTGTGTGTGTGTGTGTGTGTGTGTGTGCGTGTGCGTGTGTGTTCGTGGGGTGTCAGGGTGTATGTGAATGCGTGAGTGTGCATGTGTTCGTATACGTACGCATGCGTGGTAATGTGTGTGTGTATGTGCGTGTGTGTGTGTGTG
>JAPMLY010000211.1:145000-288320 GCA_026401115.1 Tetraselmis chui | reverse complement strand
TTTTGGGATAATTCACGTTCCGACAAAGAATTTCGAGGCCGTTGCAGACTCGCCAGTGCATGCGACGCTGAAGGAGATTCGCAGGTTCGTGCAATTATGCTGCAACTTCCACGGCGCCCGCCGGCGGCGCAGCGGCGCCCCCCCCGGAGAGGGGTGCGTTCGCAGGCCCGTCGGCACCTACCTCTACCTCCACGCGGTGGGCGTTGGTAACCCCGTTACCGTGCCAAGCTTGGCACGGTAGGGGGCTGAACGAGGTACCGACAGTTGCGATCCGCGGGATCAGCAGCTGTCGGGAAGCCATGTACGGAGGGTTTTGGAAAAACATGATATCCGTACACCAACACATGGATCTCCCGCTCGGCCAATCCGATATGTTTTTCAGCGACTAAATACTCGCAGATACTCTCCCGTTCTGACGGGAACGATGTCTGCGGAATTTTTTTGGCGAAGAAGGATACGGACGGATCAACGGTGGGACTAGGGTGTTGGAGTTGGTGGCGGACAGCCGGGAAGCACCGCTAGGGCACGGCGCTCGCTCGCAGTCGACAGTCATGTGAGTTTTATGTCTCCCCCGGGGCCGAGACTTGAAGCTACGAAGGACGGAGGAGGGTCGCAGCCGGAGGAGCGCCACGGTCTGGCGGCGGAGGTCCTGAGGATCATCCGCCGCCGGAAATACCCGGTACGGGGGGTTTTTGGAAAACATTCCCGTACCCAACATCTTTTGTGGCGCGGGGACTCGATCCTTGTGTCCGACCTACCCCTTCTCTAGTCTGTACCCGGTTTTCGACATGCTGCCTCATGCAGTGTGCCTAGGGTTATCGTAACGGCACACTGCTCGTATAGGCGCCCCCCTCACAACGTACACCACCGGGGGAGGGTCCGGCCGGCCACAGCGCGATCAGATAGGTGTTGGAAACAGACGGATCAAAGACATGGGACATGAGAGCATCTGCCACGGGGGCAAGAGAGCCAGTCGGACACCGTTTGCAACTTAGTTATTTTCTCTTCCCAGCCCCCGAAGGAGGAGGGAAGACTCGGCTAGGTGGTGCGGTGGGTCGGGAGGAGCAACTACTATCTCGGGCGGGGATGAGCACGGATCGAGACGGGACCGACGAAGATCAGAGTGAGGGGGTTTTTCACATGCCTTTCCCCCTAGCTCCGGCACGACCGGAGTCGCACGCTACCCGAGGTCATGCAAGTACGCCTCGACATGCTCAAGTTGACCAACCTCGCTGATCAGCATCCCCGCAGCGGCTGGAGCATGCCGCGTATCGTGGAGACTGGCGACACTTTTTATTTCATACTATATCCAAAAAAACGTATAGATAAAAAATAATAAGTACATGGTTACGTGTATGTTTTAGACGGTATCGTCACAGCCAATGGAGAGGTTGGGATTAGTGGTTTACGGTCTAGCCCCTAGCTAAATAAGTCCATTTGGCACAAGCAAGGGGGGCCAGAGGCATCAGCCGGTTAATTCTTGTATTGTTGTTGACAATTTCAAATTCAAATTGCAACTTTTACGCCAAGTAAATCCACCATTCTAGCGGCCTTACGGCAGTATTGACGGACTTATTGCAGAAGTCCCAACCACAGAAGGTTACGTTGACGCTTGCCTGTTTGGAAACCTTCGAGACTCTCAAGTTACGGCTCATTCCCGCGCCATGCGTGATCCTTTCGGAGGTCGGCTCGGACTACGCGATGATCACCGTGGCTACATATACTTCGATTGTGGGGATTGAAGCTGACATGCTCCAAGACCAAAGAGTAGGACTTCAACTTATTAGAGTCTCTTATTAGGCGCGAAAGCTGAATCCAACTGAGCGTGGCAACACCTACTCTGCGTACGATTTAGAAGCTTTGGCCGTATGCGAAGCGGTTAAGCATTGAAGGTGTTACCTTGAAGGGTGCTCTAAGATAATCCTTGTCGTAAAATACCACGACACATTGATGCGACGTTTGCTCATGCAACCAAACAGTAGGTTGAGCAAGCGGCAAGCACGTTACCTGCGAAAGTTGCAACCGTTTATGGGTTCAATGACGCTTGTGTACCGCGAGGGAGTTGTAAACGAAGCCGATCCGTTAAGTCGGCCACCGGGCACCGTACCTTACGCCAAAGCTCCATTGTTTTGGGACGGCGAGGTTCCGTCAAAAGCAAATTTACGACGGAAGTCCCCACCGTTGTTAGAAGACGCATATTTAAACTTACTTGTTGTTAACGCGTTGCGGCTGAGCCCTGAGTTCGCCGATCTCACTCGCGAGGGATACTCCCAAGACTCGTTTTATGGAGACGAGGGTGAGTTGACAAAAGACAGCCGGATTGAAGCCAAAGTTGGGTACTTTTGGCATCTCAATTGCCTTTGTGTCTCACGGAACTTTGAGCTCCGACTCGGATTGATCACAAAGCTGCACGACAATTCGGCAGGATGTCATAGGGGATTTGCTAGCCCTCTTCCTGAAGCGCTCGACAGATTTAGGTGGAAACGTATTCGCCAAGATGCGAAACAAAATTGTGAGCGCTACATCGTGTGTTGACCAACAAAAAATCAATCACATGTGGCTGAGACTCTTTACCGATGACATGTTCCACCCTGACCGTGGCAATCAGTTGGTCTGTACTACTCATCACACTTACCCTTGAGCAATGGCTTTGGCAATGTGCTAATTGTAGTCGAACGTGTGACTCGAATTGCCCTTTTTCTGCCGTGCGTAGAGAAAGTAACGACAGAGGAAACTACTAATTTGTTTTTATAGGGACTCTACCGATAACACTTACTCCCTCGAGTGTTGATCAGTGATCGCGACCCGAAATTCGTTAGTGGCTTATGGCAAACACTTTGGAGACGCCTTGGAACGCGGCTCAGCATGTCTTCTTGTCGACACCTAAAGACGGATGGATGGCAACACGCTTGCCGAGCGCGCATTCTCGAGTCCACGTAATTGCTTCAATAAAGGAGCATAAACCATGGAGGTCTGCCTTGCGGATGACCTCAAGATATATCAAGAGGGGGAGGGTACGAGTGTGACGAGCATAGTCTTGCAACCTTACATTGCATGACATTGTACATATACTCGTTACTAAATCCAATTCGTGCTTTTCCATTGGAAGGATGTACTTCGTGGGTACGTGGCTATTGCAATTTAGCGAGGGTATTGATGCGCACTATACTACTAATACCTCCCGGTACGTACGTATGTACGCACAATAAATCTAACTAGCTAGACGACGCGATGGACGAGGTTCCGAATGCTAAACGAGGTTTCCAATGTTGGATTAGCCGCATCACAAGTATGGTGACAACGGCCGGAGAGCCCTAGCACGTGACACGTAGACCAAGCGATAGAAAATGCAAGCTAGCTAGGCAAAAGCTATTTAAGCCTAGTGCAATAGAGGGAGGTGACATAACCGTTTTTTACATTTCCTTTCTTCAATTACAGTCTACTATTAAAACTAAACACTCGAACCGCGCCACAACTCCTTATCTCCCTCATGTAACGCCACAAGGGAGGCCGATGGGAGACCATCACGCTGACTTTGGTAACAAACCCATCAAATCATTCACATCCCCCACACCCATCCATACCCCCCTCGACTGTCACCCCCTCCTCCCCACCCACATGCCCACCCATCTGGTCTGGTAATGCTGACGAAGGCCTCTCGCCCGACTCCCTCATCTTATACCATGCCACCCCCCTTGCCGAAATACTCCCCTCCACGTTCAGACACCGGTAGCACGCAAATCAGACCTCATCCGGCTTCTCGAACTTTATTTCGTCGGACACACGAACGGCCGCCGACGTTATTCCTCGATTAAATATATTTACAAAAGGGAATGGAAATAATGCACGGACCACAACCTATCCCACACCACACAAGTGATTCGCGATAAATACACCCGTCGTCAATGCCATTCGCTAGCATTGTCCATGTACCGAAGTCGACATTCTTCCCATAGTCTTGAGCCGCACAAGTACACCTCACTCATCCACCATTACCATTCTCACCTCACTTCTCATCCTCCGCACTGGCCCTCATGACCAACTCATCTCAAAAACACGACTCGACACGACCCGCATCCTAGCATAACTCCACTTGAGAGAGAGAGAGAGAGAGAGAGAGAGAGAGAGAGAGAGAGAGAGAGAGAGAGAGAGAGAGAGAGGGGGGGGGGGGGGGGGGGGGACATAGAGAGAGAGAGATGGAGAGAGATGGAGAGAGAGATATGGAGGTGGAGAGGGGACAAAGAGAGAGAGGGAGGGAGAGAGAGAGAGAGAGAGAGAGAGAGAGAGAGAGAGAGAGAGAGAGAGAGAGAGAGAGAGAGAGAGAGAGAGAGAGAGAGAGAGAGGGGGAGGGGGGGGGGGGGAGGGAAGGGGGAGAGGAGTGGAGAGGAGAGGAGGGAGAGAGACGAGAGGGGGGGGGGGGGGGGGAGGGAGGGAGGGGGAGACGGAGAAGATATATAGTGATAACAAGAAGTAAGCAAGCAAATAATATAGCTATGTAAGCATGTAATATAGAAGTAAGTGTGTCATTTTGATTACAAACTATAAATCTATGTACACAGGGAATGGCATGAAGGGGGACAGAACCGCCCTTCCCGGAACGGAGCTGTACGCCTTATCCAAGTACCGCCAAAAGTCGGTACCCGATATGAACATATTGTGCATATGAACCCATTGCATCGCATCGCGAATGAGCTGCGAACACATATAGCGAATACCTTTAGGTGGAGGGCCATGACTCCCCCGGAGTCTAGCGTACATATGTGTCCATTAGTAGCCCTACGGGGGGATATGTAAACAGCTACGGGTATCGAAAATATGAGCGATATCAAATAAATGTGATACGAAATATAAATCGCGGTTACTTTATATTTTACCAAAGCCAACACGTTCCTTATACAACTACTTAAAAACACGGAAAATCTTCAGGAAAAATTAGTTAGGCCGGTACGACGACTCATGCGCGGAGTTTTCTTCTTATATTGGTAAAATTTTGGGGCTTAACGGTTAGTTAACATACCATGTTGAGTCCGCCGAAGGCAACGCGCGGAGGCAAAGCGTGACAAGCGCAATAAATTGTCCGCGGCGGACGCCCACCTGCTTTACCTCTAAAGCAACTCCTCTAGCTGGTAACAACCACCTTTCGCCTATGCGCTCGCCCAATCGGCTCGCCCATCATGCATCGTAGCTCTCGTAGATGCGCAAGGTGACAGCTTACACTCGGCCGCGTCTAACATAACCGAGACTCTTTACCCTACTCTTACACGATGGCTACAACTAGACAAGTGGTAGACGAAACTCGCTACGCGCCGGAATTTGTTACATCGTTAGAATTCAAATAGCATGAGCAATGCTTACTCGATAACGCTGCAGCATCGGAAGAGCGTCTAAATTGCCGGTTTCAGCAAGCCTTTACCGAGCAGACGGCCATGCATAGCTCGAGCATCATTACTCAACTAGCAACAACAAAACAAGTCAGCACACAGCTAGCCATTCCCGTCGGCGTAGACGACACACCGAAGAGTGGAATTACGGAGCACGATGCCCGTAGCGCACAACTGCCGACCGAGCGACCCTCGATCACCCGCCTATCGTGCGTGTTGCGAGACATGGTTTTGTGTGGTAATCAAGTTGTTACACAGCAATGTTGGTCAAGTAGCATCGTGATAGTACGGCTGTGACTCAGCACAATAAGATGATAAGCCAATCAACAATAGAGATGATTAGGTTGCTGATGGTGGCAAGTTGCTGAGCGTTAGATATCATCTAAAGGCTCAGAATATATTTTGGCGTGTCCTCACCACAAGGTGAGTACGTGTCCTGTGATAGGCAAGTGCTAGGCATTTGCTGAGGGTGAGATGACATGCAGTGTCACTCACCGAGTGTAAGCATTCCTTATTACCCCCTCAACTTTGACAGGTTATGGGCCCTCTAGCTGCTAGTTGTTGGAGTCATTTGTCTTGACTGGAACCTAGAGCTTGCTTCTCGAAGAGTGGTAGACCTTTGTGGTGTCGCCCGATACGTGAGGTGCGGCTAGCTCACAAAGTGGCTGGCTCTTGCTTGTGTTTGTAGCTTTACTTCGATACCCGGCTGGTAGCGACTTGTTTGTGTCGCTTGGAGCCGGCTTGAACCCCCGAACGCCGACTCGTGTGACGTGAAGATCGGCTTGCTTTCCTTTGTTATAGCTTGGCGCTTTCTGGAATTTTATTCGCTTCCGGAGCTTGTCACCCGCCAGTTTCTTTTCTCGTGAAAGCCTATAGTGGTCCGGCTGAATTTTTGGAAAGGCATCTTACCACAAGTGTACTAGCACTCATGTACGACGTCACTTGACCGACCTTCTGAGACTCGTTTCTGATTGCCTTGGCTGTATAGACTCTGGGAATACAACTGCGTCTTCGGTCAGCCCTTTGTCGTCTCCTTTTCTGAGCCGTGTTGCCCGCCTCTTCACCGGTACTTGGTGCTTTTCTTGTTGGCAATTTTCCTGATTTTCTGGTGCTCTTGCGAGCGCATCCGACGTACCTGCTATGGACTCCGTGAAACTACCCAAGTTCAGTGGGGAGAGACGAGATTTTGACGTGTGGAAGAAGCGTTTCCGTGCATTTGGCTTGATGCAAAAGTGGTTTCCGGCTTTGTCGTCGGATGGTGCCGCTTCCTCTCGACAACAAGTCGACATGTACTCCACATTGATTCTTGCGCTGCCGGAGGACGACCTTTCCTTTATCGAGAATGTTAGCGAGGATGACAAGATCTGCGGCCACACTGCATGGACTGCGTTAGTCAATCATTATGAGGACGATGGTATTTACCGGTGTACGGAACTATTGCAGGACTTGGAGACGCCGCAAGCGGACGGCGAGAGCGGCATTCAATAGCTGAACCGGTTAGTTCGACTGCAACGACAGCTTGCCCGAGTTGGGGACGTCATCCGCGACCGGCGTATCATCATGTACTTGGTGAAGGGCCTGCGCAGCGAATAGAACTCCATCACCGACACGTGGGACGTACACGACCTCAGCATGGATACCGTCAAGCGGGATCTTCGTCAAAAGGGCATGCGCATCGAGAGTCGTGCGCAATCACATACAACGGAGCCCCCAATGCCTACGGCTTTTGTAGCGTCTCATGATGACTCAACGACTGAACTTTTGAAGCGGCAAGTCTCCGAGCTCCAAGACCAACTGAATCTCTTCAAGGAGCTTCGACTAGTCGTCGTACCTCATATGGCAGAGGCGGAGCGAGAACTTTTCGCGGTGTTTGCTATAGCTGTGGTAAGAAGGGCCATCGCAGGTCCGAGTGCCCCGTCAACAACACCGGAGGTAACTCTGCGCAAGTGGACTCCCCGGTTGCTTTTCCGGCGTTCATGGACGTGACAGCCACCCCTGCGAGGCCATTCTCCTAGGCTCGACACATGTTCGAGCGCGATGGGGAAACGTGGATGTGGTTGGCCATCAGCGGCGCCAGCCATCACATGACTAGTGTGCGCCGTGACTTCTGTGAGTATCGAGCGCTCACCGACCGGCTTTGGGTGAAGGGTATCAGCGCCCGCGCTGTTGGAGTGGGCTCGGTCCGCATCATTGTGAAGGCTGAGGATGGAGAGGAGATTCCTGCCACTCTAAAGAATGTGCTCCACGTTCCTGAGCTATCCCGTCGTGCGTCGTGGTCTTGCCATCGGCTTTTCAGCCTCACCCAAGCTCGGCGACAAGGTCATTCTGTGGTGTTAGCTGATCCCGTGGACCACCTTCGTCTTCATGCCGGTCATGGTGGTGGCGTGGTGGTTCCGTTGGAGCGCGCGCATTTGTTGGTGTGGTTGCCGGCGCGGGTTGCTTCGTCGAATCCTACCGCTTCGGTCGCCACTGCGCCATTGGAAAAACGGTTGTGGCATTCCCGACTCGGTCACCTTGGCGAGTCGCAATTGGACGGGCTCATGGCCACTCAGGTGGAGGGTGTGGCGTTTTTTGCGTCGGAGAAGTTGGGCTTCTGTGAGACGTGTGTTGTGTGTAAGTCACACGTCCGCCTTATCTCTCGTGAGCCGGCTGACCGGAACGTTGGTGTCTTTGAGGTCCTCGGCTTAGACTTCTGCGGTCCTATGAGTGTTCCATCCTTGGGAGGACGGCGGTACAGCTTGTGTGCGGCTGATTTCCGGAGCCGTTTCATGCTGCATGACGCGGTCCGCTCCAGGATGAGGCTCCCGCCTCGTTCCGTCGCATGTTGACTACCATCCGTTGTCTTAGGCACACGGTTCGTCGTCTTCGGGTGGACAATGACACGGTGTTCTTAGGTGCTGAATTCCGAAACCTCTTGGATGAGTTCAACATCGCTGTGGAGATCACTACCCCTTACGCGCATTGGCAACATGGCCGGATTGAGCGGCAGTGGGGGACATTGGTCCCGATGGCGCAGTCAATGATCCGGCAAGCCGCGCTGCTTAAATCGTATTGGGCTCTAGCGATGGCCGCTGCGGTGCATGTCCGCAATCGTGTGCATAGTAGCGGAGCCGGCGGTGTACCTTTCACCTTGGCGACTGGTAGACGAGCTGATTTGAGCTCCATGCGGGTCTTCGGCTGTCCGGCTTATGTCCACGTTGACAAGTCTTAACGCCGCAAACTTGACGATCGCGCGTGGAAGGGTGTCTTTGTGGGCTATGCTTCCGAATCACCTGCGTGGTTGGTGTACAATCCTGCTACTCGTCGGGTGGTGAGCAGCCGTAACGTGGTGTTCGATGAGGCTGCAGTCCTCTCCATGGGAGAGAGCAATGCGGAGTAACGCACTGATGATGAAGAGGACAGCATCCCGCGCAACATGTGTAGCGAAGAACAGGATACACCTTCGGGGGAGTCGCCGCTACGGGAGTCGCGGCAGCATTCCGGGTCAACGGAAGATGAACGGGACATGCATTCGAGGGAGACTCCACGTCCAAGGTATAATCTTCGATCCACTGCCGCACCACAGCAATGCGTACCCAGTCCAAGGTATAATCTCCGCTCAGCGGGCGCTTCGGGAGATGGATGGACTACGGGAAGTATCGCGGCTATTAAGTCATCCAGCAGCCCGACCGTTCAAGAGCCGGTGTCATACAAGCAGGCGCTGAGGAGTCCCCAATCGGGGGAGTGGGAGGCAGCTATCAAGAGCGAGTACGACTCACTTGTATCTCGGAAAATCTGGACATTGGTCCCTTGTCCTGCCGGTCGCAAACTCGTAGATTCCAAGTGGGTGTTCAAGCGGAAGCGCGATGCCAATGGGCAGATAACAAGGTACAAAGCAAGACTTGTGGCTCGCGGGTTTACTCAGGAGAAGGGTGTGGACTACCACGAGACCTTCGCTCCCACAGTGAGGGTGATTTCTATTCGAACGTTGCTCGCGCTTGCTGCTTATAATGATTGGGAGGTGGAGCAGCTTGATGTGGTGACGGCATTTTTGGAGGCCGATATCGAGGAGGAAATCTACATGATGCAGCCGGAAGGATTCCGTCACTTCGACATCAATGGAGAGGAGCGAGTGTGCTTGTTAAGAAATCATTGTATGGCCTCAGCCAAGCTCCTCATTGTACGACCTTGGTTGCTTGGCATGACAGTCGAGCGTGATCGTGGCAGCCGCACCATCATGATTAGACAACAGCAATATTTCTTAGATATGTTGGAGCGCTTAACCCCAATAACAATGCTCGATGAGGACTACCACATCGACATAGAGCTCGCGACACTACATTGCCCCAGGGCTTGAGCTACCCCCCCCCCCCCCCCCCCCCCCCCCCCCCCCCACATTCCGACATCTCGATGGCCCACAGATCTGGAAGCCGCCTCTCCGCCCGCCGGCACAACGCCACGCTTGAAGAATACCGCGCCACGGTATGTCACGCCGCCTGCGCTAACACGGCGAGCACATTAGCTCAGGAATTCAAAATTACCCCAAGGACGCACCGGAATGCAAGGCAGCGATCGTCACCATGCGTCAAAGCAACCACACCCACA
Source organism: Tetraselmis chui (assembly GCA_026401115.1). Taxonomy (NCBI): domain Eukaryota; kingdom Viridiplantae; phylum Chlorophyta; class Chlorodendrophyceae; order Chlorodendrales; family Chlorodendraceae; genus Tetraselmis; species Tetraselmis chui. Next base: position 278,355 of record JAPMLY010000211.1, on the reverse strand, counting down.
GTGCGCTCGAGGAGGCCGCCCGTGTGCGGATATCCCAGATCCGACACACCAAGGGCGGAGGGGAGACGAGCGATTTGGACCGTGTTTTCGCGGAACTCGCCTACGAGCGTTTCCTTAAGCCGCGACCGTACGTCACCTCCTCCGAGTACGACAACCTACAACGAGCTTTCATCGACAAAGCACTCGAGTGCTCATCCCTACTCGCTAGCGCCAAAGCCGCCGCTGGAGCTACCTTGGCGGAAGACACTCGACCGACATGCCCCCGACCGTCCGACCCCTAACCCAATCCCAAGACCCCAACCCAAGCCCAAGCCGCCATTGAGGGACAACGCCGACGACAAAGACTCGAAGCCCAAGAGCCCCGACAATAACGCCTAATGGTGTGACCCGCCGCGCCACGTCTAGCAACGACCGTTCGAACTTCATGAGTCACAACGTGCGGAACAAAGCGTCCGACTGAACCAGTTCTAGGTTGGATTCGTCGAGGGGTTCGCATGCCTTTCATCCGCGGCCAGCGGCCCTTACCTTTCAACACCGGCACTTCCATACTCTATGCAAATGTACAACATCTCGACTTCATGGGCTCCGACCTTCGTCCACGATTCCTGCATTTACGCGCATGGGAGCTAGGACAACGCAGCATATGGGTTTCCAAAATTGTTTTCGTCCCGAAACCGGGCGAAAACACATGGCGACTCATAATCGACCTAAGCCCCTTGAACAATTACTGCAAGGAGCGCAAGCTAACTTACGGGACACTCAAGCACGTCAAGAATCTGACGCGCACCGGCTAATGGATGCTCTCCATCGACCTCACAGACGGCTACTACACCCAAGGCATACGGGAAGAAGATGGAGACTTTTTTACGGTGAATCATTGCGGCACGTTGTACCGTCTAGCCGGCCTCCCGATGGACTGGAAGTGCAACATATACTATTTTTGCCGGCTTACAGAGGTTTTCATCCAACACCTTCGGGAACCACTGCCCAACCCCACCGGACACAGCCCCCGCACTAATACGAACCAGCAGCCCACGCGACCAAGGCCCTCCCGGCGCTACCTGCGCAACGCGCGTTGGAAAGGCGCCATATTACTGCCGTACATGGACGACTTTTTTTTGCCGACAGCAAAGACGCGGCGCTACAGCTCCGCGACCGCGTCGCAGCCCTACTCGACCGCCTCGAGTTAGGACGCAACCCCAAGAAAGGCCATTGGGAACCCACACAAATCTGCAAGCACTTCGGCCTTTAGATCGACACTACAACCCCTACTTTCCGAGCCCCTCCTTCGAAGCTACACGCCATTGCTACCCTCTCCCGGACCCTACGGCAACGATCCACACGAGACGCCCGGTAGCTACCCACCCGACAACTCGCGGTCCTCGCCAAGAAAAGCGCAATGCCTCTTCCTCGCCATCCCGGCGGCCCGTTTGTACTTTCGCAAACTCCACAACGTCCTCGCTAATCGAACAAGATGGGGGGAACGGGTAAAACTCACTTACCAGTTGAAACGAGACCTCCAGTGGTGGGCGCAAATCCCCTCAACCAACAACGGCCGCTCCATCTTTTCCCCAATCGAGACCGCCTACTTGCACTGCGACAACTGGTTACGGCTGGGGCGCATTACTAAACGAGCAACGGGAAGCACGGGGTTTCTTGCAAGCGGTAGACCAACAGCAACACATCATCTAGAAATATTTTAAGGCCGTGCGACTCGCAGTCCTTCCGTTCCTACCGCTACTCCGCGGACGAAAAGTACTCATGCACGAGGAAAATCAAGCATTGATGGTTGTTCTCAGCCACCTAACGTCCCGTTATCCATTTATGATCAACGAACTACTCAAACTTTGGGAGCTAATCGACACCAACATTATCAACATTCGCGCGCGCTATATTCGATCAGTGGCCAACGTATGGGCCGACAAACTCAGCCGCGAAACAAACAAGGACGACTTGCAGCTCAACCCCCATATATTCACTTACTTGGACTCAGTGTGGGGCCCCCACTGCATCGACAGATTTGCCACGCATGGCAACAAGCAATTGCCTTGCTACAATGCCCGCCGGCGAAACCCGTCCGCCGAAGCAATGGACTGCCTATATCCGCGCGACAGGCTTTGGACGTCGGAAACCAACTGGTGCAACCCCTTGTGGACGCTCTTGCCCGATCTCATCCAAGAGTTACGCCAATTTGGCGCCGAGGCGACAGTCATCGCGCCATACGAGTCCGCCAAACAGTTGTACCAACTACTTAGCGAACTTTCCGACGAACAAATCTTGTACCCCCTCCCGAGATTTATTTTTTCCGGGCAAGCGCGGAGCGTACAAGGGCGTCTGGCCGCCGGCTGGAGCGTCACGGCCGTCCACGTACCATACCGGCTTGGCTCTATCGATCGAGGAACTCTCAACCCAGCTCCGACCGCCCGGACGTCCGCGCCCATACCCAGACACGTCCGGACATCCGCGGACAACGAATACCCCGCCGCACTAGTGAAATGCCGACTCATCGAACCTTCGGCTCGCGCACCTTGGCACGCCTCGATGCGCAACCACGTCGGAGCACTCCTCGGGACGGACGACATGGGCGATCTCGTGCTCGACCTCTTCACCGGCCCCCTCGCCCCCACCACCTACAACAACTACGGCACCGGAATGCGACGATTCACAGTTTTTTGCGATGAAGAGGGCATCACCCCGCTACATGCTACTGCGGCCGACATGTTAAGCTTTATTAGAGCATGGCTCGCCCGAGCAAGGGCAGTCGCGGCAAGCAACCCCCAACCCTACTTCTCAACGATCAACAAATTCTTTCGCGACCACCTCAAGGAGCCCATGGCACTAGGACCACTTCTAACGGACGCACGCCGAGGACTCGCCATGCAACAACAACCCATCACCGACCCCGACATTCGCGTACCAATCCATGCACCCATCGTACAACAAATGCTACACTTCGCCCACCGACACTATCGCGCGCTTCCGTGGCAGCCGGACACCCTCGTACACATCAAGACCTTCCGCGCAATTTTCGCTATCTACACTAACTAATGCTAGTTTTGCCGCGCGGAAACCGGGGTACGATGCCACATGGACGAAATCGCGGTCGAGAGGACGGGCGGTAGCATACCGTTATTCGTACGAAAAGCAAAGGGAGACAAGCGTAGAACCGCGGCCGACAAGTTGCTACTGCAACTCCCAATTGGTGGAGTACCGCTACTAGCGGACCTCTTGGAGGCGTTTACCGCTTGACGCACCACTTATTGCAACCATGTCGACCATGGACAAGAGCCCGCAAGCTTCAAGGCCGTCACGCACGACGAGACACCGCACGCGTGGACTGCATGGACCATTACCGAGTGGATTCGAGAGGCGTTGCTGCGCCATTGGCGAATCACCCCCCCCCTCCCCGCGCGCAATTCAAATGGACATCGCATAGCCAACGGAAAGGCGCAGCGTCCGCCGCCGCATGCATAGGCGCACCCCTCATCAAGATTCGCTACATGGGTGGTTGGTCGAAAACCAGCGACGTAGTCACTGGCAAGTACATCGACCCCACCATGAGCGCAACCCCGGCGGCTTGGATGTTCTTCGGCTGGCTAGTCGCCATACCCCCGGACTGCGCAGAGACCTTCGGTCGATATTAGATAGCATAATCGAACTCTCAGTCGCTATAAATTCTTATGTTGGTAAAATATTGGGGTTTAATGATTAATTAACATACCGTGTTGAGTCCGCCGAAGGCAACGCGAGGAGACAAAGCGTCACAAGCGCAATTAATTGTCCGCGGCGGACGCTCTAACCTCTAACCTCCTAACGCAGAGCTGGTAGCATTCTGCCTTTGCGCTCGCCCAATCGGCTCGCGCAACCCACCCACCCTTCCTTGATCAAACGCTGAATAGGAAACTCTGAATGGATATAACACCTCTGTATGGGTCTTTTAGTTTAGTGCCTGTTCATCCAAGTGTAAGTAAGCTGTCATCTGGCATTATTTGACTCCCAGTCGCTATATATATGCGCCGGTTCGTTCAAGTATGTTCTGGTACGTATAAATACATTGACATGCCGCGTCGGGTTTGTTAGTATGAAGCCATCCCTAACTAGAGGGGGGGAGACTGGTTCTGGAGAGTGGAGACTGTGATGTCCTGCGCACTACTACTAGAGTGGGTGACAAATGGAGATTCCGTGATTACGTCATGACGTGCTTGATACACATTCTTATCGTTTACAAAGCTGTACAGCGCATTTGGTTGAAGAAAATTTACTTTTTTTATTTCAATCAGCATTACTAGCCTCTTGCTAAGTTGGTCGTGTGTGAACCAGTGGAGCGAATAGATATTTCCCGCTGGACCTGGAAGTGTTCTCGGGCTGGCAATGCGCCAGCACTTTAATTCCCGAATTGCCGCTCTGTGACTATATGCCCGGCGCTTGTCTTCTATAAACATGGCAGTTCACGGAAGGTCTGGCAGCACTCGGGCCGACTTCTGCTTATGGAGGCTGCGGCGGAAGCCAGCTCCGCATTCGACGCTCCCAACTCGCGCATTCGATTCAGCTCAGCGACGCCCATTTTTCGCTGCTCAGCCAGTGTCCACAAAGTTGACGAGGAGGGCATTTCGTCCCAAAGGATCATGGAGGATGTGAAGCTCGTCGACGGTGAAACCATGTCGTAGTCGCAGGCGAAGGATGTGCTGCACGCGGAGGTTGTCGACGACTCACGCAAGTCAGAGTACGACAGTATCATCTCACTACGGAAGGGCGACATAGTTAATAGGTTGTAGGATGAGGTGATCAGCTGCTGCGCGGTGTCCAAACTTCAATGCTGTGATCTGGGTGTAGCGTTTGGAAGGAGAATGACCAAAACGGAGTCTGTTGAGGCTTAAATACCCCTTTTCCTGCAGCGCTTGCAAAGTTGCAGGGTCGCAGGTGGTGCGCCTGCTTCATCGCCGTTTACGGATGTACGAATCTGCCCGTGCTGCGATACGTTTTGGGCTCCGCGACTCCGCGACTGGTCCATGTGGCTATCCGTACCCGTATTCGCTGTAATAAATAAACTTTGACAAAGCAACTTCTTGATAGAGCGAGAGGGATATGAAGAAAACTGTCCGGCGATTGAAAATATCAGATGAAATATTACGGCATTCAGGAGAATATTTGCAATTTTCATATTTTCATACGCGTATTTTTCACCCCGCTTTCGGTAGAGGTGACAGCAGATACCCCCCAGCGACGTGGCAAGCCATCATCGTAGCAGCCTGTTTTGAAATATACATATTTCGCGCTGTACCCGCGTACCCAGAACTTTCGGGATACCTGGGCCTATAGTCGCAACCCGTACCGTTATTGCAGCTATCATTATCTTTTTCCCGCCCGCCAGCAATCACATCCCTTAAGCTTGGACCATGATGAATGATGATTGGCGATAACACCCGGTCAATCCCGTAGTGTGGGCATGTGATTTCAAATGAATAATCATATAGATATTGCGTTGAGATATCATCCATCTGACGTCGACATCATTTGTAATCGCCATGCTGTGCGGATTAAAAGAAACTCGTTACAAAATAACTCGTCTTTCGCGGATGATGGTGGCAAAGTTCATACAAGAATAAGCAAATAAGCAGTAGAAACAAAAAAATAATACACTCTTCCCATAAAGTCCGTTACCAGCGGCACGCATTTAATTACCCGCCACGCACAGCCGCGATGGCCATGCAATTAGATTGGGGGGTAGAGTAATGACTTTCGAACAACACACCACGGCGCGTTGTTCACTGACGTGAGCACCTCTATCGGCACGCTCCGATTATTGTGGGCACACACGTTGGATTTGCGGCCGAAATTTTGCAGGCCGAAATTTGTGGATGTGCATGTTATGCACGCCTCTATGCGTGGCTCGGTGCACGTAATGTCGCGATAAGCCGGGAGAATACTCGACATTGGGCTTTCATCATGTTTGCACAATTGCACGAGTATCCGCCGAGTGTGTTGCGCCCGGCCGCCTACAGAGCGGCAATACCGGGAATGGCATATCGTGTGCACTAGGTTTTCTTGCCAAATGCCCGAAAATACCGCCAAGGAGCACGGGCTAGGGACCTATTGGGCTTGAGGGACGGTTGACTTGGAGTGTAAGCACCCTAGCGCGCGGATCGCTGGCCTTTCAAGCTTTCGCATCGCCGGGCGTGAAATATGGCGGGGAGCTTTCAAAGTACCCTAGCACGGGCCTTGGTTTGGCATGCGGCAAATGGCACGGCACCATGCCAACATGGGGGATGAAATGGGTGACGCCGTGAATAAACGAAATATAGAGCGCTGATTGTTGAGCGTATTGGCGGAGCGGGTGTGCGGGTACCACCTGTCCAAGGGTTGCTAGCCCCGCGCGAATGTGGCAGATTTTGAAACCCTAAAAACTTTAGTTGGCTGTACGAGGGGCTGGATGGCATCGGACGGCGGATTTGACGCGAAAACCGGCCGGTAGGCGTAAATTAAGTTGAAAACTTATATTGACTTGGGGGAAGGGCTTCCATTTGCAACTTAGTTTGCTCGAATCGGACACCGTACGGCAAAGTTAGGCTTTTTTAAGCCTCCCAAGCTGTGGGTTTCCGGCCCCTATCCCACCCACGTCAAGCATCTTAACGGCACATGCCATCACACCCACGTGCTCCCATGTTTACGGACAACATGCTGGGATCATAAAATCCGCGTGTTGTGTCGCCGATTTCGGGAGTTTTCACGAGCCAAAGTGTGGAAAATCCGAATTCCGGGGCGCCCGAATCAGGGTATGTGTCATAGTCTACGACGATGACGCTGGAAGATTATTAGTATTAGCGACTAATATCACCTGCTGATGCTGGATAATAGTGGTGTTTCCTCTAAATAGCAGCTACGTATCTTTGGATACAGGATTGGAATGATAATAAATTGTATATACGGATAAAGGGTCGTATGACGAGTATAGCGACGAAAGGAGCGAGCTCGTCATATTAGAAGTTTTGTACATATAGAATATTTAGTACCAGTACCGGAAGCGTGGGATGATGAATAATTATACCCGCACCGGTTCTAGAATTAGTTAGAGGTGAAGTCTCCAGAGACTTCTACAGTGTCGCTGTGCTGCGAGAAGATAATAGTCTATAGTAATATTTAGTAGTTTAGATTAGAAGTAGCACAGCACACCAAATTGGAATTGGTGGCTTTCTGGTACCTTCGACCGGACGCCTATAAATTTAGCGACCGGCACATTTGCCAGGGAGTCACTCGGGTTACCGTTTATCGGTAGAACTGTAACAAGAACCCCTCTTCCAATCATCCGCTCTATTATTCCTTCCACTAGGAAACGATCCAGAAAATGGGCCCCAGATGCCGCTCGTCCTGCTAGAGGGCGAGTGGTCACACAACACTTGGTTTCGAGAGCCACTAGTGGTAGCGACGAGAGGGATTATCGGAGAGGCGGAGAAGAACAAGACGGCACCTAAGGACACCGAAGGTTCGACGGAAGGGACGCCGACCGCGGACGTATACCGGCTTTGGTTGAAGGAGTCGAGTCCGATTGGCGAGACGATGGAGCGCGGCCAAGATTCTACCGAGGAGGTGATGAGGCTACCGTTCAAGCTATTTTAAGAGGCTTTTGACGAGCTGGCGCACGAGAAGGACTTCGTGCAAGAACCCGTGATCTAGCGACTACGGACCAGTAGAACCAGCGAGTCGAGAAGACGCTAAAGGAGCTTTACGCGGGAGATGAAGGTTTTCCGGCTATCGATAGTCGACCGGCTAGTACACTGTGATACCGTATATGTAACACAGCGTGCGTATGTGAAACCGGCCGATTTTGATTCCTTGCCGTATGCCTCCGCGTATCGTGAATACGAGTATCGCACGTTTTATTCCTGGCGGGTGAGTTTCTGTATCGAGGAACCGCGTCGAGGAGATTTCGCGAGATTTTGCGACTAGGAGCTAGTACCATTTGAAGCGACACAACGGAGATTTGATGAGACGCCGACGTGTACGACTTATGGTGACTTCGAGTCGATTGTTTTGCGAGATGCGTGCAACGAGATGCTCAATCCTGCAGCGAGATGCCTTCGAAGCTGAGCGAACGCTACGTCGAGAGAAGACCAGTATGGGCCAAGAGATGCTGTACTGGTTGCGCCACTGAGATTTCGGACTGAAGACAGAACAGATTGAAGAAGAGACTGAAGACAACGTTGTTGAGACGGGCTGGCAGATACCGGCATATCTGTGCCGCGAGTGTATTTTGGTCATTTTTGGCGGAGTATACTCGTACGCAACAGTTCGAGAGAAGAATGAAGATCTGGAAGGCTTCTACGCATTAATGACAGGGAGACGTCAGAAGAAAATCCTGAGTGACCCCGTTTTTCTGTCCGCGCGTGATTTCTTTCAGAAGAGAACCAGCGAAGGACCGTTGGTGAGAACAAGAACCTGAAGAATTGAAGATTTCGGTACGCGAAACCTCGCGAACTACGGAGTGCGACAGACATTATCGCTACACTACGAGTAAGCGAATGTGGGTTCTACGTACCGATATTATGAGATGACCGAGTGGTGCAGTACCTGTACGCCGTGACCCGTACACCGGAAATTCGGAATAATTGCGGGATGCGAAAGCGGCGAAAGACATCTGTACCATGAGGGAGAAGAGATTGGCGAGCCGAGTCGAGCGAGCTACGCTGGCGAGGCCTGCTAGAGCGTGCGCGAGAGCGCGACGCAAGACTTTGAGAAGGACCGAGAAGACGCCGAGTCTAGTACGTTCAGCGGCCCTATTCCGAGGCGAGGATGCCACGGGATTGGACGTGCTTGATGAACCACTGGTGCGAGCAAGACTGGCGGATGCGACAACGATTAGCGAGTGTACGTCGAGGACTGCACTACGGCTGAAGTTGTTTTTATTGGCGAGTTTGTTTCCTGTATGGGCGGGAGACCTACGAGCAGAAGTCTTTGCGGTCGTACGTGGCGACGTTTTCTATCCGGTTCTACGGTTCATCCGAGATTCATTTGTGCAATTATTGTACCGGTGAATTTTCTACCGACCTGTTTACGGAGGACCTGTGATTTATTCGGTATCCTGGAGTTCACGGAACGAGTTAGTGCGACGATTTGCTGTCATTTTACAAATTTGGGCGAAGAGTGTTATACGGTATTCTGCGATTTTATCGCTATATTCTGCCGTGTACCTGTACCCTTTTTGTGGAGTGGAGCTTTTACCGTTGCATCAGTACCCGAACTTTGAGAGGCTACGAATCAACTTCGAGAGTACCCGTATCAGTATCGCTAGCGTGACATGCAGCTGCGATCAGTTGGACATCCTTGGAGCTGACTACGAGCGACAAGTGGACATTCTGGTTACCTGGACGACTCAATACCGTGACCTCGACGGGAGATTTTGGATCGGACTGTGACAGAACGTGACGCGGATACCTGTTGGACGCGTTACACCCCAGAACAGAACAGACCAGACTAGAGCAGAGGAGAACAGAACCTACAGAAGTTGAGAATTGACGGACACACCTGGACATATGCTGGACCTAGCTGATTATGGGCTTTACCGGAGTAGTTCCAGTTTAGCTTGGAGTATTTCGAATCTAGCTTCAGCGAGGAGACCTGCTAAATTCAGATGTGACCGAAGAATGGCGACCTGGCAGTAGTGATGCGATTTCTTACATGTACCTGTTCGCGACGAGACTGCGGATTGGGACTGTGGAGCACCATGATGACCTGCTAAGTCACCGAGACAAGACGGGATGAGGAAGCAGACGACTCGACAGGACTCTCTACACGACAGGAGGACATGACGGAAGACAAGCATAGCGTAAAGAGGTTCGCATAGCTTGACCGATGGGAGATGCGCCAACCTGTCTTGTTTTTTTGGCGACGACAGTTTCAGTCGCTACAGTTTTCACAGACGGGCATATTTTTCCGGACGTTCTGCGATGCGTTTTGTATTTCATCGGATGATGCGCAGCAAGACGACCGCTACTTTTCCTGATTCTGGTGGAGTTTACTCGTATTATTTTGACTTTCCGTTAATTTCAAATGATGGATTGTGATTTGTACGAGTATCGACCGAGTTTTTCCTGTTTCCGAGAGAAGACCGTTTGCGGCTGCTGATTCCTGTGGAGCAGCTGCACCTGTACATATTTCGTCTACAGTATCTGTGGTGATTTTCCTGTGGATCCCGACTACCGATGGCAATACCGTATCCTGTCTTGGAGGTGGAGACGATACCGCATGGCTCTTTGGTAGCGAGTACAGTGTTTCGCAATGGGACGAGATTGCGAGAGGACTACACGCGAAAAGTTTTGCTGGATTTTATTTTCTTTTGCGACGGCGCGTTTTAGGACTATACCGTACCGCGACTAGCGATTGGATACCAGCTGGATACTTTTCGAGGAGCCCTTTTTGCCCGATTGACCACCGGCGAGGAGCCAGCAATTGAAGCGAGCGACAGATTCTATTTTAGCTCGAGGACGCTGACTACAAGCCGACAGCACCTGTGCTTAGCGACTTGTGTTTTGGAGACGCGATGCTACTCGCACAGCGTTTTCTTCGACACGGCGAGAGCAATTGAGGATTGAGGGATTTATCAAGGTGAGGATGCAAGCGCGTGACAAGTGGAGTGACTTTTATGGGAGCAACAAATACGGGATGGTCTACGCTACGCTGATACTTTCGACAATTTCAACGAGGGAGTTAGCGATGCGGCAGTATTTTTGCTGTTGGCCTACCGCAAGCTTCAAGTGGAAAATCGGACCTATCGATGGCCCGTATCTTCGCGAGGAGCGTGCTACTGAGAAGTCTATTTTCCCGGATAATTTTTTTTTTTCTATTCATACAGCCAGATTTTTATCGAGTCCTGCCATACGAGTAGAAGAGCGCAAGTATCCACGCCTGAAGGACTGCTACAGTACTGTTGGGCACTTTTATTGGAGCACGCAATATTTCTTATGGCTACCTGTAAGCAAGTCTCAGAGGACTGGCGACCAAGACCGCTACAGCGAGCTGCGATATGTTTGCTGTTTTAGCGATGATGGACGACCGTACAATCTGTGGACAACCGCTACGCTGCGACGACTGCCTGCTTTCCTGAGAGGGTGCTGCTTACGCAGTTATCGTCACAGTCGAGCTGCTGAGCAACGCGAGGCGGTTAGATGCTGCGGATGGCTAAGAGAGAAGCAACTACTGGGCGCGATGGGAGTCGACTTCGGGGAATTGCGTCGAGAATATTTTTCTTCGACCTACCGACTACGCCCCGGAGCATTGCTAAGGTTGCGAGCTTCAACCTGTACATTTTTTTTTCTGACCCTTCCTGGTCCTGATCTACTGCTGGATGTGTTGTCTGCCGACGACACCAACAACGAGGACGTTGTTGCTTAAGGAGGCGAGAGTGTCATAGTCTACGACGATGACGCTGGAAGATTATTAGTATTAGCGACTAATATCACCTGCTGATGCTGGATAATAGTGGTATTTCCTCTAAATAGCAGCTACGTATCTTTGGATACAGGATTGGAATGATAATAAATTGTATATACGGATAAAGGGTCGTATGACGAGTATAGCGACGAAAGGAGCGAGCTCGTCATATTAGAAGTTTTGTACATATAGAATATTTAGTACCAGTACCGGAAGCGTGGGATGATGAATAATTATACCCGCACCGGTTCTAGAATTAGTTAGAGGTGAAGTCTCCAGAGACTTCTACAGTGTCGCTGTGCTGCGAGAAGATAATAGTCTATAGTAATATTTAGTAGTTTAGATTAGAAGTAGCACAGCACACCAAATTGGAATTGGTGGCTTTCTGGTACCTTCGACCGGACGCCTATAAATTTAGCGACCGGCACATTTGCCAGGGAGTCACTCGGGTTACCGTTTATCGGTAGAACTGTAACAAGAACCCCTCTTCCAATCATCCGCTCTATTATTCCTTCCACTAGGAAACGATCCAGAAAATGGGCCCCAGATGCCGCTCGTCCTGCTAGAGGGCGAGTGGTCCCACAACAGTATGCCCCGAAATCGGGGCTGACCAGCAAACCCTAATACGTCAGTTCGTAGCCGTGACGGGCCCCATTTGTGCCCCGCTTCCCCCTTTACTTCACCGGCAGCACAAGTTTCGGTCCGCCTTTTCAACGAGCTAAAGTACAGTTAAACCCTAGAAACCCTACATGATAAACACCCGCCCTACGCGAAAGGCCCTATTTCACTAGTAACGGACTTTATGGGAAGAGTGTAAATGTGGAGGAAAGAACTCCACGGGAGACATGCCCGATGAATACGGAGATGCGCGGGGATTCCCAAGACGATGTTCCAATGGAGCCGACCATGTATGGACGGTTAGCGAGTGCTATGACCACAGCGGTGTCCCGTAGGCATGGTACACCGGACGGAGACGACGGCGATAACGAACCCATGTGGTCGTTAGAACTCGCTTCGTCGTGGGCGCGCTTGGACGCTGCGTGCGGTTCTCACGCTCTCGCCGAGTCTGAACCTTTGATAACCAAAGCCTTAGCGATGCTCCCCCCGAAACGTCCAGCGGTGGCTCGCGCCGGCTGCGTTGCCGAAGCCCGATCAAACAACGAGCAGATTGCCCAGTCCCTTGATGGCCTACCCTCGCTCGTCCCTCTTTCTGCGTTTGCCACGGACATCTTTCCAAAGCTACAAGCCGACATCAGTGAGCGTGTCAACTTGTTTCGCTTCGCGAAGCTCGCTCCCACGTTTTCCAACCACGCTCGGCCGGAGTCTAGGCGTTTTCTATCTCGTCTCGGCCACGGCGCCCTTGCGTTTTTGGCTTCGGACCCGCCTACTTCGGGTCGCCTGGGCGAGCTCCGTGAAAAGTTCCCAGAGCACTACGACGCAGTTTTCCGCGTCGCGGTCTGTCGCATCTTCGGCCTACCCTCATCTCGCATCCTCTCTTCTCTACGCTCCCCCATTGCTTGTGCTTCTTGCCATCTCTCGGTTCAAGCTATGCGGGGTGCGTTCTCGTCGGCGGGTGTTGACATGTCGGATGATGCGTGGGCCACTGCTTTTGCGGACCATTTGGCTCGTTGCGGCGGAGATGCTTCGGTCCACACCGCTCACTCTTGGTTAGTGACGGCCCTTGCGGAAATCATCTCCGAGGTTCGTGGCGCACTCGGGGTTGGCGTCGAGGTCCTCACAGATCCCACGATGTTAGTTCAACTCCCCAACGGCAACGACGGTCTCCCCGCGGATGTGGGTGTCTTGCACTATCACGGCATCCGAGGCTCAAAACTTGCCCTTGATGCCGTGGTTTCCGGTTTGTTCGGCGTGTCTAGCCCCCCGTCACCCGAAGTCGCTCTCCGCCGTGCTGAGAAGACCAAGTTCGAGAAGTACTCGGAGGGGTTGAGGAGTCGCCCCGACATCCGCTTCATTCCCTTTGCAGTCACGGAATTTGGTACTCTTGGCGGCCACGCCACGGCTTTCTTGACGGAGCTAGCCAAGCAGGCAGCCGCATCTAAAGGGATGCACGTGGGCAAGTTGTTGGCCTCCTGGCGTCGAAAGGTCTCTCTCGCCGTCCATGTTGCTCACGCGGACAACGTCTTGCGTGGTTTGTCCGCCGCTGCGGACGGCACGGAGGCCGCTTCTTCCTCGGCTGGGATGCCTTCTCCGGCCACGGCGCTCTTCACCCGCGCCATGGGCCGCAAGCGTCCCCGTGCTTCCTCGAGCGGCGCGTGAGGCGCCGCTTGTCGCCTCCAAGTGTTGCATTCTCGGCGTGGCTTAAGAGTTTCCTTAGTATAATCTGCTAGGTTTATGCACAATGTAGTGCTTTCCTTTTGCTGTGCTTTGGATTCCGTGATCCTCTTGTCACTCTTGCCCTCTTGTTTCCCCTCCCACTTTCCCTGTCCGTGCTCATCTGGTTCTTCTTGTAAGCAAAAAAACATGAATACGGAGACATGCCCGATGAACAGGGAGACATGCCCGACAGGAACATCATCGGCGGATTGGATGCATGCTGTGCGGATTGGATGACCTGTACATTAATTAATAATGGCGAGGACGAAATAACATATTCACTTTTTTGTACTTCTTGCAATTATAATGAAGTCCAGAAATTTCTTACAAGAAAAAGCAGTGGAGGCCACCAAGCAAAATGAAGAAAAGAGGGAAAAACCTAAGCCCGAGGAACACGAATTTTAATGAAAGTCGTACGGGTACCCTCACTAGCCTTAGATATTTTTTCTTGGGAGGAATCGACTAGCTAGCGCTGTTGGAGTCCATAAATTGGATGTTTTTGCTTATTGGCAGTCTCCGCTGCATCTGTATAAGATATTTTTTTATAATGTAAATTGGGATCGGGGCCCATAAATTTGTATGTACCCGATAGTCTTCGCTGCAAGATCTGCTAATTCGATATGCATCATAATTAAACTTGCTTTAAAGAAGAAAGTGGAATTTTTACAAGAAAAAGCAGTGGAAATCACAAATATAAAGGGGGAAAAGTAGAGAGGAAAAACCCAACACGCCTAAGCCCGAGGAATTTACCACTATAATCAAACGCGCGTTAAATCCAACGTATTTGTTGAAGAGAGAATCGAACAAGAGCTCCATGATCACAAGAAGTATTAATTCTAAATCCGCTGCTTGAGGTTAGCCTTGCGGTCGACGCGCTAAACGCTTTGTAAAGTGTGGGGGGTGCGATTGTAACGAGAACAATGAAAAAAGTGTATCCCGTGCACGTCTTGGCCACTAGTTATGTAGCTTGGTTTGACTTTTCTATCCCGCACCGGCATTTGGTTGTGGATATAATAATCGCTAATGCTACTCGGGCGCCCGCCGGCGGCGCAACGGCGGGGGCCCCGGAGGGGGTGCGCTCGCACGCCCATCGGCATCCCCTCACCTCCCAGTGGTGGGCGCCCGACACCCCGTGGCCGTGCAAGGAATGGCACGGCAAGGGGCTTAGAGGGCCGGCAGTGCGATCCGCGCGATCATCACCTATCGGGAAAGCTATGTACGTGGGGGTTAAATGAATTGTCCGCTACCGGCGCCGAGATCTCCCGCACGGTCCGTCCGATATGTTTTTTCGTGGTCATATACTATTGGATACCGTCCTACTTGGGGAGGGTGGGGCATGTATCCCAAAGAGCAAATGGTGGCGAGGAGGGTACGGCCAAATCAACGGTGGGACGCGGGTGTTGGACATGACGGTGGACAGCCGGGAAGCAACGCATGGGAAGGGCGCTCGCTACTTGTCGGTGAGCATGTTGACGTCGAGTTGATCCAATGGGGGACAACAGGACTACACCATCACCGATGAGGACAGTCGCGAGGTAGGAGCGGCAAGGTCTAGCGGCGGGGTGATCCGCATGATTAGCCGCTGCCGGAAAGCCCGGTACGGAGGGTTCGAATGATTTCCGCACCCCCGCGGCCTTTGGATCCGGCCATTGCGACCATGCACAACGCTACCGATACCCCCTATCGCTAGGCACAACTAATATTGGAGAGTTCGAGCCCACGTAAGCGCGGCGGCTCGGACTCGAAACAAGGATGCTCGACGGTCGTGCGAACGGTGGACGGAGGGTATGATCATTAGCTGATTTTCTAGCGAGGTACCCGAATACCAACACATAAAAAGCCGGGAAAATGGCCGGGAAAATTTTACAGCTAGGCGGCAAGAGCGTTAGCTGTTTCTGTCCGGCTTTCTCGGTCTCCCCCACTTGCCACCCCCATCCCCCACCTGCCGCCCCCACCCGCACACACATACACACACACACACACACACACACACACACACACACACACACACACACACACACACACACACACACACATACACACACACACACGCACGCACATACACACACACACACACACACACACACACATACGCACACACACACACACACACACACACACACACACACACACACACACACACACACACACACACACACACACACACACACACACACACACAAATCAATGCCCATTCAAGTGCATATATACGCACATTTACCCTAGGGCACATTTACCCTAGGTTCCACGCCGCGTCGGGGAGGTGTAGGCAGTAGATGTCCTCGCACAAGGGGTCGCGCCAGCGGGCGTTGAAGCGTGGCAGTTGCGTGTTGAGCATAGAAGCGAACCGGTCGATTGTATGCGGGCCCCACCGGCGCTGAAGGTGGTTGAAGAGTTGAGGGTTTAGCTGCCAGTCTTCGGAGTCCATTTCGCGGCTGAGCGTGTCGGCCCAGACGTTGGCGGCTGACCGGATGTAGCGTGGGCGGATGTGGATATCGTTGGTGTTGAGTAAGAACCACAAACGCCGTAGCTCCGTCATCATGACGGGTGACCGGGACGTTAGCTTGGTTAGGACGGCGACTACGGCAGTGTTGTCCTCGTGAAGGAGGACTTGTCGTCCTCGGAGTTGCGGTAGAAAGGATTCGACCGCGTGCCTGACCGCTCGAAGTTCCTTCCACGTAATGTGTTGGAGGCGGTCGGGGGCGCTCCAAAACCCGCGGGCTTGGTAATTGGCGTCCTCGTTGAGGACGGCTCCCCACCCGTAGTCGCTCGAGTCGGCGTGCAAATAGGCGGTCTCGATGGGCTTGTAGATCGACCGGCCGTTGTGTTGGGAGGGTACCGTGCGCCACCACTCGAGGTCGCGTCGGAGTTGGTGGGTGAGGCGCACGCGTCCCCCCCAACCGGTACGGGTAGCCAAGACGTTGTGGAGCTCGCGCAAAAAGAATCGGGCGGGCGCGATGGCGAGGTAGAGGAATTGCGCTTTCCCCGCGAAGGCTGCGAGTTGGCGTGTGGGTAGCCATCGTGCGTTGGACGCTGCTCGTCCGAGCAAGGCCGAAGCGTGTTGTGCGAGGTGTAGCAGTTTTTCGGGTGGGGCGCGAAACTCGCCGCGTTGTAAATCCACCGTGAGGCCCAAGTGGTCGCCGACTTGCGTTGGCGTCCATACACCTTTCTTGGGGTTGCGTTGTAGGCCGAGGCTGTCGAGCAGGGCTTGGACGCGCTGCCGGAGTAAGAGGGCCTCGTCGCAGGAATCCGCTAAGAAGAGGAAGTCGTCCAAGTAGGGGAGTAGTCGGGTGCCTCGCCATCGCGCGTTCCGGAGGAAGCGCTTGGACGGGCGGCGTGGGCCGGCCGGTGTAGATGCGGGCGTGGGAGGAGGAGGGCGGCGTAGGTGGTTCGTAAACACTTGCGTGAGCTTGTAAAAGTAGTAGGCGGAGCCCGACCACCCCATGGGGAGGCATGCGAGGCGCCATAGGGTGCCGCGGTAGTTGACCGTGAAGTAGTCGCGGTCTTCCTCCCGGATGCCAAGGGTGTAGTACCCATCGGTGAGGTCGAGTGAGACGAAGTAGTCCCCCGGTCGAGATAGATGGCGGAGCTTGAGGGTCTCGCAAGTCATGTTGAGTGTTGAGCAATAGCGGTTGAGTTCTCGAAGGTCGATAATCAAGCGCCATTGATTGCATCCGGGTTTTGGTACCAAGAACATCCGGGAGACGTAGCGGGGGTTCGTAGAGCGCTCCCACGCGCCGCAAGCCTCGAAGCGTGGTAGTTCCGAGTTGAGAAACTCGAGTTGGTCGGGTGTGGCGTCTAGCATGGAGATGCCATGGTTGAACGGCTTGGGACGTAGGCCGTGCTTGAACTTCACACGTACGCCGTGGCGGATCCAACTTAGGACTTGGCCGCTCGCGCCGATGCGCTCCCACTCCCGCCATTTTCGACGTACGCGGTGGCGCATGAAGGAAGATGTCGGGGAGCAGGAATCGGCGCGGCGGGCCACACCATCATTTCTTGCTTGGGGTTTTAGCCGAGTCGGTCGGCTTGGGGGGTGGAGCGGCTCGTGCCGCGGCTGCTCCTGCAGCAGCGGCCTTGCGTTTGTCGGCGGCGGCTTTGCGGGTTCGAGCGTCGGGGCCGGTGGGCTTGTCCGGCGTGACCTTTGCGAAAGCGGCGCCGGCGGCGGCCTTGCTAGCGGCGTGTAAGCTGACTTCAAGCGTGCGGTCGACGAAAGCTTGGCGTAGCGCGTCCAATGGGCCGGAGACCGCGGTAGGGCGCGGTCGGCAGAAGCGCTCGTGTGCCAATTCGGCAAACACGCGGTCCGCATCTGTGCTCGTTTGTCCGCTCTTGGTGAGGCGGAGGAAGCCCAATCGAGTACGGGCGGCCTCCTCCGTCGCTGTGTGGGTGCGATGGCCCGCTCGGATGAGGGCAATCGCTGCCGCCTTCTCTGTAGGTAGAGGTGGGCCGTGCGACAACGTGTCCAAAGCCTCGCCAATTGCCGCGTTGGCGCAACTGTCGAAGAAGGCATAGCACCCGATGTGTAGGTACTCGTCGTATGCCGCTTGGCTGCGTTTGTCGCTTAGGGTGCGGGCGGTGTCGTCCGTGAGAGTCCACAAACGTGGCTCCTCGACGTCTCGAGGGGGACGTTCGAGGCCGGCCGGGATGACTTCGCCGTAGTAGGTGAAGTCGACAAACTCGGCCGCGGAGGGGTCGGGTTCGTCGTCGAGCAGGTCGATAGGTGGCTCGGGGGCCGCCTTACCACCCTCCGTCGCTGTTGCGTCGGCGGGAATGGACTGCTGTGGATCAGTAGGAGCAGGTGTAGCTGTGGGTCGTTGGAGCTGGGCGAGTAAGGCAGCGTTAGCCGCCAAAAACTGTTCCGTTATCCGTTGTTCCGATGCCAAAACTGCCGTACGAATCTGTTCGGCTGTGCGTTGTTCGAGTGAGGTAGCGTGAGGGTCGGCCGCTGCGGCGGATGTAGACTGCTCCGGCTGCATATTGGGGAACTGCGTAGCTGAACGAGGGGAAGTGTCGCGTGACGCTCGAGTGCGCATGGGACGAAAAGTAAGATTGACACCCTACTCGACTACGAGAGTCGAGACTGCATTCGCGCGAAGCCTAGATTGGCTGAGCGCGAAAGCAGAAAGTGCCTAGGCTCGTGGCTAGCTACGGCTTATAAGGCACGGGCTAGCTAGAGCTGACCGTTGGGGAAGTCGTTGGTCGTTGTCTGCGTCTAACTGTTCGGGCAAGGTGGTTGCCCTGCAGGCGAGACGCGCCGATATTAACGGTAACACTAACCGCTAGAGTTACTGTCCCGTACACATGATATTGGATATGCAAACCTCTAGATTCAAATCAATCTGACCATAAAAACGGCAATACAAGATAAACATACACATGCATTCACACATAAGCAAAAACAAACACATGCACAATAATGAGCACAAATACACATATAAAGTCGCAAAAGCATGCACATATAGACTGACATCACATTAACGAGCGCAAGCATTAAAAAGACGCAAACATTTTCCAAATCTTAGACATACATACACACAATCTCATTCGCATAGACACGCATACACACAATTCTATACTCTCATAAGCACGTAAACCATCACATAATCACGAAACCAAATCAATATAAGGAAAGGCATATATGATTACGCACATGCTCGTACGAACAGAAGCTCGTGAAAAGCCGCCCGAAAACTTGTCAAAAGTACACATGTAGAGGCACACACAATTTGTAAACGGACACACCGACCATCACAACGACCCAAATGTACACATCAATATGGAAAAAGCATACGTTTGCATGCGCAAATAGACACCAGAAAACAAAAAGCATGTATGCACAAGTGAAATGCATAAATGCACATACACCGACACAAACGCATCAAATTCTCGACTAGCAATTACAATAATACATATTCACACACACGCACAAACAAAAATACAAATGCTCATACTAAAACTCAGACACACAAATAGTCACACCCTAATGACCTAATCACACAAACAGAATACCTAATAAACAAAATCGAACCTAAGCAAAGTTACTAACACACTCATGCACACACACACAAATACATGTTGACGTGTACTCATAGACCCCCATATTCAAATTCACACACACACACACACACACACACACACACACACACACACACACACACACACACACACACACACACACACACACACACACACACACGTATGCATAAACTCTTCGCCATATATAAGCACACAAGCTATGTTGATAAATGCACCGACAAGGATCTCGTCACGTAGTGACAAAGGCAGATACACAGAAAGACCGCCATCACACACACACACACACACACACACACACACTTACATACACACTTACACACACACACACACAAACAAACACACCAACACACACACACACACACACACACATACACACACACACACACACACACACACACACACACACACACACACACACACACACACACACACACAGCATGCGTAGATAAGTACTTCATCAAGCATACTCACACATGATGTATTGATTCATACATAGACATTGTTGTCATCACGTAGAGATATAGGGATACGCACATAAAAACCACCATCACACACACACACACACACACACACACACACACACACACACACACACACACACAGCCCGACTCACCGCGCACAAAGTTATAAATGCAAAAGCCTGTGCAAAATCCCCATCGCGTATGCTAAACATTTGTCGGGTTTTTTCTGGACGTAAGTGGTTCGGGAGAGGTGGGAGTGCCGAGAAAACGGTTGGTTGGCAACGGTCAACATTTCAGATGGAAGTGCTACAACCACGATGTCGCACGGATAATAACTAAGACTCGACCGCCGCCCACACGACACCTATCTTATTAACATGATATTAGTACCTCGTGTCAAACTGTCAGTTCATAACACGTGTATAGGTATCCTACCATGTATTAGCCGGGCACATGGCGAGTCATAGCCGTTGGTGCGAGCGGTGCATGGTTGTAAAACTGCCGACATTTTGTACGCATGTGCGGAAATCATTACGTTGCGTAGCGGGCTTTCCAGCGGCGGATGATCGCGAGGAAGAACCCGCCGCCTAACCTCGTCGCTCCTCCCGTCGCGAAAGTCCTCCCCGCTGTTGGTGTCGTGATGTCCCCTTTCGGCCGGCTCGACGTCAACATACTAGTCGATGTCGAGCGAGCGCAATATTCTAGAGATACTTCCCGGCTTTCCGCCGCCAACTCCAACGCCCGCGTCTCACCGTTGATCTGTCTGGACGTACCCTCCTCGCCACCACACTCTCCTCTAGATACATGCCCCACCCCCTAATGGGACAGTACCTTAGTACTATCTAGTCATGAAAAAAATCATAGCGGACGGGCCGATCGGGAGATCTTGGCGGTAGCGTACATAAATTAATTTTTTTGAAGCCCTCCTTACATGGTTTTCCGGACAAGTGCGAATCGCGTGGATCGCACCGTCGGCCCTTTTAGCCCCTTACCGTACCAAGCATGGCCCGGCTACGGGGGGTCTAGCGCCCACCACGGGGATGCCGACGGGCATGCGAGCGCACACACCTCCGGGGCCGCCGCGGATGCGCGGATGCCCTCTCTTATTACCCCCTTTGCTTCCTTCCATGTCCTCCTCTCCCTTCCCCCTTCCCTCTCTCTTTTCCGTTCTCCCCCGGCCCTCACTCCCCTTTCTCTCTCGTTCCCTCCCCCTTTCCTTTCCCTTTCCCCTCCTCCCCCTCCCCCCCCCCCCCCATACATTTATTAACATAGATAATGTGAGAAAGCTTTGCTCCGAAGAGTCCCTCCGCTCGGGAACTCCGCTCGCTTTATCCCCCGCGCGTGCGCGTACGCGCGCCCTGCATTTTGAACACTCGCAGCAAGATCGTAGAAGCTGTAGCGTGCCGCCAAATAAGTCAAGCACTTGCACATAAGCTTCGTAGTGAAAAGATCGTGCATTCCATATTTACTCGCGAGAAGGTGGGCGAGGGGCAGCCTTTGCTGGTGGTGTTCAAGCGTGAAAGTGGGTTGATTACTCCATCTGTCGCGGTGCTCGGCTCGACGGTACGGGACTTGATGAGATGGTGAGGGCAGCAGAAAGTCCGTTTGGCGCCCCGTGTTGGGGATATGTAATAAGGAAATAGGAACATGTGAGCCCCCTTTCCTCTTTGACCCCTAGGCTGTAGGTATCGACTGGCACGCACATCATATCGGGCACGGCGCTCGTAGTGCTGCACCGATTTACTGAAGCGACATCGCGCGGTAACCGCGCATGTACGACACTAGTACGAGTACTGAGCAGTGGTTGTCGTTCTAAAGTGAGGGGCGACGATAGCCAAAGCAACGCTTGCGGGGAATTACAGGAATTGTTCTTTTTGGTGAGAATGCAGAGTGAACCTTGTTGAGCTTGGTGATAATTGTTTTGGGTACGAGAACACGAGCACTGGCCGACAATATGTGCGAATATCTTCATCAGACACCGCGTGTAACCTTTGCGTAGGCTTATGTGTCAGCGCGTATTTTGTGTCTTGCCGGCGCTACACGCACGAATACCGGAGGACATCGCAGCTCGGATGTTGTGCACTACAATCAGCCTCACCCCTCAGCACATACACAGAAACCCTTGAGACCATAGTTATAGTGTGCTGATTTTCCAACTCAATCACTCTTCGCATGGAGGATCGAATACTGCCTCCTCACTCTGGTCGTGTGTGCCACACACACACACACACACACACACCCACACACACACGCCGTGCAAGTACGCACACGCACGCAGTGTACGCCCGAGACGTCACAAATCCGCTGTGTCCTGAGATGGACTCTCGGCGTTGTGAGTGTCGGGCACGACCTGGAGTCGCTGGTTGTCGGTATGGTTTATTACTATTTTACATTGAGTTCCTAGCAGTACATTATGTTCATACCACACACCACAGTATCAGTCTGGAGTTCTTGCTATCTATATCTTCGGCGATGATGGCTATCATAATCAATATGTAATGACCGTTTCGCGGTGGTCTCCTAAAATCTTCTGACAATGCATCAGTTTCATATAAATCAAATAGAGCTTCCCGTCGCGGTTCGTCCACCGGCCTTGCTACATCTTCAGTAAGCAGGAAGTCTCTGGAAAGTCTGGCAGCACTTCGGGCGTTTCCTGCTCATTGCTGTCGCAGCGGAAACCAGCTCTGTCTCTGTCGCCCCGAGCTCCTGCAGCCGGTTAAGCTCGATGACGCCACTTCGTCGCTGCTGTGCAAGTATCCACAGGGAATCCTTGGACTCGTTCGAAGCGGAACTGAATTGGAGCGCCGTCGATGACACGTCGCAGTAGCACTCGCTGAAAGGGCTGCTGGTCGTCGAGGTGGTCGAGCACTCGCGTAGCTCGTTGATATCACTGTAAATCTGTGGAGAAGCCATAATAGAAAGGAGAAACGGTAATCTAACAGTAGCCTAGTGTGAGGTATGCAGAGGAGGCTGAGGGAGTATTGTAAAGTTGTGTTAAATATTTTCCGTCCGTTGGGGTTTTAATAGCGCTGCTTCCACATGAGGTTGCGGATGGTGCTAGTGCGCCTGCCGACCTGCCAGGCCAGTACGGCCAGTACTATCCTGGATAGCATTGTGTGGTGGTAGCACGTATGGACGACGCCAAGCGTAGTCGGGCAGCACCTGGAAAGTATAGCGCGAGAGAATGATGTTTTACAAATGCATATACTTCATAGTGATACCTGTACCAGTACTGCGGCTCCTGCATTGTTGGCACGCCAATAAACCAGACGGTGGAGCATCGCAATTTACGAAAAATGTAATTATTATTTACGATGAAAAATACAAATTCTACCTCCCGTACTGGTCGCGAAATAACTAGTGCGTAGGATGTAAGGTACCTGTATCAGTAGCGATTTTTTTTTTATAAAAAAAAAAAATCTTACAAGGAAAAGCAGTGGAGGCCACCAAGCAATCTTTTTTGGTCATATTGAAATTATAGAGGTTTAAATTACACTGGAGGCGATAATAGTCGGGCGTTGCCACGACGTTACAAATTCTAACCGCTAGAGCACGCATGACACTGTGGGTAAAACACAGACATGCGTTACCCCTATATGACGCGCCGACACACATAGGTCGTTCACCTTCTGCCTTTGCGCGAGCACAGCTCACGCAACGGCATCTAGACTCTAGCAGTCTAGTAAGGTGAGTGATCTCTACTAGCACACGGTGTAGCTACTATCGAAAACATTCACACGACAACTATGGCAGACAATCTACCAGAACACATGTACCCGACGGGGGACGACAGCGGGGACATCCGAGCGCCACCATCTGCAACGCAGTTTGAAAACTTGTATAATCTTGTTTACCAACTGCTCCTGAAGGTAGACGGCGACCAGACGAAACCGCCAGCCCCTACCAAGCAGCATAACATTCCGTCAGTACATGCCGACGCAATCTCTGAGGGTGGGAGCGTGGACGAGTACGCAACGCCAGTATGTTCTCATTCCACCAAGCCCGCGTACATCGACCCGCGCGATTGGATCGACTTACTCCCACGAGCGTTCAACGACAATTTACCACCTGTCAGCGCTTCTATACCGGGCCTGTGGACGCCTCGACACGACGAGACTGACAAGTTCCTAGGCGCCCGCCGGCGGCGCAGCGGCGGCGGCCCCGGAGGGGGGTGCGCTCGCAGGCCCGTCGGCATCCCCTCACCTCCCCGTGGTGGGCGCTGGAAACCCCGTAGCCGTGCCAGGCCTGGCACGGTAGGGGGCTAAGGGGGCCGACAACTCGATCCGTGGGATCAGCAGCTGTCGGGAAAGCCCTGTACAGAGGGCTTTTGAAAAAATAATTT
This sequence comes from Tetraselmis chui, assembly GCA_026401115.1. Classification (NCBI taxonomy): domain Eukaryota; kingdom Viridiplantae; phylum Chlorophyta; class Chlorodendrophyceae; order Chlorodendrales; family Chlorodendraceae; genus Tetraselmis; species Tetraselmis chui. The sequence continues at coordinate 253,758 of JAPMLY010000211.1, read as the reverse complement.
CTGTGCACTACCGGCGCCAAGATCTCCCGCTCGGGCCGTCCGATATGTTTGTTCGCTTACAAATACTCCTAGATACATGCTCATTTTTAGGAGTGGGGCATGTACTACGGCAGCGTTTGATGGCGAGGAGGGTACGGCCAGATCAACGGTGGGAGGCGGGTGTTGGAGATGGTGGTGGCCAGCCGGGAAGCAGCGCCATGCTGTCGACTAGCCAAGTGCCGGTCGAACCTTACCGAGGGGTGAGGCAAGACATGACACATGACGGTGGCTAGTCGCAGACGGAGGAGCGGCTACCGGAGGCGGCGGCGATCCTCAGGATCAGCAGCCGCCGGAAAGCCCTGTACGGAGGGCTCTTTTGGATACTAAAAATAATGTCCGTACCCGGCGTCGAGCTAGTTGGGGAGCAGCACCAGGGTAGGGCGCTCACTAGCGCGTCGCTACGTCGTCCAGCGTCATCTCCCGGGGGGAGGAGTAAGCTGGGACGGCAAGGAGGACAGTCGCGATGGGAGGAGCGACACGATCTGGCGGCGACGACCCTTTGGGTCGGCGCCGCCGGAAAACCCGGCACGGAGGGTTTTGTTTAATTCCGGGCGCCCGCGGCCCGCCGGATCCGGCTACGGTGACATGCCCCCCCCCCTCTTCGACACCCACTACCCCGACAGACCTTCATACTCCTAGGGGTCCTTGAGCGTGGGCCCGGGTGAGCGCGGAGGCCCCCGCTCAAGAAAACGCTGCTCGGTGGACGCGCGATCAGAGGGAGGAGGGTACGGCCACATGCCGGAAAACCGACAGGTACCCGGGTACCAGACAGAGAAAAACCGGGGAAAGGAGCGGGGAAAATTCAGGCGCGGAGGCAGGAGCGCTAGTTTTTTCTATGTCTGTGTGTCTCGGTCCCCCCCACATGTCCTCGAGGTGATGGGGGACCTCGACACGGAGGACCGCCGCGTCGGTGGACGCGGCAAGACCTTGGGGCGGGGTTTACGGGATGGAGCGGCGGGATCGACGAGCGACCGCGCGAGGAGGGGTTTTTTGCTTGCCTTTCCCGTTCTACCTTCGGCAAGACCGAAGTCACGCGGGAGCTAGATTAGGCTGGCCCGTCGTCCCTCCAGAACGCCGACCGGCCTAGGCCGGTCGACACCCCGGTTCGGTGGGAGCGGGCCGTGCATCGTGAAGGTCGAGCAGCAGTTTAGTTTTGCATTTCTAGACAAGTGGATTTATTTTTAGATCTGTTTTTCTTGATTACAAAATTATTACGCTGTTACTGCTTAGGTGGGGGGACTGTGGCAATTACTGCGGTTGCTTACAATTATATAACTCCCGAGGAACGTCGGCACACATTGCAGATAGGTGTGTCGATAAGAAATGTACCTGGTCGGAGAGACCCGGGCCCAACTTGCTACTAAGTCCTGTATGGCGAAGTAGAGTGGCCCGTGAGATAGCACTCGGTCCAGTTTGCCGGGACATGTTGTAAACAATTTCAATTTCAATTTCAATTGACAGGTTCCTAACCGAGGAAAAACGAATTTCCTCACGAGACGAGTATCGACACCTAGCGTGCTATGGCGTTTACTCTGCGGCCGCGGACGCGGCGCTCGAAAGAGCTATGGCAACGATTCGTTCGACAACCGCTACCGAAGCGGAACGAGCGCACGCCTGGGATATTACAAACGCGGCCGTTCGGACACACAAGACTGTCACGCAAGCCGTCGAGTCGCGACTTACCTACGTTCGACGATTCAAGGGCAAGAAGGCCCTTACCGGAGAGGAGCGAGTCGCCGAACGCCTCGTCTACTCCAGATTCTTCGACACACAGGCTGCCGACCGCAGCACCAACGGCGTCGACGGCCTCCTCGCGGCACTGGAAGACAAACGCCTCGAAGTTAGTCTCCACGCGGCCGCAAAAGCTCAAGCCGCTCAAACCTTTAAGCAGTCGACGCCCGGCAGGGGCGACGGAGGCAACCCCGACAGACATACCGCGAGGCCGGACAAGAACCTCAAAGACAAGGAAATCAGGGACAAGGAAAAACGAGGGAAGCGCGACAAGGACAAGACTCGCCAAAACAAAAAGCCTGAGCACGAGGCAGAGGGCTGATGGTGTGCACCGCCGCGCCGATTCCTGCAACCCAACCTCCGACTACATGCGACATCGCGTGCGACGGAGCTGGCGCGAGTGGGAGAAAATCGGCGCGAGCGTGCAAACCCTACAGTGGATCCGGGAGGGCGTATCGATACCGTTCAAGAACAACCGCCCACCCCCACGATTCAACCAAGGAGTGTCGTTACTCGATGCTACCCCTGCCCAACTAGAATTCGTCGAACGCGAATTAGCGCGCTTTGTACAGACCGGCGCTTGGGAACCTTCGACCTGCAGCGACTATGTCTCCAAACTATTCCTAGTCCCAAAACCGGGCGTCATCTAGTGGCGATTAATCTGCGACCTACGACCACTCAACAAGTATTGCGTGCGAAAACGACTCAAGATGGAGACCCGACTCGGGGTAAGGCACCTCACCCGCAAGGGGGACTATATGTTCAGCTTCGACCTACAAGACGGGTTCTACGCACTGGGCATCAACCCAGTGGACCGAAACTGCTTCACCGTCAACGTCCGAGGCCAACTCTACATGCTAACAGGGCTACCTATGGGTTGGTCCCTATCCCCGTTTTACTTCTCCAAGATGACGCTAACCTTCGTAAATTTCCTGCGCAACCCGGACCCCGAAGCACCTATCACGCCGGCGAACAGCTCGAAGACCTAACTCAGACGAACGCGGTGGCGCGGCGCCCGAATACTACCCTACGTCGACGATTTTCTACTCTTCGCGTCTACAGAGGCGGAAGCGCTTACCTTCCGCCACCGCCTGGCACAGCTGCTCGACCGGCTCGGTCTCCTCCGACACCCCACCAAGGGTTTTTGGACACCAACGCAAGTCGGGCACCATCTGGGTATCGACATAGACATAGCGTCAGGCTACTTCTACGCGCCGGAGCAAACACTCAACAAGATTGCACAACACGCCAGACACCTCATCGGTAGAGCTACACGGAACGCGCGCTGGTTACCCGTCAAAGACCTGCAGTCACTCGCAAGTCAGGCCCAATACCTTTTCTTGGCTATTTCCGGCGGCCAGATTCTTCCTCCGCGAACTTCACTCCGTCGTCGGCGAGAAGTGGGGTGGCCTCGTCTGGCTCACCCCCCAGCTACGCCGCGACCTACAGTGGTGGACAGAGGTGCCCAGTCAGTCCAACGACAAGCCCATCCACAAACCCGTAGAAACAGCATATCTACACACGGACAGCTCTGGGTATGGTTGGGGCGCGGTCCTAAACGAGCAAGTCGAGGCTCGAGGATTCTTGAGCAAGGAAGACGAACAACAACACATTACATGGAAGGAGCTGAAGGCCGTCCGTCACGTTGTCGAGAGTTTCCTACCACAACTCGCAGGCCGCAACGTCCTCTTGCACGAGGACAACCAAGCAGTATGTCACATTCTGACATGCCTGACCTCACGGTCGCCAGTTATGATGGACGAACTCCGACGACTATGGTGCCTACTCGATACGAACAACATCACGATTAGGGCCCGCTACATCAGGTCAGCGGCCAACGTTTGGGCCGATAGGCTCAGTCGACATCTAGACAGCGACGACTGGCGACTAGACCCGGTATTGTTCGCAGAACTCGATGCGAGGTTCGGAAAGCATTCGATCGACCGCTTCGCCTCGGCCCTCAACACCCTACTACCCCGTTACAACGTTGGCTGGAAGGACCCCACGTGCGAGGCTTTGGACACCATCCACCTCTCAGACAACGATTGGCGCAAGGAGAACAATTGGTGCAACCCACCCTGGCCCCTCCTACCCAACCTCGTCCAAAAACTTCGACAGAGCGGAGCAGCAGCTACCGTAGTCGCCCCGCGCTGGACAAGGAAGGTCTGGCACCATGCGCTTACCGAGCTGGCTTCCGAGGAAATCATCATCGCGCCACGCCGAGACTTGTTCCAACCCGGACGGCGGGCGCTACGCGGTACAACACGCAGTCCACACTGGCTTGTGATTGTATTCCGCATTCCCTTCCGGCGTGGCTCTATCTGAGGAGAGGGGCGGTTAATGCTACGTTAGCACTATTTACGGGAGTACACAACGCGCCAAGAATCCCGCACCACCAGTCCGGCCGTAAAGCACAGCCTAAGTATCGAGTTACCGTCACAGCCACCACCAGCTCGTGGATCGAGACGATGAAACCGTACATGACCGAAATTCTCGGTTCTGACGCACTGGGCACGAAGACCTTGGCTCTCCTCGCCGCAGCATGGGCCCCTAGCACGGCAGCAACGTACGGCAGTTCTATCCGCCGCTACTTCGATTTCTGTACGGAACAACGACTCGCGCCGCTAGCGGCCACACCGGCACACATGGCACGCTACGTCGCATGGCTAGGTCAACTAGGTACTATCAAGGCCTCGAGTCTCCAGCTGTACCTATCAGCAGTCAACGGCTTCTTCAAGGACCACGGCCTCGAAGCAATTGCCATCGGAGAAGCGATTGACGACACGAGGGTACGGGTCCACCTGCCCGCCTCTATCATCGTAAAAGCCCTACGCATGGCTCAAGCCCTACGTCTCCAACTCACGGCGGCCACGTCGCGTGAATTACTCCAAGCCATCCTAGCTCGCGAACAAGTACGTTTACTACGGGCATGCACTACGGTGGTACTACTCTACTTATTCTTCAGTAGAGGGGGCGCAGGCATAGGCAACTTAACAGAGGACCTCGTCGCCTCCGAGGCAGACGGACTACGCTTGTACCACCGTACAAGAAAGGGCCAACGCGAAGTGTGAGCAGAGCGCAAACTACTATGTCACCTACCGCCTACAGTACACAACGAGGTTGTTCACATGTTATTGTTCTTCGACGCTATCCGACACACGCTCTCGGACGGAAAATACCCGACAGCGCGGTGGGCGATTAGCACCTCCGAACGACACGACAGATGGACAGCCAACACGCTCACGGGATGGCTCTCCGAGGTCACGATGGCACTGCAAGAACGACCCCCGGATGGTTACAACTGGACATCACACTCCCTCCGAAAAGGGGCTGCGACAGCCGCCTACAACATCGGCGTTACGCTACAGAAGATCAAACACTTCGGTGGCTGGTCAACGGAGTCAAGCGTCGTCCTCGACTACATCGACCCGACCGCCCTTGCATGACGGTCAGAGTGGTTCCTCTTCGGCTGGCTCACACCATGGGGTGGCCAACCAACGACGGACAACCCGCCCAATGGCGACAACATGGCAAACGGAGCCTCCCCATGCTTTGTAAATGGTCATATTGAAATTATAGAGGTTTAAATTCCACTGGGGGCGAGAATAGTCGGGCGTTGCCACGACGTTACAAATTCTAACCGCTAGAGTACGCATGACACTGTGGGTAAAACACAATCATGCGTTACCCCTATATGACGCGCTGACACACATAGGTCGTCCACCTTCTGCCTTTGCGCGAGTACAGCTCACGCACCCCTCCCTCCCGATTCCCTCAATTAGCGTAAGTACCGGGCCCTGGGCCCCTTGCGAGCAAAAAATGTAAGAGATCAACACTTTAGGCAAACGGAGCCTCCCCCTGCTTTGTAAGTTATAATTATATATATGTTCTCCCAACCACGGTACGGGTACGAGAGACCTCAGAACTGTCCCTGTTTATTATAGGACTGTATGCCCGTACACATCCCGTACATGCGTTTTCGCTGGGGGAGTCTTGGTCCCACGCTCATCCGTAGCATACACGTGAGATGTATCCGCGAAGATTGACACAAAGCGCCCAAGAGCCGGCCCGTGCATGGCGATACATAAATAGTGTACCATTACACTAAGGATACCGACTGTGAGCCGGTACTTGGCAGCGCGCCAGGTTGCCAACGGGATGCTCCGATAATACTGTTCGTATAAGTAGTGCAGGTACAGGTACAGGTACCTGTACAGCTACTTGTATCAGTTTATTCTGCTATATATATACGCCACCTACCCCATAGAGCTACACTGTACAGGTATTGGCATCCGCCGTAGCGATCGATGATATGTTCTGCCAACTATGGTACGGGTACGTATAGCCTAAAAACTGTCCCTGTTCGCGTATACCTGGTAGCAGTCGTAATGTAAATAAATAATACAGGTACCTGTACAGGTAAACATAATGATTGCAAGTAGAATGACATGAATGACATTGATTACAGGTATACACGTATCACTTTCAGCTATATACGCCACCTACCCCAAGAGGCATTGGCACCCGTAGCGATCCATCATTGTGTTCTGCCAACTAGGGTAATGGTACGTGTAGCTTGAAAACTGTCCCGGTTTGTATAATATTAAGTTTGGCGACTGGGAGCAAGATTATGCCAAAGATGACAGCTTGCTTACATTTTGGATAAACAGACAATAAAAAATATATTCAGAGGTGTTATTATCTCTATTCAGCGCTTGATCAGGGAAGGGTGGGTGGGTTGCGCGAGCCAAATGGGCGAGCGCAAAGGCAGAAGGTGGCTGCTACCAGCTAGAGGAGCTGCTTTACAGGTAAAGCAGGTGGGCGTCCGCCGCGGACAATTTACTGCGCTTGTGACGCTCTGTCTCCGCGCGTTGCCTTAGGCGGACTCAACATGGTACGTTAACTAACCGTTAAACCCCAATATTTTACCAATAATAGAATTTAGCGACTGGGAGTCAGATTATGCCATCTATAGAGACTGAAGGTCTGCATAGGCTACTAATCCGGGGGTTTGGACTAGCCAGCCGAAGAATAGCCATGCCGCCGGGGTTTCGCTCATAGTGGGGTCGATGTACTTGCCAGTGACGACTTCGCTGGTTTTCGACCAACCACCCATGTAGCGGATTTTGGTGAGGGGTGCGCCGATGCATGCGGCTGCGGACGCCGCGCCTTTCCGTAGGCTATGCGATGTCCACTTGAATTGCGTGGGGGGTGAAGCGCCAATGGTGCTGCACACTTCACGAATCCACTCGGTGATAGTCCCGGCCGTCCACGTGTGCGGCTGGTCATCGGGCGTGGCTGCCCAAAAGGGAGTTGGTCCGGGTCCATTGCCGAGTTGGTTGCAGTAACTGGTGCGTCCAGCGGTAAACGCCTCCCGGAGGTCCGTTGGTAGTGGTACTGCAGTAATAGGGAGTTGTAGGAGCGGTTTGTCGGCCGCGGTCCTACGCTGGTCGCCCTTTGCATTTCGTACAAACAACAGTTTGTTACCGCCCGTTCGGTGGACCGCGATGTCGTCCATGTGGCAACGTACGCCGGTTTCCGCGCGGCAAAAATAGCAGTAGCTAGTGCAGACTGCGAGAATCGCGCAGAAAGTCTTGATATGTACGAGGTTGTCGGGCTGCCAGGTTAGCGGGCGGTAGTGTCGATGGGCGAAGAGTAGCAATTGTTGTACGATGGGGCCACGGATTGGTACGCGAATGTCGGGGTCGGTGATGGGCTGCTACTGCATGGCGAGTCCTCGACGTGCGTCCGTTAGAAGTGGTTGGCGGAGGGGACATGCGTCCACCATTGGAGATCTCGTCTCAACTGGTAGGTGAGTTTGACCCGGCCTCCCCATCATGTGCGCGTAGCGAGGACGTCGTGCAGTCCGCGGAGGTAAAATCGGGCTGATGGAATGGCGAGGTACATGCATTGTACTTTTCCGGCGACAACAGCGAGCTGCCGGGCAGGTAGCCATCGTGCGTCGCGTGTAGAGCGTTGTAGGAGGGTCCGGGAGAGGGTAGCGATGGCCAGTAGTTTCGAACCAGGGCTCAGAAAGTAGAGGTTGTGGTATCGATGTGGAGGCCGAGGTGCTCGCAGATTTGCGTTGGTTCCCAATGGCCTTTTTTGGGGTTGCGTCCTTGCCCGAGGCGGTCGAGTAGGCACGCGACGCGGTCGCGGAGTTGTAACTCTGCGTCTCTGTTGTCGGAAAAAAATAGGAAGTCATCCATGTACGGGAGTAAACGGGAACCCCGCCATCGAGAGTTGCGCATATAGCGTCGGGACGGTGTAGGTCGCTTTGGCTGCCGGTGTGTAGCTAGACGGGGGTCGTGTCCGGTGGGGTTGGGCAGTGGTTCGCGTAAGTGCCGGATAAAAACTTCGGTAAGTCGGCAAAAACTATAACTGCTGCATTTCCAACTCATCGGAAGACCGGCTAGTATGTACAACCTTCCGCGATAATTTACCGTGAAGAAGTCTTTGTCCTCCTCCCGTATGCCTTGTGTGTAGTAGCCGTCCACGACGTGGAAGGACACCATCCAGTCGCCGGCCCGCGTCAGGTCTTTGAGGTGTGTGAGTGTCTCGTATGTTAGCTTGTGGTCCTTGCAGTGCTTGTTCAGGGGGCGCAAGTCGATAATCAGTCGCCATTTGTTTTCGCCCTATTTTGGGACTAAAAACATTCTTGAAACCCATCTGCTCCGCTGGCGTGGCTCCCAAGCGCATGGCTGCATGAATCGTGGAAGCTCGGAATCCATGAAGTCGAGCTCTTGTTTTGTTGCGTCGAGCATGGAGGTGCCGCTGTTGAAAGGTGGGGGCTGCCGGCCGCCGATGAAAGGTATGCGAACCCCGTGACGAATCTAGCTTGGCTAGAACTTGTTCGCTCGCGCCTAATCGTTTCCACTCGGACGCTCTTTTCCGCACGCGCTGTCGCATGAAGTTGGAACGGTCGTTGTAGGACGTGGCGCGGCGGGTCATGCGTTCTTGTCTGGGTTCTTGGCCTTCGTGTCTTTGGGGTCGGCGTTGTCTCTCGGTGGTGGCTTTGGCTTGGGTTGGGGTCGTGGGGTCGGAGTCGGTGTTGGACGGTCGGGGGCGGGTCGGTCGGGGGTCTTGCTCGCGAAGGTAGCTCCCGCGGCAGCTTTGGCGCTAGCGAGTAGTGAACACTCGAGGGTTTTGTCGATGAACGCTCGGTGTAGGTTGTCGTACTCGGAGGAGGCAACGTCCGGTCGCGGCTTGAGGAAACGCTCGTAGGCGAGTTCCGCGAAAACGCGGTCCGAATCGCTCGTCTCCCCTCCGCCCTTGGTGTGTCGGATGTGGGATATCCGCACACGGGCGGCCTCCTCGAGCGCGCTGTGGGTGTGGTTGCTTTGACGCAGGGTGACGACCGCCGCCGCGAATTCCGGTGAGTCCTTGGGATAATTCTGAATGTCTTCCTGAGCTAATACGCTCGTCGTGTTAGCGCACGCGGCGTAGGCGGCGTGACATGCCGTGGCGCGGTATTCTTCGAGCGTGGCGGTGTGCCGGCGGGCGGAGAGGTGGCGGTAGGTGTCACAGGTAAGCGTCCACATTTGTGGGCCGTTGAGATGTCGGGGGGGTGGTAGCTCGAGGCCTGGGGCAATGTAGGGCCCCCATAGCTCTATGTCAATGTGGTAGTCCTCATCTAGCAGGGCTGTTTAGGGTACCGTCGTCGCTGGGGCTGGGGCCAAGGGTCGCACGGTGGGGTCGATCGAGGGTCGCACGGTACCCTCGTCGCTGGGTGCTACGGGCGTCGTGCTCCGCAATTCCACCCTTCGGCGTGTCGTTTACGCCGACGGGACTGGCTTGCTGTGTGCTGACTTGTTTGGCTGCTGCTAGTTGAGTGATGATGGTCGAGCTAAGCGTGGCCGTTAGTTCGGTAAAGGCTTGTTGAAAACGGCCATTAAGTCGCTCTTCCGATGCGGCAGCGTTAGCGAGTAAGCGTTGCTCATGTTCTTTGAATTCTACTGATGTAACAAATTCCGGCGCGTCGCGAATTTCGTCGTCGACTTGTATGTCTTTAGCCATTGTATATAGAGCATGATAAAGAGTCTCGGCCGTGTTAGACGCGGTCGAGGGTAAGCTGTCACCTTGCGCAGCTACGAGAGCTACGATGCATGTTGCGCGAGCCAAATGGGCGAGCGCAAAGGCAGAAGGTGGCCGCTACCAGCTAGAGGAGCTGCTTTATAGGTAAAGCATGTGGGCGTCCGCCGCGGACAATTTACTGCGCTTGTGACGCTCTGTCTCCGCGCGTTGCCTTAGGCGGACTCAACATGGTACGTTCAGTAACCGTTAAACCCCAATATTCTACCAATATAAGAAGAATACATTCAAGTATTATTATTGCTTGTCCGTGCTCGAGCCCATTTTCCTTGTCCGTGCTCATCTTGTTCTTCTTGTAACCATGTTTATCCTTATTGCTTTGGGGGATTTATGTCATATGATAAGTACTACATTTATATGACCAATCATACACCAGCAAAGTCACGTAAAAAATGTATCAGCCCCACGCGAGGAAAAGTTAGTACTGTGTCAAATTTTGTGAGCTTGTACCTGAGGGTGTTCTCAGCTTAACTCCGTTAACTCAAAACCCGGGGTGGTGCATATGCGGTTCGAACGTGCGATTTGCCGAGATCGCTAGTCTGCGACCCACCACCACCACTATGAGGAAGACCGTAGCGAGTGGAGCGCGTGTCTCCGCCCGTTGAGGCCTCCTTCAGCCCGTGAAAGATTATGCACAACGACAACAACGTGACCGAACCTACATGACAGTCGGCGAGTCTATCGGTGAAAAATGTGGGTGGTAAATTGGGATGGCACGCCGCCGAAGAACGAGTCGGCTCGCGCTCCACACGTCGAACCCGTCAACGCAAGCCGTTTAACCCCGCACCAACACAAACCATCAACGCACGACGCATAACTGTGCGAATGCCCTTACAACCCCCCAGCTAGCGGTACAACTTCCCGGTGCAGTTACGGAGAGTGCGTTACTTGTACCAATTATTACATGGTTGGTAGTGAGTGATACCGATGCGCCGACTATCGAACCCACCCTACCTACCGACCCTGTGTCGTGGGGGTCCTATGCTAATTCCGGCTCCACCGACATATCACCACCTACCGACGCGGGGGAGATTACCGCCAACATGATCGAAGCCCTCGATATGGAGGGCGACTCGTCCGACGACGAGGGCGACCCCACTCTCCCTGACGATACCGCCGAGGAGTCCCAAGGCGTCGAGGACGCCACGTGGGTTTAAGGCCACGCATCAAGTGAATTTTGTCGATGTTGATGGTTGTGATATTTTGAAACGTCGATGTTGATGGGCTTGATATCTCGGATTGTCGATGTTGATGGCGTTGATGTTTTGGGATGTTGACATCAATGGCACATTACGCCGATATTATCGCCGACGTATATCGATAATTGGGACGTATATGAGCATATCGGGCTTTGACAATTGATGTTTCTAAATGATTTGATAATTTATGGCATTGATGTTAGCACTTTTGTCATCATGTCGATGTCAATATCACAACCTTGCACATCGATGGCACCATCAAGGGGTGATGATGATACTATCAACGATGTATCGATGGCTGATCCCTAGCCATACGTGGGTGCCACCCGTACTTGGCGTCACCCCCACATTACGTCAACCAAGGACAATGGGGTCATCCCATTTAAACAATTAGCCCGATGGGGCGTCAAAGTTTGAACAGAATGCCATATGCATAGCACGCGTAGCTTTATAGGCAGTTGAGAGACGGAGTGGAGGCTGCCTTAATTCGTCCGAATTATAGTGACTTCAGCTCGCGAATTATTGTTGTGCGTAAGACTGATGGCTCGCTGTGCATGTGCATTGACTACCGTGGCCTCAACGAAAGTACGCGTGAGGACGCCTACCCATTTCCTCGCGTGAATGACACGCTCGGTGAAATGGAGGACGGGAGTATTTACAATCGTCTAGACTTAGCGTTTGGCTTCTAGTAAGTTCGTGTACGTGAGAGTGACATCCACAAAACAGCCTTTCAAACACTTGGTGGTCTAAGGGTGTGGGTCGTCGTGCCGTTTGGACGGTGCAATACTCGAACTGTTCTTCGGCGGATGGTGAATGACATCATACGCGAACTTTGCACGAGCTCGTTATTGTCTACCTCGATGACGTCTATGTCAACAATCGCACATTTGTGGGGAACATGGAGCACATGCGTCTTGTGCTGCAACACTTCACGGAGGAGGGCTTGAAGCTTCGTCTTAATTTAAGAAGTGCTTCGTCGGTCTTCATGAGACGAAGTATTTAGGCCACACTATGTCGGGATGCATGACTCCAGTTCCAATGAAAAAATCAACGGTGTTTAAGATTTCTGGCATGTCCTTACGGCGCAACGTGACGTTCGAAACTTTGTGCAGTTTTGCAATATCTACGCCAAGTTTATCCATCGTTTTAGCGATATGTCGGCTCCATTGACGGAAATTGAAATTAAATGTTTTACAACTACAAATACCGATAAATCGGTTGTTGTCTCAGGGCGCACCCAATACTGCCATCTAGGAATTAGGGTCATGGTTTTACGCCGGGGGCCGGGGGGGGGGGGGTCCTCCTTGTCCATCTATCTCCGTCGGTAGCAGCAACGTAATATAAATCATACATAAACATACATGGTCTATCGCTAGGATAAATATGTGACCTATGTTGTGTCGCTATCTCCACGATGCACGGGCCGCTCCCGCCGCTCGAGGGTGGTGGTCATCCCAGCCGGTCAATCCGTGCTTGTCGAGTCGGGTATGCTTGACCTAGGCTCATGTGTGACTCCGGTCGTGCCGGATGTGGTAGTTTGCCTCAGAAAGCTAATTGCTAGCACAAATCAATGCTTGTTGTCGCGTGTCACTGCATGTGGAAGTGTTGTAAGTAAAACCTTTTGGTTATTAATTGCAGATAGCTATTGTAAGCTATTCTAGATATGATTAGTACATGTCTAGATCGGACATACCGATAAACTGTTTGATTCGGTACAGAGCTGTCGCTAGGCTTCAACTCTAACACTTCTGTTGTTCCGACACCACGCCTCGGGCAGGTTGTCTCTGTGACTATCTCTTTTGCGTGACTGTGACAGTAACTACGTGTGCGTTAGCTATCTTCCATATTGATCGTGTGTGCATGGTTTAACAAGTTATGGGCCCTCGCCTGACGTCACTCACGCGCGACAACCTGGTTTGGTGAGCTGCAATCGCCACCTCTCCCGCAAAAGGCAAGTTCATATAGACACTTAGTGCTCTCACCTTTTAGTCGGCGGTATCGCTAGTATAAACTGCGCTTTAAAACCCACCCTCCACCCCATCTAAGGCAGCTCCTCGAGGACGCCAAAACAGCCACCCACACCGACGCACTCGTCGTGTGTGGATAGGGTGCACACATGTCCAAGCAGAAGACGGGGGGGGGGGGAGCACTATCGGGTGAATTCGCATACACAGGGTGCACGACAACCCTAGCTTAATCTATCTATATAATTTCCTAGCGACTCAGCTGCCAACGCATCTCTCCACATGCATTGGCCGTGGCCCCGACTTGTGCCCCACACATGGTGGAGGATACAAAAAAGGTGCTCTGGTACACCCCGGGGCATCACGCCGAGGGGTCGGCGAGCATCACGCCGTCTCTATGAAAGCACATAAGTCCGGCTAGCGATTCTTACCGCTGCATGTTGTTCAGTTTCTCCTTTCCTATGTCGCGATGGCACCGAAAAGTCGCTTTGCCGACTCTCCACCTATTTCGCCTCCTAATTCCCATGACCTCGGCTCTCAACTGAGCTCTGTCGTTCCGACCCATGATACCCTCGCGCTCGTCCCGGAGCAAATGGCGCTCATCAACGCCCGCATGGACGCGCAGTCGGCCGACGTTGTTGATGCTGCTGCCGACCCCCATGTCGCTCAGCGCCGTCGCGATGCGCAGCTCGAACCCCCGCGCGACGGCCACTTCGTGGACACCCTCCCACCTGCTCCACCACACCCCCTTCTTGACTACGCCCCTCCCACCCAAGGACCCCTCTTCCCAGACGCACGGCCGCACCACGCCCCTACCTCCCGTGGACCCTCTCACCCTTACGGTCCGCCGCCAGCCATGCCCGGCCAGTCCCCTTTCGTTGGTGGCCCACCTCGTCACTTTTTTGGCAAGCACTCCTCTCCAACCGCGCGTGGTGCCCCCAGCAGTCGTGGAGGACGCCGCCCCACCATTAACCCCGTGGTCGTCGGGCGTGCCGCCCACGAAGCGACCGGCTTCGACAAGGACGCCCTCAACCGGTCCATGAAGATGTCACTTCCCACCATGGGACCCAGCTCGGACTTCAAACAGTGGAAGAGGAACTTTCAGCGTACCTTATTCCGCAGCTGGCCGTCCGCGAGTCAGGTGCCTGGCTGGATGAGCAGGCGCAACACTGCGCATGCACCCTCGTGCTTCATGCAGCCAGCGCCAACAAGCGCGCTAACCATGCCTTGAAGTGCGTTTCTCCTGCACGTCCCGAATGCGCCACTGCAGCTTGGGACATCCTGTGTGAACGGCTGGACTGCATGTCCTTCGAGCGCTCTCTCTCCCTCATGGACAACCTCATGCTCCCACAACGCCCTAACCAGTCCTTGACTGACTACGTCAACTTCCTCCGGCAGACATTCGATGAGTACAACGAAACATGCAAGCTCATCAATGGGTCCGCAACCATCCACCCGCACAACCTTGGCCTCCTCATGTTGCGCGGCAATTCCATCTCCGGCCCCTTCGGCCAGGCCAAGCAGTGTGTGATTAATGCCTTCGACACAGACTACCTCATGTCCGCCGATGAGATGATGGCCAACATTCTCCACTTGGCACAAAATATGGACGAGGACGCCGGTGCTCCGAGCATGCCGGCCCCTGACGCATCGCCCCCTCCCATCTCTGCGTTTGTCGCTGTTGGTCGCGGTTCACACAGCGGCCGAGGCCGCAACCCACGTGGACCTCGTGGCGGCCGTGGTCTCCCGAACAAGTGCAACGCATGTGGCAGTCATCTTGTCATGTGGACCACATCTTGTTCTCCTGCACTGCCCCAGATGACGCTCTTCTGAAGTGGACCCATGCCAAACGGAAGATGATCGTCCAGAAGTACGGTACCCTTGGTGGCTTTGCATCGGCGCACGCTGCTCTCCTGAGCGACGTGCCCACCGACGAGCATGGCAGTCTGCCCACCCTTGAGGACTACACGGATGCATATGATGACACCAAGGTGAGTGCCCCATTCAGTTCTGTCGCTTTCTCATCGTCCATAACCCATGGTCGTGACCTTTCGCATTATTGTGTAGTTGATTCCGCCTCTTCGATCAACTTGACCGCATTTCGAAGTGATATTTCTCCACATGCACCCCACCCTCGACGCACTCTCGCGTGGGTGGAGTTGGTGTCGATGTCAAAGGCAGTGGTTCCGTGCGCATGTCCATTCGGTTGGACTCTAGCCAAGTCATCCACCGCACGATTCACGCGTTGTACACACCCGACCTCTCATCTCGCTCTACTCAGCGCATCGACGGACTACTAAGTGTCAGTTGGTTACAATCCCACTGCGGCTGTGAATTTGTTTTTCCCACTGACTCGGATACTGGTTTGCTCGTGGTGCCTACAGGAATGGGGGTGCTAGAGCCCTCCGGAAACGGTCTATACCTCATGCCCCACCGACCAAAGCTGCCCCCAAGACCCTCCGCGGAGAAAGCGCGTGAGCCTTGTTCTCTTGTTGCCCTTACTGCCTAGTGCGACCATGTACTGTGGCACCGCCGGTTTGGACACCTTAACATGCAAAGCTTGCAAGCCTATCATACCCACTGTGTCCCAACTAGTCCAGCATTAGATAGCTATGTAAAAATTGTTTCTTGCGATTCATGCTTGCTTCACAAGGCCAGTGGTGCACCACGTAACACCTCTGCTTCCGCGAAACCATCCCGCCCCCTTCTCAACATGTCCTCTGACCTTTGCGGTCATGTTAATGTCCTTTCCCCACATGGACTCCGCTAATGCGTGCTCATTATCGACCACCATACCCATTACATGTGGGTTCGGTATCTCATGTCCAAAGACGACGCATGCGTTGTGATGGAAACTATCTTGCTGGACATAAAGCACTTGCATACACGCCATCACTCCCAATCAGGCGCGTTCGCACCGGTCATTAAATTCGAATCGGACTCTGTGTTTGAAGTTGTTGTCACCCGCCGGATGTGCGCCCGCCTCGGCGTCGGGGTTCAGTTCTCTGCCCCATATGCCCATTACATGCTCGCAAGGCCGAACGCCCTTGGCGCACTATCCGGGACAATGCTACTGTGATGCTCCACATCATGGCTTTCCCCAACTCCATTTAGTCATGCGTTGTCAGCACTGTTGTTTTCCTCCGCAACCGCACGTACAACCGTTCGGTCGGCCTCATTGGTGGCGTTCCTCTCACTCTCCTTACGTCATCGGCGCCTGACGTCTCCAAGTTCCACGTCTTCGGGTGCGCTGTCTCCGCCAAAGTGCTAGACAAGTTGCGTCAGAAACTCGGTGAGAAAACGTTCGTGGCGTCATGGTTGGCTATCCCCCTTACGCACCCGGGTACCACGTGTACAACCCCGAGACTCGCCGCATTACCACTTCAGTCCATTTTGTCTTCCAGGAAACCACTCCGGGCTTCGGGGCACGACTCCCCGTCGACTCGGTCATCACCGACCGTTCGGATGACGATCCTCCGCATGACATCTCACCCCTCTCCCACCTTATCGACACCACCCTACCCGACCCCCAACCCGCTCCTCCAGCACCCCGCCATGCTCGACTCCGGTCCCACCCCCTTCGCTACGGTGAACTTGTTGCCCACATGTCCGACTACCCGCCGACACTTCTCACGGCGTGTTGTGACCCTGAACATGGCAAGGCCAAGGAGGACATCTTCGAACAACCTCACGTGCCCGACCTTATCACTGGTCCCCCCCACACCCCTGCCGGCACGTCGCCTATTGCCGTCGCTCTCCTTTCTACCCGAGAGTGTGTAAAAACCAAAAAGTACCGGGCTGCGTTGGACAGCGCCCAGGCCCCCCTGTGGCAAGCCGCTATGGCGCATGAGTATTCCTCCGTCATAGACAACATCATGTGGGAACTCGTCGAACTTTCCCCTGACCGCGTGGTCGTTAACAACGTGTGGATCTACAAGGTAAAGTCCGACACCGCTGGCGATGTCTCCCGCTTCAAGACACGGTTCGTCGCCAAAGGGTGCAGCCAACGTGATGGCCTTGACTGTACGGAGTCACTCTCCCCTGTCATCCGCATGGCTAGCCTGCGACTCTTCCTTGCCATCGCAGCCGCCCGCGACGTTGAGCTGTGCCAACTTGACATCGACACTGCGTTTCTCTACGCCCCTATTGAGGAGGACGTGTATATCCGCCAGCCCCTCGGCTTCAGTGATGGCACGTCCAAAGTGTGTCATCTCAAGCGCTGCCTCTACGGACTCTAGCAGTCCCCTCGCGAGTTCAACATGCTGCTCCGTGCAATGCTCGTCGACAACGGGTGGCAACAATTCGTCTCCGACCCGTGCAGCTACATCTTCCGCACCGGTCACGTGTTCGCCATGATCGCACTGTACGTGGATGGCATTCCCGCAGCCTGCAATGATGCCACATGGCTTGCATCTTTCAAGGCTCAGCTTGGTGCCCGGTTCAAAATTAAGGACATGGGCGACCTCTCCCAACTCCTCGGTATGCACATCACCCGCGATCGCTCGGCCCGTACCATCTCGCGGGACCAATCCAAATACCTACACGACATCCTCGCCAAGTACGGCATGACCGACGCGACGCCATCGTCCCTCCCTATGGACCCCGGCTTCCTCGCTGGACTCGCGCACATGACGTCGCCACCCCTCACCGGGGTGGCCAAGGACGTCTACCCTAGTCTCATGGGTAGCCTCCAGTACGCGGCCGTATGCACGCGTCCCGATGTCTCCATGGCGTTGAGCATCCTCGGCTCCGCCCAAGCGTCCCCACGGACGCACACCTGCACGCTCTCAAAAACGTCCTTCGATACCTCCATGGCACCATCGACATGCGCTTGCCGTTGGGGGAGGGGGGGGGGCGCGGACCACACTCTCCAACTCATAGGCTTTGCCGACGCTGATTTGGCAAACGACAGCAGCACCCGCAAGTCGCGTTTTGACTATCTTTTCACTCTCGGACGCGGACCCATCAGCTAAAAGTCCAAACAACATACATGTGTGGCCCAATCCACTTGTGAAGCCGAGTACTACTCTGCGGATGACGCCATCAAGGAGGGACTCCACCTCCGCCAACTTATGGGGGAGATCTTCAACGCCCCCATCACCGAAACCACCACCATCTGGGAGGACAACCAAAGCGCCATCGCGTACTCTCAGAACGCCTTGGTCAGCGAGAAGAAACACATCGGTATGAAGTGGCACTTCCTCAAGGCCCACGTGGAGCAGAGAACCATCATGTTGAGGTACCTCCCCACTGACCAAGTGGTGGCCGACATGTTCACCAAGCCTTTTTCTTGACCCGCACTAACAAGACACCGAAGTGCAATACTTGGAGGAGAAGACCTAATGCAACGCTTCATCCCGTAAATTGGAAATTGGAAATTGTTCACAACATGTGCCGGCAAACTGGACCGACTGCTCTCTCTCGGGCCACTCTACTTCGCCATACATGACTTATTAGCAAGTTGGGCCCGGGTCTCTTCGACCAAGTACACCTATCGACACAGCTATCTGCAATGTGTGTCGACGTTCCTCAGGAGTTAAAAAACTGTAAGCAACCGCAGTAATTGCCACAGTCTCCCCCCGCCTAAGGAGTAACAACGTAATAATTTTGTAATAAAAGAAAATATCTAAAAACAAATCCACTTGTCGAGAAATGCAAAACTAAACCGCTGCTCGACCTTCACGATGCACGGCCCGCTCCCACCGAACTGGGGTGCCGACCGGCCTAGGCCGGTCGGCGTTCGGGAGGGACGACGGGCCAGCCTAATCTAGCTCCCGCGTGACTTCGGTCTTGCCGAAGGTAGAACGGGAAAGGCTGGCGAAAAAACCCTCCTCGCGCGGTCGCTCGTCGATCCCGCCGCTCCATCCCGTAAACCCCGCCCCAAGGTCTTGCCGCGTCCACCGACGCGACGGTCCTCCTTGTCGAGGTCTCCCGGCACCTCGAGGACATGTGGGGGGGACCGAGACACACAGACATAGAAAACTAGCGCTCCTGCCTCCGCGCCTGAATTTTCCCGCTCATTTCATGGGTTTTTTCTCTGTCTGGTACCCGGGTACCTGTCGGTTAGTCCGGCCTGTGGCCGTACCCTCCCCCCTCTGATCGCGCGTCCACCGAGCAACATGTTCTTGAGCGGGGGCCACTGCGCTCACCCGGGCCCACGCTCAAGGAATCCTATGATTATGAAGGTCTGTCGGGGTAGTGGGTGTCGAAGAGGGGGGGGGGGGAAGGGGGGGGGGGGGGGGGGAGCAGGTCACCGTAGCCGGATCCGGCGGGCCGCGGGCGCCCGGAATTGTACAAAACCCTCCGTGCCGGGCTTTCCGGCGGCGCCGACCCACAGGGTTGTCGCCGCCACATCGTGTCGCTCGTCCCGTCGCGACCGTCCTCCTTGCCGCCCAAGCTAACTCCTCCTCCCGGGAGATGACGTTGGACGACGTAGCGGCTCGCTAGTGAGCGCCCTACCCTGGTGTTGCTCCCCAACTAGCTCGACGCCCGGTACGGACATTGTTTTACTTTCCGAAAAAGCCCTCCGTACATTTCTTTCCGGCGGCGGCTGATCCTGAGGATCGCCGCCGCCTCATATAGCCGCTCCTCCGTCTGCGACTAGCCACCGGCATGTGCCATGTCTTGCCTCACCCTTGGGCAAGGTTCGACTGGCGCATGGCTGGTCGACGGCTAGCGAGCGCCCTTTTATGGCGCTGCTTCCCGGCTGGCCACCACCAGCTCCAACACCCGCCTCCCACCGCTGATCCGGCCGTACCTTCCTCGCCATCAAACGCTGCCGTAGTACATGCCCCACCCCTCAAAGTAAGGTTGTATTCAGGAGTATTTGTATGCGAAAAACATATCGGACGGGCCGTGCGGGAGATCTTGGTGCCGGTATCGCACAGAAATTACTTTTTTAAAAGCCCTATGTACATGGCTTTCCCGACAGCTGCTGATCCTGCGGATCGAGCTGTCGGCCCTCTTAGCCCCCTACCGTGCCAAGCATGGCACGGCTACGGGGTTTTAAGCGCCCACCACGGGGAGGTGAGGGGATGCCGATGGGCCTGCGAGCGCACACCATCCGGGGCCGCCGCCGCTGCGCCGCTGGCGGGCGCCCTTCATTCCGTAGCTACCTTATGGGAGAGTGTTGTAAGTAGTACCTTCTAAATAGCTACTATAAGCTATTCTAAATATGATTAGTACATGTCTAGATCGGACATACCGATAACTTGTTTGATTCGGTACTGAGTTATCGCTAGGCTACAACTCTAACACTTCTTTGTCCCGACACCACGCCTCGGGCTGGCTGTCTCTGTGACTGTCCCTTATGCGTGACTGTGATTGTAACTACGTGTGCGTTAGTTATCTGCCATATTGATTGTGTGTCCACGGTTTAACAGGAAGTGCAAATGGAGAGGGACTGAAGGTGCATGATAGTTTCGTGTTCAACAATATGATATAATTAAACAGAAATTGTGTTAATGTGTCTATCACCTCCACCGCACTAGGCTCAGGCATGTGTGGCCTAGCTAGCTCCCACATCAAAGTCTAGCTTGGTCCTCGTGGTTGGCCTAGGGGCTCTCGTAACGGTCCGAACAAACTAGCTACATAGCTTCTTTGTCTCGGGAAATCATACAAGAGCATGCGTCATGTCGCAAGTTAGATTTGTTGTGTATATTGTACGTACCGGAAGGTACAGTACTACATTTTTGTAAAGGGTCCTCGAGCTATTGCATCGGCGACGTAGTAAATCAAAGTACGTCCTCTCAATAAACAAGTTCAGATTAATCGAAATTGATATAAAAATCTCATCAAAACAGCATCGGCAAGCATGACCGATTGTTGTCTAACGGCCATCAATACTCTACCATATAGGACACCCAGGAGAACGATTGGGCCGGGCACTCTCCGACAAGGTACACCTATCGACACACCTATCTGCAATGTGTGTCAACGTTCCTCGGAGGTAAAAAATACAATTAACCACAATAATTGCCACAAGAGAACTAATTTGTAAAAAGGAGCAGATATAAGAACTAATTATCTTGGCAAGAATGCAATGTTGTGAGAGATATTGCTCGACCCTCACGATACATTGCCCGTTCCCACCGAACCGGTGTGCGGACCGGCCTAGGCCGATCGGCGTTCGAAAAGGTCGACGGGCCAGTATGATATTTTTAAAAATAGCTCCCGCGTACTTTCGGCCTTGCCGAAGAAAGGAGGGGAAAGGGTAGCGAACAAAACTCCCCACGCCGTTGCATCCCGTAAGCCCCGCCCCAAGGTCGTAGCCGCTCCTCCCATCGTGACTTTTCTCCTAGTCGAGGTCCCCCGTCACCTCGAGGGCAGGTGGGGGGACCGGGGCAGCCGGACAAAAAACTAGCGCATTGGCGCTGCCGCGCTGAACATTTTTTCTGAAACATTTCCCGGCTTTTTGTGGTGGTACCCAGATACATGTCTAGAAATCAGCCACGACCGTTCCCTCCACCCACCGTTCGCGCGTCCATCGAGCACCATTGTTTTGAGTGCGAACCTCCGCGCTTACCCGGGCACGTACTTTCTATTGAAATTGATATTGAAATTGTTTACAACATGTGCCGGCAAACTGGACCGACATATGTCTCTCGGGCCTCTATACCAAGCCATACATGACTTATTAGCAAGTTGGGCCCGGGTCTCTTCGACCAGGTGCACCTATCGACACACCAAGCTTCATTGTGTGTCGACGTTCCTCGGGAGTTATAAAACTGTAAGCAACCGCAGTAATTGCCCCAGTCCCCCCGCCTAAGGAGTAACAACGTAATAATTTTGTAATCAAAAAAATCAGATCAAAAAATCCACTTGTCGAGAAATGCAAAACTAGCCAGCCTAATCTAGCTCCCGCGTGACTTCGGTCTTGCCGAAGGTAGGAGGGGAAAAGCTGGCAAAGATCCCCTCCTCGGTCGCTCGTCGATCCCGCCGCCCCATCCCGTAAACCCCGCCCCAAGGTCTTGCCGCGTCCACCGACGCGACGGTCCTCCTTGTCGAGGTCCCCCGGCACCTCGAGGACATGTGGGGGGAACCGAGACACACAAACATAGAGAAAATGGGCGCTCATGCCTCCGCGCATGAATTTTCTCCGCTCATTTCATGGGTTTTTTCTATGTCTGGTACCCGGGTGCCTGTCGGTTAGTCCGGCATGTGGCCGTACCCTCCCCCCTCTGATCGCGCGTCCACCGAGCAGCATGTTCTTGAGCGGGGGCCTCGGCGCTCACCCGGGCCCACGCTCAAGGGATCCTAGGATCATGTAGGTCTGTCGGGGCAAGGGGTGTCGAAGAGGGGGGAGGGGGGGGGGGGGGGGGGGGGGGGGGTGTCACTGTAGCCGGATCCGGCGGGCCGCGGGCGCCCGGAATTATACAAAACCCTCCGTGCCGGGTTTTCCGGCGGCGCCGATCCAGAGGGTCGTCGCCGCCACATCGCGTCGCTCCTCCCGCCGCGACCGTCCTCCTTGCCGCCCAAGCTAACTCCTCCCCCCGGGAGATGACGTTGGACGACGTAGCGGCTCGCTAGTGAGCGCCCTACCCTGGTGCTGCTCCCCAACTAGCTCGACGCCCGGTACGGACATTATTTTACTTTCCGAAAAAGCCCTCCGTACATGGCTTTCCGGCGGCGGCTGATCCTGAGGATCGCCGCCGCCTCACATAGCCGCTCCTCCGTCTGCGACTAGCCACCGGCCTGTGCCATGTCTTGCCTCACCCTTGGGCAAGGTTCGACTGGCGCATGGCTGGTCGACGGCTAGCGAGCGCCCTTTTATGGCGCTGCTTCCCGGCTGGCCACCACCATCTCCAACACCCGCCTCCCACCGCTGATCCGGCCGTACCTTCCTCGCCATCAAACGCTGCCGTAATACATGCCCCACCCCTCAAAGTAAGGTTGTATTCAGGAGTATTTGTATGCGAAAAACATATCGGACGGGCCGTGCGGGAGATCTTGGTGCCGGTATCGCACAGAAATTACTTTTTTAAAAGCCCTATGTATATGGCTTTCCCGACAGCTGCTGATCCTGCGGATCGAGCTGTCGGCCTTCTTATTAGCCCCCTGCCGTGCCAAGCATGGCACGGCTACGGGGTTTTAAGCGCCCACCACGGGGAGGTGAGGGGATGCCGATGGGCCTGCGAGCGCACCCCCTCCGGGACCGCCGCCGCTGCGCCGCCGGCGGGCGCTTACTTTCTAATACTTTTGGTGTGCCTAGTGATAGTGGGTAACGGTATGGTCGAAATGGACGGATCCAAAAAGGCCTCATGGGTGCGTAAATTATATAAGCCATCCGTAACGGGTTTTCGGCGGCGGCTAATCATGAAGACCGCCGCCGCTCGACCTCGCCGCTTTTCCCGTCGCGATTGTCCTCCTCGCTAATGGTGACGGGCTGCCCCCTTTCGGTTGGCTCGACATTAGCATGCTCGTCGACGTCGAGCGAGCGCCATACCCTAGCATTGCTTCCTTACTTTCCGCCGCCATTACAAACACCCGCGCCCCACCTTTCATCCGTCCGTACCCTCCTCGCCTCCACACACTCCTGAAGCTATATACCCCACCCCCCCAAATGAGGCGGTATCTTAATAGTATATGGTATTGAAAAAACATTTTGGACGGCCCCGAGCGGGAGATCTTGGCGCCGGTAGGTTTTTTTCTAACCCTCCGTACAAGGCTTTCCCGACATTTGTTAATCGCGCGGATCGCACTCCCGACCATTTTAGCCCTCTACCGTGTCAAGCATGGCACCGCTACGGGGTTTCCATCGCCCACCACTGGAGGTGAGGGGATGCCGACGGGCCTGCGACTACACCCCCCTCCGGGGCCGCCGCCGCTGCGCCGCCGGCGGGCGCCAAAGTTCAGATCAAATTAGTAACGAGTATTTATGCAATGTCTGGTTATGTAATGTTACATGACAATACTCGTCACAGTCTCACCCTCCCCTCTTGGCATATCAATGAGATCACCCGAGAGGCTGACTGTCGCGGCAATGCTGTGGTCCTTCAGTGAAACAATCACTATAGGACTCAGGAATGCGCGGTGGGTAAGCGTGCATGAAGTCGATGTACGCATGAGTCTGGGGCTCTTGGCAAACGTGGCCTACATTGGGACGTCTACCAAAAAGTATTGTACCGCTTTAGTACGATATACTTCGTTCAAACGGTATTATACACGTGGAATGTCGTCATCACTGAAGATAAACAACATATACTTTCGACGTCGGTCATCAAGCGGCTTGATGCACACAGCGCATATGTGTGAGACGTCGAACTCCACGTTGTCGTCTTTTGTGGTCGTAATTGGGACAGTTGGGCTTTAAGGTTTTTAGCTGAATCTATAGAGCAAGGTCGCAGATTGTCAACGTGAAACACTGGGAGTAAGCGGACTGTCGCTGGTACGTTTCATATGTAACGGTGTTTACCGCTATGCTCATCCTCGTGAGAAAAAGGTCCAACATGTCAATCACATAGCTTAATGTTAAGTTATCGTTCCAATAATTGTGGAGGAATGTCGCCGATACGTTTCATATGTAACGGTGTTTACCGCTATGCTCATCCTCGATAGTACAAGGTCCAACATGTCATCAATCACATAGCTTAATGTTAGGTTGCTTTGTAACACTAGTCATCTTGTTTCCTCGAGTAAAATGCGGGGGTATCGACGGCTATGTACGAGCTTGCATCCCATCCTTGTGTTGATGTACTGCCGATCGTACGAGATCTCCTATAACTATTGTAACTATTGCAATCGCTCCATTGCATCTTGCAAAACCCGGATTGGAGGTTGCATGCCGAACAACATGTATAGAGACTTCTCAGGAGAAAAGCCAAAATACGCCTCGAAGGGTAAGTGCTCAATTCTAAGTGCACGAGTAGCGTTTTACGCAAACTCTGCTTCAAGCAACACGGCTGTCTAGTACGATCCGTCATAGCAACAAGAGCCTCGCACTAATTGTTGAAACGCGATGACGAATTTCGGGTTGCGATCACTATCAAGCACTCGGGAAATAACGTGCAATATGTAAACTCCATGTAAAAACAAACTCGCAGTTTTTGCGGTGTAAAATTCTCTGTGCATGGCAGAAAATGGGTCACCCGAGTCAACGGATCGCCCACAATCAGCACACTTTCAAAGTCATTGCTTACTTGCAAGTGTGGTACGGTGGGGTTGGAACATGCAGTAGGTAAATAAACGCTGCCATATATATGTGGCTATATCTTGGCTCGTCGACACACGACGCATCCCTCGTCGCAATCTTTAACATCTTGGCGAATTCGATTCCACCAAAATCTGCCGAGTCCTTTGGCAAAAGTGCATGCAACTTCTATGTGGCATGCTGACGGACTGTCATGTAGCTCAAAGATCAATCTCGGTCGGAGCTGTGAGTTCCGCGGAACAGACATACGATAAAGGCGACAAAAATACCCAATCCGGCTGTCTCTTGTCCACTCAGCCTCGTCCCCATAAAACGAGTCTTGGGTGTACCCCTCGCGAATAAGATCAGCGAACTCCGGGCTCAGCCGCAATGCAGTAAATTTCCTAACTTAACTGTCGGCAAGTTAAATTATGCGTCATCTAATAGCGACTCGGACTTGCGCCGTAAGTTACTCTCTTCCGACGGAACCTCGCCATCCCAAAACAAGGGAATTGTGGCATGCGGTACGAAGTCTAGTCTCTTATTTTAGAGTATCAGCGTCATTCATGGCTCAATTGTGGAACGCAAAATGCCATCGTGCCCACAAGCTAACGGATGCAAGTCCCTCATGTATTGGGCTTGCCGCTTGCTAAGCTTGCTATTTGCTTGCATGAGCAGATGTCGCAGTTTGTCGAGGTTAGAAACGTCAAAGAATTTAGAGCATCCTCCAAGGTAACACCTCCTATGCTTAACCATTTCACATACGGCCAAAGCCACCAAATGATAGGCGGAGTAAATGTTGCCACGCTCATTTGGATTCAGCTTACGCGCCCATTAAGAGACTAGTTGAAGCCCCCCTCCTTGGTTTTGTAATATGGCTTTGACAATTCCCACCGACAAAGCATATGTAGCCACGGTGAATGTCGCTTCCGAGCTGACCTCCGGAAGGATAATAAGGCATGGCGCAGAAATGATCCCTAACTTGAAGGAATTATCGAAGGCTTCCACACATGCAAGAGTCAACGTAACCTTCAATGGCTGGGACTTCCGCCGTAAGTCCGTCAATGGAGCCGGAATATCGAAATGATGGATGACCTTCGCGTAGAATTTCCAGAAGTGCACAAACTACGAACTTCCTTTCGCGTCGTAGGGCCTTGCTAATCTTTAGCAGCCTAGAATTTTTTGGTCGAAACGGAAATCTTACCTCGTGACATGGTGTAGCCTAAGTACTCCATCTCCTAAAGACCGAAGAAATATTTCTTCAGTCGCAACTTCAAACCCTCCTCCTCAAAACGTTGAAGCAGAAGACGCAGATGTTCAAAGTGCTCTTTCAAAGTGCGACTCTACACACATACGTCATCGAGGTAGGTAGCAACGAGCATGTTTAAAGCGTCGCATGGAATGTCATTCACCATCCGACGAAGCGCAGCTAAAGCATTGCACAGTCCGGACGGCATGGCGACCCACTCCATGAGACCATAATGTGTCTGAAACGTAGTCTTGAACTTGCAAAAAGCCACACACCAAGTCGAGATAGGTTAAAGAAGTCGCGTCTTTTAGCTCAGCGAGGGTGTTGTCCACACGCGAAAATGGGTAAGCAACCTTACGCGTAACTTCATTAAGGCCACGGTTGTCAATGTAAAGTCGAAGCAAGCCATCAGCTTTCCCCACAAAAATGGGTATAGGAACTCACTGTGACTCGGACGAATCAAGCCAGACTCCGCTACGTCTCTAATTTGTCGACTGAGCTAAACGCACTCCGCAAATGACAAATTTTTGCCCCGCTAATGCTTCATCGGGCGAGTTGTACAAATGATATGATCCCCACT
This sequence comes from Tetraselmis chui, assembly GCA_026401115.1. Lineage (NCBI taxonomy): Eukaryota > Viridiplantae > Chlorophyta > Chlorodendrophyceae > Chlorodendrales > Chlorodendraceae > Tetraselmis > Tetraselmis chui. The sequence continues at coordinate 226,778 of JAPMLY010000211.1, read as the reverse complement.
ATCGGCTTGCATACGGCGAATTTGTAGATTGAAGTAGCTATGGGACGATATCATAATGTCCGGACGGTGTTACGTTGATCATCTCATGTGTGAAACTCATTCGGTTGTTCCAAAGCTGGCGTGACGTTAATCACGAAGAACTCAGAATACGTCCCCTGTTTTTGCGGGTCTTGCGCATGAGCTTGTGAACTTTTCCATATCTCATAAAGAGACATGTTAGGCGGTTTTCTTCCGCGTGGGTATCCAATGCAGTTCCGTCCATTATGGTGAAGACACGCGTCGTACCGAAATGTAAAGAACCTTGCTCATCGTCCAGTCATGGCAGATTCGCGACGCGTAAAGCACGTAAGTCGTTAGAAGCTCGTTGAAACCTGTGTTAAGACATCTCGTACTGAATTTTACAGACTTTCAAAGACGTTACACGCTGCCCATTAGCGAGGCGAACTCGTGTCTTGACCTTGGACTTCATTGTTGTAAGGGAAACTCGTCGTACGAATAATTCCTTGAACACGACGTCAAGTATCGGAATACATTATAACTAAGTCAGTCAGGGCAGTGTCGCAAAATTGCCAAATCTATAGACGCCAAATCCAAGTGAGTGAAGACATCTATTTTGTCCTTTGAGTCGTCTAGAGTGTGGTCTCCTCGTGGCAACGGGTAAGCATCCTTCTCAGGAACCTCGTTGAGGCCGCGATATTCAATGCACAAACGAAGACAACCATTCGCCTCACGCACAAGCAAAATGGGCGATCCAAACTCCGTGCGGCTAAGACGAGCTAGTCTAGCATCCAATGCGTCTTTTAAGCATCGATTGAGCTCTTCCCTTTCAGCATGCGACATGCGGTTAAGACTTGGACGTCGGATGGTAGCGTAGTGTCTCTGGGATGAAACCAAGGTCCACGAACATGAGGGGAGTTGACCGGTTGTTGTAGGTATGGGAAGTCATAAAAAAACACTTTCGGGTGTCTTCCTGAAGTCGCATATTGAGCTCGTCGCAAATATGCAAATCCAAAAAAGGTTGTCGATCTAAAGCCCTCACAGACAGTGAAAATCTGCGTTGTCCGATCCCTAGCGTGAGCCGATTTCCCGCATCAGTTTCTGAACCTAGGTAGACGACATGAGAAGACACTCAAGCCGCTGGTCCAGCACTTGAGTCTCAACGACCGTGCCGTCCATCAGGGTAAAAGAACGCTCGGTGTAAAACCTAAGCGTGGCTTGCTCGTCACCCAAACAAGGTAAACCCAACACAATATCCACAGCACGCAAATCGCGAAAAACGTGAAACGTATGAGTGAATGCGTGCAAAAGCAGCGTAAGAGGCACTTTACACATTTTGGTTGAAGCAACGCGTTGTCCATTAGCAAGTCGAACACGTGTCTTGGTAGGCGACTTACGCGTTAGCCAACATACATTGTGCATTCAATAGGTATGTCCGGTCAGGTCGTCGGCTTTGCCCGATCTTCGGTGCCACAAGAAGGAACATTTTCTCTTTCAATGCCCGGAGCTCCAAGGCAAGGAGGTGGTTTGCGCTCCATCGAAGCAAAAATGATGGTGGCAAGGATGCTCTTATGACGAACGTGAGCAGCTAGCTACATCTACTAGTCGTCTTGAGACACTGCTAGCGACAAAGGTCGTCGAACCACACTCGACACCTCCATCGAGTACAATCGCGACATATGCGAAACTAGTAGCATGTGGTGGCCGTCTGAACAAATAGAGAGAGTTGTAGACAAGTAGACAAACGTTCGATTGATTAGAAACTGGTTGACTTTGTTTTCGAACCTATGCACGCCCGATTCGACTTCACTTTGGAGGGATGTGCTGATGATGAGGGTCTTAATTTGCACGGTGACTTACCTCACTGTCCGCCGAGTGATTCAAGCATGGAGAGAGACTTGAGTGGTGAGCGAGTATTCATCGATCCACCCTAGGAATTGGCAAAACATATCGGTCGTCATTTCGAGAGTTGTAGGTGTACAACTCCGATATCTACGACGGATGTATTTGTTCTTCCAAAGTGGGCTAGATTTCATGAGCTCACTCGACACTAGAAACTCTACCAAGAATTCCCACCAAGGACACAATTGTTTACTCGTCACTACTACCCAACAAGAGGTGGTTTCTTGGCTTGTTCAACTGTGGTTAGTCGACGCTGATTGTGCATTTTACGATCTAGCTTTGACTACAACTCCTAATGAACCTATCTCGGTACTTAAACCACCAAACGTCCCGGAAGAGTCCATCGCTACGCTAAGACAGTTTCCCCCGGAAGCTTCCGCTCGGTTAACGGACCTCACTAAAGCTCGGCCACTAATAATTCGAACTGAGCTGAATAATGTGAAAACTCCTGATGGCGGACAGCTAACATCTGGATTTGTCGACTGCGCTGCGACTCTTGACGTATTGTCACGGGATTTCGTGAGACGGTTTGCCTTACCAACTCGTAAGTCTTAAAGCAAACTCTAGTTCGACTTGCTAATGGTCAACGTGGGACATCTTCGATAGTGTGTTACATCATTAGCGAGCTAGCCCGTCATGAATTTCACCAAACTTATTCTTACACGTTTTACGTGATTTACGCGTTGGTGATCCGGTAATTGGTTTACCATGGCTTGACGACGAGCATGCCCCTTTACAATTCGGAACGACGCGTGTTTTTACGTTGATGGGTGGAACAACACTAGAGACTAAAATCGATGAGCGACGTCTTGAATATCTTTCAATGTCATCTAGCAAGATTCAGAAACTCATGCGCAAGACGCGCCGAAGCAAGGAACGTAACCCTGAATTTTACGTGATTGACTTCTCGCCAGCAGTGGAGCAGCCGGCCGACTTTCACACTAGAGAGGAACTTACTGCAGAACAACGTGACAACTTCCGGTCGTTACTCTACGGTGACTTCCGTGAGCTAATGCAATAAGTGATTCGCCGCATGTAAGCCGACAGTGGGATTATCCAATCGACAGAAGTGGCCCGATGAAGCGCCATCGTCTTAACACATTGTCACCTGAGGAGCACGGTGAGCGTAATCGACAACTCAAAAACGCGGTGGGGGTTGGCTTGATTCAATCAAGCCACTGTGAGTTCGGCTCGTCAATTCTGTTTGTGCGTTAGGCTGATGGACGGCTACGACAATGCATTGACTGCCGTGGGCTGAACGAGGTTATGCGTAAGGACGCTTACCCACTTTCGCGTTGGGATGACACACTCGATGAATGTAAGGACGCGAATTTTTGCACTCATCTCAACCTCGCGTCTGGCTTTTGGCAAGTTCGAACGCGTGATTAAAACATCCACAAGACTGCGTTTCATACACCTCATGGCCTAATGGAGTGGGTCGACATGCCGTTCGGACTATACAATGAGCTTTCTACGTTCAAGCGAATGATGAATAACATCTTACGTGACTTTTTACGTAAGTTCGTCACTGTCTATCTCGACGACGTCTGCGTCTCCCGTCGCACGCTGAAGGAACACTTGGAGGACATGCGTCTTGTTCTCAAACGCTTCAATGAGGAAGGCTTGAAGTTACGCCTTAAGAAGTGTTTATTCGGTGTTCATGAGAAGGCGTACATGGGCTACTGAGTGTCAGTCGGTAAAATTTCGGTTTCAACAAAGGAAGTCGAGGCCGTTGCAGACATACTAATTCGTACGACACATAAGGAGGTTTACAGTTTCGTACAATTTTGCAACTTCTACGCCAGATTCATCCATCACTTTAGCGACCTTACGGCTCCATTGACGGACTTGCTGCTGAAGTCCTAGCCACAAAAGGTTACGTTGGCGCCCGCATGTGTGGAAGCCTTTGAGACTCTCAAGTTACGGCTCATTTCCGCGCCATGCCTGATACTTCCGGAGGCTAGCCCGGACGCGATGTTCACCGTAGCTACATATGCTTCGACATTGGGAGCTGCGAAAGTCATCTTGCAAGACCAAGGAGAAGGACTTCACGCAATCTCTTATTGGGCGCAAAAGCTGAATCAAGCTGAGCGCGGAAATACCTACTCCGCGTACGCTTTAGAAGCTTTGGCCGTATGCGAGGCAGTCAAGCATTGGATGTGTTACCTTGCAGGGAGCTCTAAGTTCCTTGTCGTAACATACCACGACACACTGTGACATATGCTCATGGAACCGAACAACATGCTGAACAAGCGGCAAGCACGTTACCTGCGGGACTTGCAAACGTTTGTGGATTCGATTACGCTTGCGTACCGGAAGGGAGCCCTGAACCAAGATGTTCCGTTTAGTCGGCGACCATATTTTGTACCTCATGCCACATTTCCATTGTTTTAGGATGGCGAGGTTCCGTTAGATGATCATTTACGACGGAAGTACCATCCGCAAAGTTAAACTTACCGATTGTTTACGCGTTGCGGTTGAGCCTTGCGTTCGCCGATCTCATTTGCGAGGGGTACTCCCAAGACTCGTCATATGGGGACGAGGGTGAGTGGACGAAAGACAACCGGATAGAAGGCAAAGCTGGATACTTTTGGTGTCTCGATCGCCTTTGTGTCCCGCGGAACTCTAACTTCCGACTAGGTTTGATCACATAGCTGCACGACAGCTCGTCAGCTAGTCACATAGCGGTTGCTAGCACTCTTGCTAAATCGCTCGACAGATTCTAGTGGAAACCAATTCGCCAAGATGTGAAAGATTTTTGTAAGCGATGCGTCGTGTGTCGACGAGCAAAGATTCAACCACAAATAGCGGCGACTCTTTACCCTTTACGTGTTCCATCCAAACCGTGGCACACAGTTGGTCTTGACTACTTAACACACTTACCTGTGAGAAATGGCTTTGACCATGTGTTGATCGTAGTCGACTATTTGACTCGATTGGCCCAATTTCTGCCGTGCAAAGAGAGCGTAGCAGCAAGGGAAACCGCTAATTTGCTTTTACGGGGAGTATACCGATTACACGAACTACCTCAAGTGCTAGTAAGTGACCGCGACCCGAAATTCGTTAGTGGCTTTTGGCACGCTTTGGAGACGCCTTCGAACGCGACTCAACATGCCTTCTAGTCGACACCCGGAAACGGATGGCATGACAGAGTGTCTCAAAAGCAGATTCTGCGTTGTTTTTGTTGCTACGATGGATCAAACTAGACAAACTTGTTGCCTCAAGTGGAATTTGCGTACAACGCCACTCGTGCGCTAGGAAATGAGCAGCACACTCCCTTCGAGGCTTATTTCGGGTTCTCTCCAAAGAAGCCCCCTGACCTATTGTTCATTATGCGACCTTTAATTCCGGTTTCGCAAGACGCGCTAGAGCGGTACTGATTGTTACATGAAGTGCATGCTCTGGTATCCTCGGTGTTACATCTACACAAAGAAGATATGCACGCTCGTTCAAAACCGTCGATAACCCCACACTTCGCTCAAGGAGACGAGGTAACCATTGTTACAAGTATCATCTTCTTAAGTGGGCAGCCTAACAAGAAATTGCGCGATCGACGGCTTGGACCTTTTACAAGCGAGGATCAGATTCGGAAACCTAGCTACATATTGATAATGCCATCAATAGTACGCTTACACCCGGTGATAATTGGTTACACGAAGAACAAGATGAGCACGGACAGGGAAAGTGGGAGGGGAAACAAAAGGGCAAGAGTGACAAGAGGGTAACGGAATCCAAAGCACGGCAAAAGGAAAGCACTACATTGTGCACAAACCTAGCAGATTAAACTAAGGAAACTCCAAGGCCACGCCGAGAATGCAACACGTGGAAACGACAAGCGGCGCCTCACGCACCGCTCGAGGAAGCACGGGGACGCTTGCGGTGATTCACGTCAATAATTTACGACCATACTCTACAACTTCGCTACGACAAGATTTCCCGGTTACTTTTCGAGAAGGTGATGACGAAGAGTTTGAAGTCTCCCACATCTTTGCCGTATGCATCAAATCATTACCTAGACGACAAGGCAACTATGTGCTCTTTACGACTTACTCGAGTGATGACGGCATTCCACCTCTACGGCACCGGGTGAACAAGGTACACCGAACAACGGCGTTACAAGACTTCTTGGAGACGCCCCGATGGCACAAATTTGCCAAGCCTGAGGCGTACATTGACTTCATGAAGGCTCACTGCGATGTTACTTAAGGACGATGGATCTATGGCATGACATGTTTTTTGTGTCCATGGTACTTGTATTTCGAAGGACCGTGGATACTTGGCGACTGATGGCTGACTAAAATACAGAGCACATTCAGATACTCAATGCGCTAGTAGGAATACAGTCAGACTGAGATCGAAAAAACGTAGGAGACTCCATGTATAAAATACAAGAAGCACAACATGAACATGGACGAGAGGAAAAAAGGAAGGGGAACCAAAAGGGCATCCAAGAGTGAGAAGGGATCCATCATATTTGAAATAAGGACTGTAATATATAATAATGCTATATATATGTAGAAGGTCAGCGACTGTGCACCCGTACCTGCTATATTGAATTTTACGACCAAAGGGTAATTAGCGTCCGTTCTATTTTTAATATGCTTTATGCATTTATTGCTCGTGCGTAAAAATGGGGAATGAAGCTCGATACATTCGTTTCGGATATCGGATATCAGCTGGCGACAGCATTTAGTTAATGTACAGCATTTGGGAACACAGCACTTGACAGCATTTGGCAGCACGTCGCCCCTGTCGCAAGACCACCAAGACCAACCCCTTAGGCCCCTTCCGCTTTCGACGTCCTCTCACAATCACGATTTCTGAACAGCGCCACGATAGACCCCCTTGTTTCCACCTGCGACGCACCTCCCCTGTTATTGATTGATTCTTTGCGACTTCCGGATCACGACAATGGGAGCTCCGACGGTGTTAATTACCGGTGGTACGGGATTTATCGCCCTCGAGATAGGCCACCAGTTGCTCACAGCGGGAGAGTACCGCGTGCGCGCCACCGTGCGTAGCCTGCAGAAGAAGGATCGCAACCGACCGCTCCTAGACCTAGTAAAGGACCCTAAGCAGGGACCGCCCGAGCTGGTGGAAGCTGACCTCCTGTCAGCGGACGGCTGGTAAGGCTGCGTTGCCAAGGCGCCGCCGGTTCTGTTTCCCAATCGTCACTTTCGTCCTGTATGTCTGATCTCCCCCCTTTTATTTTTATGTTGTAGGGGAAAAGCGGTCGAGGGTGTGGATTACGTGCTGCACACTGCATCTCCCTTCTTTTGGGGGAAAAATGAAGATGAGCTGGTAAAGCCAGCGGTCGAGGGGACGCTGAACGTGCTCAGAGCCTGCGCTGCCCCAAACAGCAAGGTACGACCGCACGGTAATTTATTTTCGTGTCGATTGTTGCTTTATTTGAGTCGACTCGTCTTCGCCATCCGACCTTCTGAACCTTTCGCAATAGCTTGGAAGTGACACGCCCAAGATATTTTAATTGTGCTTTGCGCGTTCTATCTCGCTAGGTTAAACGCGTCGTTCTTACCAGCAGCGTTGCAGCTGTGGCATACGGCCGAGACGATCTTCCGGGAAGCCATGTGTACACGGAAGAGGATTGGACAAACCCGGACAACGTGCAAGGGTACACCAAAAGCAAAGTTCTGGCTGAGAAGGTATGCTGTGTTAACCCCCCCTGCCTACCTCGTCCGTTTCGACAACGTGCTGTTTCTACAAAGGCGATTCCGCGATTTGGCGGGGACGATCGGTCGTTGTGAGTCGGGACTGTCAATCGTCACTGAAATGTTTACTCTGTTCGTTTATAAGTGTCGTCGCGACTCCGGTCGTGAATTGGCTGGATTATTCGAAATTGTGTTTTTTCGTGGCTCCTCTTCGCGGTCCGCGCCACCGTAAAACCCTCCCCCGTCCCGTCTACCCTACAAGTTGCAATTCGTACCAATTGCTTCCGCGCGTATGGGCCCCTATCGTTACACGCAGTGACGGTAGGCGACTGGTCTCTTGGCGACGAGAGCCAGCGCCGTCGCCGATACAGAAATAAATAAAGTTTTGGGGCCGAACGTCTCACGTTTCTTACAGTCCGTTTCGTCGTAGCCTTGAGCGCGCGAACGCAAAGTGCGTATTCCGAGTCTCGCATCCTATTTTTTCTTCGACGCAGCCACGACGCTACGGCACATCCCCCATAGCTCGTACCGTGTCCAACAACGGCTCCGGCTCTCCATCCGCTGCTAGCGCAGCAGTGTGGCGCAGCATTCGCATCCCGTAGAAATTTACACTGGACATGTTACCGCCGCGAAACTTCCAACTCGCTTGCCTTCTGTACGGCACCTGTAACCTGCATATTCCGCGAGTCTGGATACGACCACTCCGCCCCCACAACTCGTTCATAAACGCTAATGCCGGAGACGACTTCGGACAAATATTCATATTAACCTTAAATAATTCCCTTGAAATAAGTAAGATAATATATTTCCCGTCTGTGATTTTACAGATACCGTTATTTCTATCTGCCTATTGCTGCCCATTTTCCATCTCTGAAAGAAAAACACAGCCATTTCACTGGGAGTTTTGCTGAGACTCCCGCCCTCTCATTCTTCCCCGGCAGGCGGCCTGGGACTTTGTGAAGACCAACAACGGGCACCAGTTCGAGCTGGTCACCATCAACCCTTCCCTCGTGCTGGGCCAGTGCCGCACCACGCCCGGCACCTCCGTGGACATCGTGCGCCAGCTGATGACGGGCGAGATGTCCAGGCTGCCTGCCATGAACTTGGGTATCGTGGACGTGAAGGACGTGGCGGAGGCCCAGATCGCGGCGCTGAAGGAGAAGCAAGCCGCGGGGCAGCGCTTCCTCCTCTCCAACAAAATCGTCAGCATGCGCGACCTCGCAGATATGTTGGCGGAGGAGTTCCAGCCGCGGGGGGTGTATGTGACCACCAAACGCCTGCCTTACTGGCTCGCCTGGACGCTCTCCTGGTTTGTCGGGTCGCTGAGGGGGACGGTGAAGGACTGGGACAGCGAGTTGCACGTGGACGGGAGCAAGGCGGAGCGCACCTTTGGCTTCAAGTACGCCGACCTGAAGACCACGCTGCGGGAGACGGGCGAGTCGCTCATAGACGCGGGGCTGGTGAAGCCAAAGAAGTGAGCGGCGGCAGCTCGTATGCCAGTACATACCCACTGACGAGACATTTCTGGGCCCACACTTGGTTACCATGGCCGTGGATAGTGACCCAACAACGTCGTCAAGCAAGCAGATGCCGAGAGCTGCAAATAGTAATTTTTGTATCTAATGTAATCAAATTTCATCAACAACGCGCCTGATCAATGTACCCGGGTACTTATTCTTTCAAGCAAGAAATTCATTTTATTACGTAGAATGTTTGTTTGCCCCGGGATACATATGGGACTGTCGTATGAACCCAGCAGCCCACAGTTGTTGTGCCTCATGACAATGCCTTTGTGTTGATTTCACACACACACACACACACACACACACACACACACACACACACACACACACACACACACACACATTGTGTCTCTTGTGATATCGCACTCACATTGTCTCTCACAGCGTATTTTTGTAATCATGAAAATAGAGGTTCCGTACCCATCGTAGCGATGCGCAGAAGTTAGCACGAATCCAAATCCCATCAAGCATATACAGACCATCTTTATGTGTTTAATTTTTAATGAAAAAAGCGCACTGATATAGTACCGAATCCCATCAACCTGATGATAAGCGGTAACACACACACACACACACACACACACACGCACACACGCAGACTGTCCATCTCACTACGTTCTTGTAATCATTTAAATATTGCTCCGTACCCATCGATGCGCAGTAGTTTCAGACGTATCCCAATACTAATCCCATAAGTGCGGTACATACCTACATTTGTATTTTTCATACCAAATAAGGGCATTTGTATAACCGAATCCCATGGAACTGATGATAAGGGGATACACACACAAACACATACACATACGTACACACACACACACACACACACACACACACACACACACACACACACACACACACACACACACACACACACACACACAAATTTCAGTAAATAAATGTGGTAGGATATCGGGAAGGATTACAAAGCCATATGCTCCTCAGACTTGAAGCAGGCCGGGGGGTTCCTGCCGGTGGAAAGAAGAAATCCTGCAGCTTGAGTAACGACCGAAGGGTTCCAAATTGGCCTTACATTAGAGAGGTTCTGGGAGCTCATTCCATTGTGACATCCCACTACACTTACTTGCAAACATGTGTGTGTGTGTGTGTGTGTGTGTGTGTGTGTGTGTCCGAGAGAGAAAGAAGCGTGCTCGTGTGCGTGCGAGTGTGTGTGGGTATGTGTTGGGTGTGGGGATAGAAGTGGGATTGTGTATGAGTGTGTGGGGGGGGGGGGGAGTTTTCGTGGGTCCGCGTGCGTGAGGGTGGGTGCGAGAGAGAGGGTATGGGGGTGGGTGTCTCGGGGTTATGCGTGCGTGTGTGTGTGTGTGTGTGTGTGTGTGTGTGTGTGTGTGTGCGTGTGCGAATTTAGTATAATGTATGTACTTTTGAAATTGTCAATCATTTGAATGGAGTGGACGCGTGCAATAGAGGTGGATGTGACGATGTATTCAAAAAGCTGCTTGGTACAGGTATGGGTTGCCCCTACCCAGGCACTGCAGGACAGTCTTTCGAAAACTCATCAGGCAACCCTTTCCTGAATTGGATTCGAGCAGCCCAAGGAGGCGGACGAGGGAATGGAAGTTACTGGTGAAAACTCTTCAGCTTGTGTTTAGTGATCTCGCCTATGCGTGCCCCTGCCGCGTCCACCGCGCGCTGAATGTCCTTTTCCGCCCGCTTTTGGTCGTCTTTGCTAGGGAATGCAGCCTTTGAGGCCTCGATCGCCTTGTGTCGAGCGTGCCGGATCGCAACCTTGGCTGACTCGCCCGCCTTGGCGACCAACTTCTCGAGCGCTTTCACCGTTTCTTGCGTTGGCGGCGGCACCGGCACCATCACCTCCTGCCCCTTCCCCTCCTGTTGCGGGCTCAACCCCAACGGCGAGTCCCGCACGGCCTTAACCACCGACGCCACCGCGCCCGGGTCGTAAACCGACAGCACCAACAGCTGTGGGCTTCGAACCGAAACCGCCGCGGCTGCTTTCAGTGGCGCCTTCTCACCGTACAGATCCACTTGCACAAAGTCGAGCATCTCGGGAGTAGCCCGCCCGCTGCGCATGTTGGATAGCTCGTGCTGGAAGTGATGCAGGCTCTTCTCTACCTCTGCCTCCAACTCGCCCGGATCATACGCGCTCACGGCCTCCTCGCCGCCCTTTCCTACCGACGCCGTCGTCCCACCTTTTCCTTTTCCTTTGTGAGCGAAGGAACGTGACTGCTGATGTAACGGGAGCACTGCTGCCGGCAAACCTTCCCGCCCGCCACCCGACACGGACAGCCATTTCGGCCAATCAGTTTGAAGCTGCAGATACATGGAAGCGGGGAAGTGCAACTGCTGCTGTGGCTGCTCTATTGAGCCGGCGATGGCGACGGCGCGTGTGATGGAGGGTCCTCCGCGCAATGTTGCGCGGGCTCTCGTGAGAACGGCGCGCGCAGCGCTTTCGCGGGCGCCCATTGCAGCGAAGAGCGCGGGGAAAGGGGGGTAGCCGAGTGGACGTTATGATCTGCAGATAGGGGGCTAATAGAATGCACTAAGGGTAGTACCGTCGGGGTAGTGTCAGCTGGGACGGCGACCGTGAGCGAAGTGAGCCCTTAGTCGGCGGCTTGTCCATCATCGCAAAGCGACAGCGATGGCTATGTGGCCGAGCTATTGCTCTTATTCAAGAATAATTATAATAAGCATGTTTTGGAATAAGTAGATTTATAAATAAGCAGATTTTATAGTAAGTAGACTTAGAAATAAAATAGCAACTTCGGGCAGGGTACTGGTGCGTACCTTAAACATGATACATCATCGCTAGTAAATACAAATCATAAAGCTGATAAATAAATGCCAGCGCGTAGCGCAGATATATTGACATATTGTAAACGGAGTACACGTACCAGTACCAGTAATTCGAGCCCCTCCGCCTATTTGTAGTACGGGTACTCTCAGGGATATGGGCGAGGACGAGCAGGAGGGGGGAGGGAAGGGGTATCCTGTATGACGAGGCTGCGACGGCCGCCACCTCCGTCCAGACTCCAGCCCACACGTTGATGGAGCCCCAGAAAAAGCGACACCGCGCGTGAAGGTGCCTTCCACCATAACATCGACACCGCGATAAAAGAGGGCGTGACATACCTCCCAACCCCTCGTGTCTGGGCCCGCCTGCCTTTTTTCGGAGCGAAAGGCGGCGCGACGACGACAATTCGTCGACGGCGGGTCGGCGGAGAAAAGCAACAGCGCGAAGGTCACTACTATTGTGTCGAGGTGAGGTTCTAAGATGCCGAAGGGGAAGAAGCGGAAGAATCCTGGCGTGGGTGTCGACTTCAAGCGCGTGCGGACAAAGGTGGGCAAGACGCTTCCCAAGGCGCAGAACCAGACGGACACCACAATCCGGAGCCGAGCCATCAACCTGCCCGGGCAAAACATCCGCGACGAGACAAATACAGGCACGCAGGCTCAGCTTTCCTCCGGTTCCCCCACAACCCTTCTCTCCTCCGCAGACACACACGCACACACATACACACGCCTGTATTGCACGGTCGGATTTTGTCGCTTGAGGAACGAGTGTGTACAGAAGTTGTTAGATTCTGTCGTGGGAGTGTTTTTTGTCGTCGAGTCACTATCGTCACTAAGTCACTAATTACTCGCTCACTCGCAAAAACTCTCCCGTTTTTCCTCCCCTTCCACTTGTCGTCTTGAATTTTACCGGTGGCGTGGCCGTGCAGGCGTGGCCGTCACCCAACGCAACCTGAACCTGAAGGAGCTGCTCGCTCAAACGGGGCACTACAGGCGGCTGCCCCCCCCCCTCGCCCACTCGCAGTCCTGACCGCCCCGCTCAAACCCACCATCTGCACTCTCTTCCTCACCTATCAGTTACTTTGTCTCTTAGAACCACGGGGTACACGCACCAACCCTCACCATACCGACGACATACGCACGCGTGTGCACACACACTCTCCCAATAGCACACACATCATATTGTTACCTACCCCTCCCCGCACACACACACACACACACACACACACACACACACACACACACACACACACACAGTATACACGCATACAACTCACACACATGCACACAGATTCACACACACACAGATGCACACACACACACACACACACACATGCATACACCCACACATGGATACTTACATACATACACATACACACGCACGCACGCACGCACGCACGCGCGCACGTGCACTCGCAGGTCCTTTTTGCAATTACACTCACACATACACGCACACACACACACACACACACACACACACACACATACACACACACATACATACACACACACACACACACACACACACACACACATACATAGGCACATAGGCACACGCACCCCCAACACACACACCACACTGTCTCACACACATACACGCACACAGCACTTACACATATAATAAATAAAAACACATCATACCATACACACTCACATGCACACACATCGTACTTTCACACACACGCGCACACACTGACACACAAACACAAACACAAATGCAAATGCAAATGCAAATGCAAAAACACACGCACACAAACACACACACAAGCGTGCGCACACTGCACATATATGTTTGCACACTCGCGCACACAAACACAACACAACCTCACTCCTCGCTAGCATCTCCGTCTTTCCCCAATTTTTCCTGCGCCTGGCTTACAATCCACTCCACGGCGCTCCTGACTGTCTTATCTCTTCTCCTTGCAGTGACAAGGTGCGTCGGGATGCGCTGGCGGGGCTGAGTGAGCTGCTGACGGCGCACCCACGCGAGGCGCGGAAGGTGTGTTAGGGCTGCATGATGCAGTGAGAGTTGGGGGAGTGAGAAGAAGGGGCGCTGGTGGGAGGTGGGGATTGAAGGGGGCAGTCGGAGAAGAGGGGATAACTGAAGTGAGCTGTGGCTGTAGCTGACCGTGGCTGACACTCTGACTGCTCCACTTGCCAACCCTATGTCAGGCACCTCAAGACATTTTGGAGAAGCTGTCCGCTCGCATGACCGACTCGGACTCGCAGGTGTGAGCTGAACGGGGACAGGGCCGGGTGGGGCAGGGGAAATTAGTGACAATGGGAGGGGAGGGACTGAAGAGGCAGGGTGAGTGCGGGCGATGAACAGAGGCTAATGGGTTTCCTGCATGGTGTGTGTGTGTGTGTGTGGGTGGGTGGTTGGGTGTGTGTGTGTGTGTGTGTGTGTGTGTTTACGTTTACGTTTCAGGTGCGGCGATCGCTGCCTCTGCTCTTCACCGATGTGCTGTTGCCGGCGCTGGAGGGCTGCGACGCGAGCGCCTTCCTTCCGCTGGTTATGGCGCACCTGTGTTCAGCAATGTCGCACATCACCGACGCAGTGCGCATCGACGCGCTCGCCATGCTGGGCGTTCTCATGCAGTGGGCGCCAGGTGAGCTGAGAAGTTTGGACGCGTGTGTGTTGCGTGTGTGTGCGTGTGTGTTACGCGCGCGCGCGCGCGTGTGTGTGTGTGTGTGTGATTGTTGCGCGCGCGCGTGTGTGTGTGTGTGTGTGTGTGTGTGTGTGTGTGTGTGATTGTTGCGTGTGTGTGTATGTGTGTGTGTGTGTGTGTGTGTGTGTGTGTGTGTGTGTGTGTGTGTGTGTGTGTGTGTGTGAGGATAGGGTGTTACAGTTATCTGAAGTATCGAAAGTCACTTCCTGTCACACTTCCCTTGGCACGCTCCGGTTTGTGGCCGAGAGTGAAGTTGATGTGTCCTTTCCCGCATTGTCGTCGTCGTTTGTATCCTCTCGACGCACCGACCCTCGTCGCTTGCCTCTCCTCACCGCGGCGACGCATCCACCACATGTCCATGCCAATTGGGACAAGTGTTTTAGGCCATGCTACGGTGGGCAGAAACAGATATAAGAGGGCAAACCAGTCTCCCCCCCCACTTCCCCCTTCACAGCTCCTCGGCACTGCGGAAATATGTACGTGTGCCGATTTTACACGTTTTCGTCAATGTTCGCCATTTCGTTTGAAGCAGAGAACATTTACACCCAGTGTGCGACAGTGGCATGCAGCTGTGGTTAATTGGCCTCGTAGATTTTTTCGAAGTCATGTCAATTAAGTGTAGCAGCGCAAAAGGTGGGTATGGCATCGACTGACGTTGATTTTGAATGTGGCGCGTTGCAGTGGAGATTGTGGACGGCCACCTGGCGCCCTGCCTGTCCGTGTATGCGCACATGCTGTCGCCCACTCAGCGCAGCCGCAGCGTGCACACCCAGTCCATCGCCTCCCTCTGCAAGGTGCCCCACACACCCGTGTACCTGGTACTCCTGCGATGGTCACACGAATTATTGCCTTTTTGAACATTTTTTTTTTTTTACATTTTATCGCTTTACTTTATGACATCGTTGCGATGCAAGCCCTTACCTTACCTAACGCCGTCCTCCATAGACAAGGCAGAGACACAGAAACGGGGTATTGTGCACGAACTACAGCCCTTTGCCATGTAGATGTAAACCTCTGCGCCCAAAATGTTAGCAAACTAACTTCGGGGCTGATATGATGTGTGCAGACGGCGAACAGTCTGCGCACGTTTCTGCAGACAGCTGCCGACGCGGGATCGCCCACAGCCCTCCACCTCTCTGCCCCGCAAGGCTCCGCCAAAGGTTCCACCCCTCCTCCCCCTTCCCTCCACAGAGATGTGCTTTTGGGAAAACGCTTTTCAGCATTTGGCTCAGAGTGAGGAAATCTCGTACGCGACTTGTGAGCTGTTCTTTCTCCTTCATCCAATCCTTTCTGATGGTACTCTCACACTCATTCCGCTCTCACTCGACTGCGTTTTATTGTTTTTGGTTGCCTTTATCTTATGGCGTCGCAGTTAACCTATTTCTTGTCTAACGCTCTCCGTCGTCGACTGATAATTGCGAAACAATGCAGCGGTTTGGTCATGAATTGTGAGGAGGCGGGGTAGTGGAGAGGCTATGTTACACGTAAGTTAAGAACGCGATTGTTGTGGATAGGCGGTACAAGGGCGAGGGAGACACCCCCCTCCCCCCAAAAAGATAGATTAGGAAAATAGAAAAAATAAGCCAATTCGAAAAAAAGTAATGATATCTCAGCGCACACTCACACACACACACACACACACACACACACACACACACACACACACACACACACACACACACACACACGCACACACACGTTAACAACAACTATACATCACCATCATCTAACAGCAGCAACCGGTGACATCACACACACACACACACACACACACACACACACACACACACACACATTACCCCATAACCTTCCACCGCGATCTGCCATAGACACATGTTGCCTCTTTGGATGTAATTTCGTCTAAGCTGTACACTCTCGCCCATTCCGCATTCCCCAATTGGTTTGGCCGCGTCGTCTTAACGACTAGTGCAAACAAATTGGCATTGCAACAGACGAAGCTGAGCAATCGTAGCATCGCATATGAACCATTAGACCTATGTCCGCTAAGTGTCGAATGTGACCCTTTATTTTTAATGATATCCTCCCTTCTCCCCCGCTCACCCCCCTCCCCGTCCCTTTCATTTCTGCAGGTGCTTTGCACAGCTACAAGTGCGCATGGCCGCCGCGCTCGTCCTTTATCTTCGCGCGCCAGTTTACGGCGGGCGGCGATAGAGGACAGGCGACGGCGGACGCAGGCATTCTCGACCTAATGCAAAAGGTGTTGGAGGGTTGGATGGAGTGCGCCCCCTCGCAGCTCGCCATGCAGGTCGCCCCCTTCTCCCTCACTTCTACTGCCCTTCTGAAAGAGTGTCATGTTTTTCTTGGGAACCTCGACCAGCTACACGTATTGCCTGTTGCCAAGGTGCTCTACATTAAAAGCTCTTTTGATCTTAGAACACGCGACTGAGTCTTTACTGCTGCTCCGTCTTGGCGATGCTTGGCAGCGCGACATTTTATATCCATTACACCTTTTTTTATCTTTTAATGAGGGATCATGCTCATGGTTCGCACTCAGTTTTTGGGTTTTTATTTAAAGCTTTTCACTGCTTTCAAATATACTTGCCAATACTTCTTTAGATTATTAATGTTACATTGCTGTTTTTGTCCTTGAATCAACAATGCCCTTATTGTCTTCCCCCTTTCCTTTAATTGACATCTTGATGCGCGGGAAAATATTGGTACACGTCATTCTCATATGTGCGTTTACGTGTGTGTGTGTGTGTGTGTGTGTGTGTGTGTGTGTGTGTGTGTGTGTGTGTGTGTGTGTGTTTGTTTGTATGTATTTGTTCGTATCGGTATGTCGGTGTGTATGCGTGTCGGTGTGTGTGTATTTGTTTGTGTCGGTGTGTGTGTCTGCTTGTATATGTGTGTGTGTGTGTATGTGTGTGTTTATATGTATGTGTATTTATGTGTGTGTATGCGTGTCGGTGTGTGTGTGTGTGTGTGTGTGTATTTGTGTGTGTGTGTTTATATGCATGTGTATTTACGTGTGTGTATGCGTGTCGGTGTGTGTGTGTGTATTTGTGTGTGTCGGTGTGTGTGTGTGTTTATATATGTATGTCGGTGTGTGTGTATGTGTGTCGGTGTGTCTGTGTGTGGGTGGGTGTTGTTGTATTTGTGTGTGTGTGTGTGTGTGTGTGTGTGTGCGTTTGTGTGAGTATGTGTGATTATTCAATTTCTCCATTTATTTGTGTGTTCATTGTAGCCTGATACGCCCGCCGCGGTGGCGATGCGCGAGCTGCTCGGCTGCGCCAATTTGTTGTTGGACCGACTGCCGTCTTCCCAGGCGGGGGACAACTCGCTGGACTGCAATGAGGTGGAGCTGGCGGTGGGGAAGAAGGGGAAGCGTCAGCGCGTGAGTATCGCACAATGCATTGTCTTAATTGGCTATAAACGGCTCTTGACTTTATTTGTTTATTCGGTTTTTGTAGCACATTCTTCTAATACAATCGTTTCGGTTAAGTAAATGTACAAGAATTCAAATTTAAACGCGACTATTTGTTGTTTTCGGCTCTTACAATTCAATATCAAACATTTGTTTTACTGTTACTCAATAGTGTAGGTGTACGGGTACCGATTGCAGTACTTTCGATGCGAGTACTACGCAGTAATTTTATAATATCTGAGGGTGAATGCGTTTTATATACAGACAGAAAGTACTGAAATTACTGATTGTAAGGAGTTCGCATGGCTTCCGCTGAATTGTCGCCGTATCTACGGGCTTTTCGTTGCCTTTCCGCGGCCGAGGAGGAGATTGCACTTAACCACGAGACAATCCGCAAAACGTCGAAAAAGGAAGCGCAGATTTGTGGCGGAGGGTCGTTTTTAGGGTTTGCCGAACAAATGGGGATGACGTGGAAGTGCTAGCGCCGTCTCGGACGGGTGAAATGTAATGTTGACGACGGTCTGCCAAATGAACTAGATGTGCCGGTTGTACTGCAGCCAACGCGTTCGTGATTTCGCACCGTCGATTCTGACTAACCGGGTTGACGGGGACAAATCGGGAAACTTGTCGGCGAGGGCGAGGGAAGGACCCAAATAATGCGGCGAAGGCAGAGTCATAAGACGCCCATCGTCGCTGACTTCTGCAGCGTTATGTACGGCGGCTGTGACATTGATACCGGAATTCCCCATACTATACTGGGGTCGGTGACGAACGTTACACTCGCCACGTTTTGTGTGATCGCCATTGTCGGCGGGTTCGGGTTCGGCGGGTTAGGCGTGGTACTCGCTTTATTCTGTGGGGGGGGGGGGGGGGGGGGGGGGGGGATTCGCAATGCTTACGCGGCGCTCTCTGTGCCATGCTCCCTTTGACGCAGTTGACGCTCCGGGCGGCCATTTTGAAGGTGGTGGCGCCTCATTTCCCAGCAGCTCTGACCTTCGACGGCGCCTCGGATGAGCTCAAGGTGAGCCCCCATTTTCGAACGTTCATGTGTCGTCAGAAATGCGGTGTTTTAACTCCTTTCGAAATTGAAGTCGAGGATTGCTTTGTGATTTCGCGGCATATCATGCGACGATTGAAAACCTGCGCCGTACAGCCGCTAACCCGCTTTCGTTATTTATTTGCTGCCGAGTCCTTTTTCTTTTTTAACGTTTTGAGTGCTTCGTGGTGTTAGCATTAGCCAAAGAGGTGGGTGTATTCAGTACATCGCACCCGTGTCTCTCGTTCGGGCCGATTCATGTCGGTAGCGGTAACCTCGGTCATGAAATTGTCGTCCAGAAATGTTCCTCCGATGCAATTTGACCCCACTCCGCGCCAAGGGTGCGCACGGGCACTATATATTAATGACGTGCCACACCAAAGCCGGAGACTCAAAAAAATTGAATCGCATGCACTGGTAAATCTCTCTTGTACTATCGACGGTTTCGAATGTATAGAATTGTATGATCATGCCCCATACACCTCTACTTTACTTTCTTTGTTTCCCTAATTGCCCCGTCCCGCGCATTAAACACCGTTTCATAGATGGTACGGCTGCATTGCAAGTAGTGACGTTTCGCGTCGTTGTATTATGTCGTTGGCTGTTGGGAGCTTAATTACAAAATGTGCAAACGTTGTGAATATGCCTAATTAAAATACTGGGACGTCGTACATCAATCGTTCAGGTACGCGTACCCGTATGTTTTTGCCATTGCATTCGACATTCATTGTGTCAATATTACATGATTTTTTAGGTTTTTTAGCCGATGTGTGCCACGAGCCGGTTGAGCCACTACTAAGCCACATGCTATTATCTCCGCAGGCTTGGCCTGATGACTTACTTGATTACTTAAACTAAGCCGTGTGATGTATTATATTGCCGCGGCTCCGCAGGAGGCGTTGGGATGGATCAACATTCACGCGGCCAAAATGCTGCAACGACTGCTCTACCGCTACTCGACAGGCACGTTGCGCCGATGCCTAGCAACGGCTAATATCGCCTTCGCTGCGGAGAGCAATTCATTTGTGTGACTTCATAGAGAAAGTAAAATTGTCGAAATATATTGAAGACTTTTTATGAAAACAAAGTATTGATATTTTGTAAATGATTTTGGGATCGATGGCACTACCAACCGATTTTGTCTTGGATGGCAACACATCGAACTTTGATAGTTTGCGTTTATTTTGACGTTCATTGTTATATGATAACATTATCGCCGTCATAAAGTCATATGAGGATGTCGATGTCATAATAATAAACTTTGCACCATTGATGGTAGTTACCGTCAATTGGGCGGTATTGTTTTCGCGGTGGCGACACTTGCGATAGATGATTCATAGCATTAAATCAATTGAGGGTGTGTCTTACCTTTCGCCACCGCCGCGGGCAATAAATAATGGCCTACGGCCGTCTTGCGCTTCTTGATCCTGTGCAGGAGAGGAGTGGCCGGGCCGGGTCGTGGCACTTTGGGTGGGAGTGTGTGAGGTGGGCGGCGTTTTGAGGAATGCCAACGACGGCGCCACTTTTCCGGCGTCCACCGGTGCGTCGACACATGATTACCTCGTTCCCCAGTAAAAAACGTCTTTCTAAGCAATGAATAAAGTAAAATGTAGATTGCAAACAATTTAGGGAGCCGTCTCGGATCGTGCGACTAAGCAATGCCATGGGAAGCTGAATACGACCACAGCACAAAACACGCTAAATCATCAGACGACAAAGGGATTTTTCAACCGACTCAAACCGAAATATTAGCAAAAGCCAAGCCAAACCATACACAAACCAAAAAACCCCATCTAATCCAATCAAATCAAACCAAATTAAATCATGTAAAAAGATTTGTACAAGAAAAAGCAGCACAAGCCACTGATCAAAATGAAGAAAAGAGGAAAGAACCTAAAGCCCGAGGGATATAAAGGCATGCCACAACATCAGCACTGCCCTCCTGCAAGGCATCGCGGAGATAGGAACCCAAAGTACCATGAAGAGCAGCAGAAAGACGTTGCATGAATTCTCGCCGCACATCCCCCAAAAACGCCGAAAAGGAAGAGAAGTAGTTCGACGAACGAAATGCCGCATACGGATTTAAACCAAATTTAATCAAATCATATCCGTGGTCATCACTGATACCAATGCGAAGGGGAAAGAAAAGGAAAATTCATGGCACCTGAAGTTGCTCATACAATGTACTAAAACATTTATTTGTGTGCGCGTGTGTCGTAATGTATGAGAAGCTCAGTTGTATGTTGCATTTGGTACTTAAATTGCATTTGTTACTTCAAATGCGACATCAGCTCATCGGAGATTGGCAAAAATCAATTAGTGGATGGAGTCATTAAAGTATTTGGTTTTGGATCGAGTTATCGAAATATACTGCGCAGTAATGGTACGGGAAGATTGCACCAATTTTAAGTACTACGTCTGCTGCTATGTAAATATATTTACAAATTACTTACGATATTGTATTATTGTTTTAGTGGTACAAATACATTATTTCGAGTTATTGTTTACAGAACGATATATGCAATTCAATAACGCATTATATTACATTATAGTTTTAATTCATTAATATATAATGTCTTCACGGGCGACCACGGGCTGCGGGTCACCATTGAGATACAGCTCCTCCTCTCTGGTCGCACGCCCCCTTTGATTGTCGCTCACCTCTCGTTTGGGAAGGAAGGGGCGTCGGGTCTGCGAAATATCTTCTGAAAACAACTTAATGTCATTTATTTCTTAATTCAAAATAATACCAAATATTAATCAATGGTATTATAACATGGTTTCACATTTTTGCCTCTGCATATATTGTGCAGAGGTGATGGACGCCGCGGTGAGCTCTGCCCTGCAGGGCTGCGAGGCCTCTCTTCTGCTGCTCCCGCCCTTTCACCGCTCCGCCCTCGTCTCGGTGGGTGCCTTTGCTGTGAAACTGGAAGCCGGCTTTTGCCATATTCTGCTGCGAATAAGTTTACAGAGGGCAGTGCGAGTTAAAAACATGAATTAATGAACTGTAACATTTTTCAGGTCGCCGCGATGGGAGTGTTTCTTGTGACGATATTTCGTTTCCCCTTTTACGACTACATTTCCATTGCATTATTTTCAAATATTGTGTTTCATGGGCGCTTTTCGCTGTTTGTATTTTGTTGTGTTCATTTTTTGTGCTTGTTTGTGCATTGATTTTGTCTTATGTGAGATTGGTTTGGAGCATTCCATGAATATTGCATAACTATTGGTTTCATTTTTATCGTTCTTTTCTGAAAAGTTTGAGTAATAATGCTTGTGTGGATTTAGACAAATAACGTGTTCGCTTTACATTCGTACGAAAATCAACTTGTCCACATGAAAATTGACAAAGAAATTTCGGAACGGACTTCGACACAATCTAAATTGACGAACCACTTGACGCTCTTTTCGCTCGGCGCTTTTTGACGACCTTATTAAACCCTAAACTTGTGACGCGATTTATAAGTGTCGGCTTTATTCCCTTCCAAAAAAAAAACTAAAATCTTTTTAGTGACATGAAAATCAAAAGTTGCACCATTACCCCGTCAATGTTTGAGCTTTGTAGTTTGTGTTCACCCGCACCACAACCAACTTTCTTTTTGATTTAGATAATTATTAGATTTATGTGTTTACTGTTGTTGTGAAGGTGGTGTAATTGTGTTTTTTTTAATTATTATTGTGACAGGCCGTCCAGCGCCTGAGCTCCAACAGCCCCGCCAAGTCCGCCCTCCGCTCCACCTGCCTCCGCTTCCAGCAGCGCCTGCTCACCCGAGCCGTCGCCCTCTCCGGCGGTATGCTGCCCGAGGCGGAGTCGCACCGCGGGGACGACATTACGTCGTCGCAGCTGTTGACGGAGGAGGAGGTCATGCGTTGGCTGGGCGCCCTCCCGCGAATGTTGTGGGAGCTCGGCAGCAGCGTGAGTGCCCGCCCCCCCAAAACAATGCAGCGCTATCATGACCCTCGGGTGTGCCTTGAAATGACAAAGCAATGCACCGTGAATGTTTTCAAGTTGAGTATAGTCGAATATGTGATTCGCGTCAAAACTCCCATTCTGATGTGTTCAAATTCTGATGTGGTAAAATTCTGATGTGCTGAAAGTCAGCATTCGTTGGCGCCCCAACACTTATGACATGTCATTTTAGAAACTTATTTGTCAAATGGTGCGCTCTTCGCTTCCATCCGTGTCTACGAGTTTTGTGCTTCTCTGTTGTCGCCGCCCTCGCCGTCTTGTGTGATCATGTGTCATCATTGCAATGATACCGTTATCATCGACATTGTTTGTATTGTTCCAAGCATGTCGTTGCCTCGGCCCAATAATTGTTTGGTCGCCCAATGATAAACTGTGCTTCCTCGAAACCCTAACAATAATGTATTTCTGCGGTAGCCCCCGCCGTCCCCCCCCCTCTCCCTCGCCTCCGACTATTGTGGGTGAATGAAATGGAATGGAGATTAATTTCTTGACAAATTGTCGAAAGGCTTTATTATTCTCGGACCCCCAAATTGTGTCATTTCTGTCTTTCCATCTTGAAAGGCTCCGGACGCGAGCGAGGCGGCGCTGCGGCTGCTTCTCTGCGTGGGCCACGTCGCGCGCCCCGGGTCGCCACTCCTCGCGGCGCTGGACGCCCTCCAGTCGCAGCTGGTCCCACTCTACTGCCTCACCCTCCCCGGTGCGTTGCCCCCCACCCTTCACTTCCCATCCCACCCATCCTTGTCGCTTTTTCCTTTTGAATCAAATGGTCACACAGAATAGGATCCTCTTTGGGGGACCGACACTTTCAGCGCAAGCAAGTGCCGAAACCGTCATCAATGACTTTCATGGTATTTATGCTTTTTGTATTTTGGTGTTTGAGTGTTCCCTACTAACCCTAATGCCCTAATTAATCACTTTTGGTAGTGACAACTTTTCGGTGGTAAGACACAAGGCGCTGTGAAACGCATGTATTGTACGTCAAATGTATGCGGAAAAGTGAGACGTTGCCTCCATTAGATGTGGAAGAAATGTGAAAACATAAGAACCGTTCGATTTTCCTTCGACCTCCATTTTCCCGCTTTGACGAATTTGTGCCATTTTTCCAGGGAAACCGAATAAGGCGAAAGGAACGTCGAAAAAGGCGACTGAAGATAAAGGTAAGCAACGCTATCGCACCTTTAACTCTCCGCCTCATTCACAACCCTGTGATAAACCCTAAACAGGCGATTGCGTTTCTCAGACGAACACAAGTGAGTGTTAAAGAAATTGCCGTGGCAATGACATCTCGAGCCGGTGTTTTTTTTTTTGATGTCCTTATATTTGTTGGCGCAGAGCTCTTTGCGTCGCCCGGGCCGTTGGTGGAGCTGCCGTCGCGGACGCAGCGACTGGCGGTGGACCTGCTTTGGTACCTTCCTTCGCTGTCGGAGCCGATGCTGCGTGCGGTGCTGATGATGGCGCTGGTGCGGCAGGGAAGGTGCGGCACGGCCAATCCGCCTAATAACGCAAATACCATCGATTGCATGCACCGCTACCCTACCAACACCCGCCCTCGATTCACATGTATCCCCCACGACCGCGTGGCTTGTTGTTTGTCCCTCGACTGAGTGTTTCACCGCGGCGCGAACGCTGCATTACTTCGAATGCGGGTTATTTTTTGCTTTATTTCAAATAATTGTTGTTTTGGAGATACATGTTTCGCGAGTTGTAATGGGCAACTTTACCGCAAAACTGCCAATAAACGTTGCAACGATGGGCAGTTCCTTGCCATCAGTAGTGTTACACGCTCTCTTGACAACTGCTTTCACGCAAAGGTCGGTCAAACGGGGCGGCGCTGCGGCCTACCCGCTGGAGCTGGCGATGCGGGCGGTGGAGGTCGTCGTCCGGCGGTGCCAACAAGGTGAGCGGCCATCAAACCATCAAACCATGACCCCCCCCCCCCCCCCCCCCCCCCCCCCATCAAACCGCCGCTCCTTCCTCCGTCCATGACCCCTCTCCCCTCATGCACACCTCAACACACAACATCACGGCAACAATTATCGCAACACATTAGCCCACCACATTGCCACACTGCATTGCGTTGCATCGCATACACTTCCTTCGCGACTCGCCACTCCCACAATTTTGCAATTTCTGGTGATTTTCACGGCAAAGCGTTCGCTTTCCATCATCCTATCCCATGTCATGCCACGAGATGTGCGCCATTCTTTCATGAAATGGCATCGCACTGCTTCTCACCACACCGCACCACTCAACGGCGTCATTCGCCCTTTCCTTTCACGACACACAATCTCGTGACAATTACCACACTGCAAGTTCAAACGCTTAGTTACTTCCCGTCGAGTCGCATTTTGACCCAAGGCGAGCAAAAGCGTTGGACACGGTCGCAGAGGCCAACCCCATCGCAAGAAGATGAAAATGATTAACAACATTGAGATATCTTGAGGATTGCATGCAATTTACTGTGTGCGCTATAGACGGAGACGCTCAGGCGCGCGTGGAGGGCGCCGCGTATTTGTCCTTCCTCCTCAGCCTCCTGGCCGGCGATGCGACCCAGCTTCGCCCCGCCGAGCGCTGGCCCTCCCTCGCGACCGCGAGCGGCGCGGACGCGAGCGAGCGGGCGCGATAGGTATTGGGTCGAGCCACGTGGAGGTCGCGAGGACGGCGGCGCAGGCGGTCACCGCGCCCGGCTGCTCCGGCTTCCTCGACCTCCTCCTCCCTCCGCTCACCCGCTTGCTACTCGCCGACCCGGCAGGGCGCGGAGGGCGGCGACCGGTTGCGGCTGTGGTATGGGCGCGCTCGCACTCGCCGACGCCGCCTTCGAAGGTGCGCGAGTGGCTCAGCACTGTTACCCCCTCGACTTTGGGTTTTTACTGCAGTGTTTTGAAATTAGGGGAAAGATTTTCGTGCTATTATACATTTGAAGAAATTATTATTATCTGTCTCTCTGTGTGTGTGTGTGTGTGTGTGCATGTGTGTGTGTGTGTCTCTCTCTCTCTGTGTGTGTTTGTGTGTGTGTGTGTGTGTGTGTGTGCATGTGTTTCGACATCAGCAAAAAGTCATCATTAAGGCAAAACCATGGGCCGCGAGCATGGTGACGAAGCGAAAATAAATGTAGAAAATGGGTTTGCGCTCACGATTTTGCTAAAACACGTTTTACTGTGACGGGCGATCTTTTGCCGCGATCTTCCAAGGCTTCAACTATAAGGCATTTATTACAATAGGCACTATAGGAAACGTGGACATGGAAAAAAGGGGGGGGGGGGGGGGGGGGGGGGGGCAAGAGAGCCCGAGTTTTCAACGATTCGCATAACAATTGCCATTGCTTGAGTGCGACAATAAGTCTGCACTTTTGACGCGACAGTGTGGGTGCTCTCGATGTGGTCGAAACAAAGTGTCGCAATTCAGCAAATGAATCATTGAACTTTCTAAGTAAACTGATTTTTGGCTCGCTTGATTACAAGTATTGTTTTGATCTTACTTACAAAACTCACGCGCCGTGCCTTCACACCTCCCTGCCTCATATCAATGTGCATCAGCGCCGCCTCGTGGCCAACTTAAAGTACTCGCACCCGTACTGTTAGCAAGTAAAACAGGAAACAGGGCTGGTAGGTCTGGCTGCGCCTGTGTGAAACAATACCCCGTTTGCCGCAGGGTGTGCCGAGGAGGGCGCTGTGAGGGAGCTTGCGGGCCTCGCGCCGCCGCTGATGGTTGCTTTTGCCGCCGAGAGCGGCGAGGCTTCCGAGGAGGTCGGCGCAGCGGCGCGACACGGTGAGTCGACTCCCCCGAACCGCTTCGCCATATTAACCATCAGAGAAACTGCTGTTTGTTCTTTTAATTAAATAAGTAATTATTGGCGAAAAGTCGGATAGCCCTCCACGGTGCTACCCCGCGTCCATCACTGCTGCGGCCGAAATCCTACAACATTGATTTGTCAAAATGTGTGTGTGTTTGTGTGTGTGTGTGTGTGTGTGTCAGCGTGCCCCCTTGTCATGTTTGATGGGATTCGGTACAACAAATTCGCTTTCTTTTATTTTGAAAATACTATGGTGTATTGGGATCGTAGGGATTGGGATACGTCTTAAACTACTGCGCATCGCTACGATGGGTGAAGGAGCATAATTCTAATGATTATAATAAAGAAACGAAGCGCGAGAAAGAGTGTGTGTGGTTTATTACAAAATTTGTTAAATGTGCGTGTGTGTGTCAGAAAGAGAGAGAAATAGTGGAGAGAGTGTGAGAGAGTGTGTGTGTGTGAGTGAGAGAGATAGTTGGAGGGGTGGGCGGGGGGGATACAGAGTGAGAGACACATGGTTTGGTTGCATGATTACATAAATACAAAAACTCAATGTGTGTGATTGAGTGAGAGAGAGAGAGAGAGAGAGAGAGAGAGAGAGAGAGAGAGAGAGAGAGAGAGAGAGAGAGAGAGAGAGAGAGAGAGAGAGAGAGAGAGAGAGAGAGAGAGAAATTGTGTGTGTGTGTGTGTGTGTGTGTGTGTGTGTGTGTGTGTGTGTTAAATGAACAGAAAGGCAACATAAGGCATAACTATTGGCTGCTCGTAAATAATAATATTTCCGTTGTTTTGTGGATTCGGAAGTGCTGAAGCTATAAAAAGGTGAATCGCTCTTCTTCTTTCTTACAAGCAATCCGCCTGCGCTCAGGCAACTGCTGCCATTGTTACTGCGGTCATTTACTTTTTGGAGTATGACATGAAAGGACCCAAACACTCGCCCATCAGTCGCGTTGAAACGGGGAGAATCGTCAACAAATCTGCTGCTCCCTATTTTGCGCAATGTGCTTAATCTCTGATCAGCGACCAACAAGAAGACGCTACTGGCATATATTGCTAATGTAAACAGTGGAGTGCAAATGCACCCGCACACAACAGTTCAGCGATGTGACAAAGTTGCTGACGAAGAGGAGCACAACACCATAATATTAATTGCCTATTGGCGTACTGAAAAATAACATTCACCTCGAAGGGTCGCCGCCGGTGGTTGTGAATGATGAAACGATGTTGGGCAGGCGAACAGTGTCTTGCCAGTGTATTCTGATTTTATTGTCGCCGTACCTTCATCCGCCACCCGCAGGGTTGGACCTCAGCATCCGCGCGCTCTCCTCGCGACCCGCGCTCTGCGACCATCTTCTCTCGACCGCTGCCGCAGCTGCCGATACTTCCTCAAACCCCGCCGTGTCCGTGGCCCCGGTGGTGAAACTGACTCGAGGAGGTCAGCTGGTCGGCGTCTCGGCGCTACTCACGGGCGTTTGCCAGGCAGGGCCGCGATTGCAAGAGGAGCTGCTGTCTCGCGCCGACTCGCTAGACGGCGCGGTAGCGGCGCTGAGGGACGCAGCAGAGCGGCTGGGCGGGGCGGGGGCTGAGGGTGCGGCGGCACGCTCGGCGTGCGGTCGTCTCTCAGCCGTCGTGGACAATCTGCTCGGTCGACTATAAAGTCACTCAGCCTCCCCTCGTCGATAAACCACGTCGTGCAGAGTTCCGATAGGACTTCCGATCCTCGAAAAATTCTCCACTATATGTTGCCGAGGGTCGGCAAAATGCAGATTAATCAAGAAAACATTCGACGCGAGAATATATGAAGCGTGACAGATGTAATGATTCCATTTGCACTATCTATCAGCGTATCGCGGTGAACGTCAGCTCTTACTGCATTGTTCTCGCCATCGCTGTGCTGATATTGTCAGCACTTGGCCGCATTCCCTTATTCAGCATCATGTTTGTTCGCCTCCATTTTTTCGTCCTGCGAAGAGGCTCGCTGAAACAACTCTTTGATCGACAGCTGATTCCTACCTCGAAACAAACCCACACGCCCTCTCTTACTGGCCCCGGAGACGCCAATCGACGGACGCTTATTCCCGGCATCAGTGGCAGTGGGTCGCTCGTTGTGCCGCTGCTCTCGCGCGATTGTCGCCAGTATGTAGCGCTGCTCCGCGACATCCACCTCCCCAAGGCAAACTCCACCCTCCCCATCGCCCCCAGCCTCGATGTTTCTCCCCGTGCAAATTTCAGATGTAGCCTGTGACGTATCAACAACGCTGTGACGATGCCTGTCAATTTCATCGACGTTATCTATCCTTTCGCCGCGAGTCGCGTTAGACAACGCGAATACCGAGTGTAGCTCCTGCTCGCCGCCGCCCCGTAGAACAAACCTTTCTAAGCCTTCCCCCTCGCCACCCGTCGGCGTCACACATGTTCGCGAAAATGTAGCACCGACGA
Organism: Tetraselmis chui; assembly: GCA_026401115.1. Lineage (NCBI taxonomy): Eukaryota > Viridiplantae > Chlorophyta > Chlorodendrophyceae > Chlorodendrales > Chlorodendraceae > Tetraselmis > Tetraselmis chui. The sequence continues at coordinate 197,626 of JAPMLY010000211.1, read as the reverse complement.
TAACTCTCGACAGCTGCCACGGAAGCGGCACATGTGCCGTAAGTAGACTCAGTGCGGCTGTAGAGATGTCCTGGGCGACTGACGCCGGGACCGTGGGAGTACGGGTACTGTCTCTGCTTCTTACGAGAACGGACAGCGCCGTTGCTGGGAAGGAAGTGGAACGGGAACGCACGCCGCTGCCGTAGCCTTGCCGCCAGCCCACGGTCAGTCTATTTGGTAGTCGCCTATAGGAAGCAGCGTCGGTTTGAAGTCGTTCCGCCAGATTCGTTGATAACATGTTGAGAATCCTCGACACCGCGGAACGATCTGACGTGGGCGGGCACGACCTGTTGCGGGAAAACCCGCGAATAAGGCGCGAGAAGACGAACACATATCGCATTTAAATAAAAAAATGTTTTCTGGTGTCGAATAACTAATTAATAACTAAAAAATTAATTCATACAAAATTTGGCGAGAGAAATAAACAAAGAAATATTTGCGAATACAAATATAAGATTGATGTGATTCTATCGGGACTCTGAATAATCGGTGAAATTATGAATTGAAAAACAACTGAAAAGGATTTGCGCCGCCTACCGTTCAGCGATGATGCTCTTGGGCGGCCCTCGCTCTTTCACCGCATGCCGGAGACTCCCACGAAACAGATCAAGAAGCAGCTCCGCATGGGGCGCACCTATCGTTGCGCGCAGCTGCGCTTCGCTGAAACCCGCAACCCCGGCGACGGTCTCGATACCGAGCGCGGCGACGATCCCCTGCCCCGCTTTGCGCTGCAGCCCCGGAATGGCGCGGATCCGTTGCGAGTGCAGGAAAGGTAGCGCGGCCGAGGGCTGTATTACCGTGACAGCGGCAGGCTTGTTCAAGGGGCTGAGCAGCCGGGAGAGAAGTTTGTTGTGGGATACCCCGACGGAGGCGCTCAGGCCGAGTTCGCGAATCGCCGACTGAATTGAAACCGCAGCTCTCACGGCGAACTGTAGACGAGGTGGAAGGTCACTCACACTCGAAACCCCGACAAAGTGGACGCTACAGCTCCCGGGAGACGAAAGTTGATGGGAAGCCACTGCTGGGCTATCGGGCCGCAGCTCGAGGTAGAAGTCGTCGTAACTCGCCTTTTCCACCTCCGCGCCGTTGGCCCACTGGCGTAACAACTGCTGTACGGCGAGGGACACCTCTCGGTAGCGCTCAGTTCGCATCGGTCTCACAACCAGACCCGGACACCGCCGTCTGGCCTCCTCGGCACTAACCTCGCCCGAATCTTTGAGGCTTTGGATGCTGGATCGACCCCCCGCGCCCACGCCGTCCCCCTTCCTCACCCCCGCGGCCTTCGCCTCGTACGACACCGCCACAAAACCGCCCGAGTTGAACTGTTGAACCGCCAGCGGCTTTCCTCGCAAACCCGGTTCGTCCATCCGTTCGACCTCGCAATAAAAAGAGTCAATGTCCACATGAAGAACAACGCCAATCCCTTCGCTACGCTGCCTGTCGCCCTTCCTTTCGCAGTCCGTCTGCTCGTCGTAGTCGCCATTTGTTGCTCGAATGTGGCTGGCTCGTACGGGTACAACTCCGCCATCAGGATCGCCATCAGCCGCTGCGATATCTTCTTTCCCGCCAGCTTGTAATAAATCGATCCCCGGCAAGCACTCGCCAGCCCGCTCCAGCTCTGCCCAAAAGCTACCGTCCTCACGGTCGTCGTCAACCATCTAGAGCACTAGCTGATTGGAGTCTACAACTGAAACCCCTCACTGTGCGTTTGTACCAAACAAACCGGGTAGCGTTAAGCTGTTAATTATCATGCCCTAAGCTGCTCACACTCTTACCGCTGCTGACACCGAGCAGTACACGTAGTTCAGTACTTCGGTCGGTCTTTATTCAACCTTCGAGATTGCGAATAACAGACGAGCTCCATTACGTAGAGGGCCCATTCAGGCGTTCAGCACTGTCTAGAACGTTTTCGCAAGTTCAAGAGCCAAGTACAGCGACAGGGAAATACGCTACAGCAGCTACACCTGGTGTGCGAGCTTCACATCATTGTGCCCCTCGCAACCCCAGGCCAGAGAGACTGGCGGAACCGTCTATCTTTCGAGCTGCTTTGTGTGGCTACAGTACAGGTACCCGTATATCGCTAAGCTCATTGCCTGTCGCCGCCAGGATCATATAATATCGTCGAAAAAAATTACAAGAAAAAGCAGTGTATATTATATCGTCCACGCGATCCTGGGACGTAGCTTGGATCTACCTATGCTAATATCTGTTTTTCAAGAAACAACAGTGACAATGGACACAACCAAGAACCAAAAGAGAATATGAAAAAACCCCATACGTCAGAGACCCACGGGACCGGAAGCCATGCAACAGTGTCAGCACCGCCCTCATGCAAGAATGGATCACAAGAAGAACAATATGAGCACGGACAGGGAAAATGGGAAGGGGGACAAAAGGGCAAGAGTGACAAGACTCCTACGAGGCATCTCTTGTAATGGTGTGTACTAGAAAAATGTATTGATAATATATAAATCACAAGCAGAAGGGGGGGGGGGGGGGGGGGGGGGGGGGCGGGTGCTCTAGATAGGCATGAAGGCATGAAAAGAGAATAATAGATTCTTTTGTTTTGGGCCCCCATGCCCCCTTCTTCCTCCGTTTCGAGCCAAAATCCATTTCGTTCGTAAGTTACATTTTCAGTACTTAACGCACATGCGACTTCATTGTTGTACGCTATAATACGTCATAGTACGTTAATCGATTTCGCGTCGATCAAATTAGCGCGCGTTGGAGCATAGTCCTAGACTACTTTGTCAGGCCATCAATAAGGGCCGTTCTCCCACTCGCGCTTGAAGTCATGCTTAAGTACTGAATTACGAGCTATTTCATGAAATGCAAACATGCCCCGCCCCTTCCCTCCCCCCCCTCCCATTTTGAAAAAGTGACCTAAAACAAGATATTTTATCGGCGAGGCCTAAGATTCTAGCAGTCCCCTATGTGACGAGTACAGTCCTACAACAATACATTGCAGGACATTGTACAGGTACTCGTTACGGATATCAATTCGTGCTTTTCCACAGGATGGACGTATACTCGTGGGTACGTCGCTACTGCAATATTGTAATGGTGCTGATGCTACAGTACGACCAGTACCTCCCGGTACGTACAGATATGCATAATTAATCTAACCAGCCAGATGACGCGCCAGAACGAGCTCTCCAATGCAGAAGGAGCCGCGTCGTGAGACCCAATGCTAGGCAGGCCGCGTCTCGAGGCGGATGACGACGGTTGAGCAGCACCAACGCCTGACACGTAAGCGTAGCTTGCAGGCGTGACTAGTCTGGGCTAAAACCTATTTAAGCCCAGTGCAGTAGAGGGAGGTGACAGAACCTTTTAACAATTCCTTTGTTCATTTACAACATCTACTGCCCAAGTACAGCAGTGAAACATCTTTCATCAATTGCCTCTCGACAACATCATTTGCCATCTTGCAACAACAGAACTAGACAGACTAGAACAGATTTGTGCTAGCGTTTAGCTTTCAGAGGCTAACCGCCACACTGGTTTCGGAGCTCTTTGGTCGACGCACGCTTTCGTTGCTCGTTGGTCTGCTCGACGTTGTTTGCTTGAATTGAGATGGCTTCTCTCGGAGCTGGACATTACGTGGTTTTGGTAATTCACGTCGGAGGAACTAAATCGTCGGATTTGAAGTTGGTGTTTCAGCGTGAGCCTCGTTCTGGTAAAACTTGGTTCCCAGCTGGCTCTGTCTTACCTAACGAAGAGCATGTCGACGCTGCTATTCGCGAGTTACACGAGGAGACCGGTCTTGTTTTGACATCGGATGATTTGACGCTGTTGAGTGGTGAACCTGTTAACGTTACACTACCTCAAGGACGACAGCTTGTTTACATGTACTCGGCATCTATTCCTGTCCTGTTTGCTACGAACAACTTACGTACACCTGCTCAGGTCGAGCAGGCTGTTTTGGAACAGTCGACAGTTAATCCGGATGGCACTTACGTCGTCCCGGAATCCATCAACATTGACGGTCTGACACTTACGCCGGCACAGACAGGGAAACTTCGTGCTAAGAAGCACAAGAGTGAATTACTTCACTTCGGTTACGTGGCTCAGTGGGAATCTTTCTATCGAGCAATGACACAACATGTTCCAGTCATGCATGACGACACGTCTATCCCGAGACAGTTCCACATGTACCCCCGGTTTACAACGGTCGACTCTGGTTCTGTCTGGCTGCTGATTGTTGGACACATCAACCGACTGACTGGAGTGGGACCTACAGATTTACGAATGGGAACGCCGATGCCTACCCACAACTTGGCTGGACTATCTGTGACTCTCACGGAGACTCAGCGTAAGGCTGCTATTACTTCACCGTACCAAGATGGTCGAGTGCCTAATGTACTGGAGGATTGGCTTGAAGCACAGCCTCAGCGTTTTATAATGCTTGGAATTGCGGCCGACACGTACAATGCAGTGTTCTGGGTTACTTCACAGTTTTCTGGACACCTTGGTGGGTGGTGGTTGAACCGGAAAAATCAGCCTCCAATTCCATCTACGTACAACGAGCTTGTAGAGGAGATACGCAAGTCGACGTTTCTTCCGAACATTCAGGACGACGCAATTAACGCTTTGATGAACTTTACGCAGAACAACACAATGAGTTACGCGGTCTACACTAAACAGTACAACGACTACTTACGTCGATCTCGTCAAAACCTGACAGCTGAGGTGCAGTGTGTACGCTTCATTAATGGCCTAGCGAACGATACACTCAAGAAACTGGCTAAGTCACACCGAGCTCAACTAGGATACCAGACTACGCTAGTGGAGCTGCAAAACTTTTTGAATAACGTCGTGACAGATTCGCCGGAATTAGGCAATGCGAGGTCTGCTGCTGGACCTTCCGCCCAGCCTACACGCAAGCGCAACCTTGATGACCCTCTCGAGGAAGCCTCTAACGTTTGGAAACGTAACAAAGGTGGCCGAGGACGTGGCCGCGGACGTGGACGTGGACCGTGGAGGTGGCAACAATGGTGGACGTGGTCAGACATCAGGTCGTGAAGATTTTAATTCGCTTGCAAACGCGATGACAGCTGAGGAGCGCAAGCGACACATGGACGAGGGACTCTGCTTCAAGTGCCACAAGAAGGGACACCGTTTGTTCCAATGCCCGGAGTTCAAAGGCAAGGCACCGATGCAATCTAAGAAGCAATGATGGTGGCAAGGCTGTTCTACAAATGAACTGGAGCAGCCGGCTACATCTACTGTTCATTCTGAGACACTGCTAGCGACAGAGGTCGTCGATACACCTTCGGCATCTCCATCGACTACAGTTGCGACACATGTAACACTAGTGGCAGGTCGTCGTCGTCAGACTAAGCAGAGACAGAGTCGTAAACCTGTAACCAGACGTTCAGTTGATTGGAAACTGGTTGACTCAGTCTTTGACTCTCTGCATGCACGATTCAACTTCACGTTGGAAGGATGTGCTGATGATGAAGGTCTGAACTCGCACGGTGACTTACCTCACTGTTCGCCGAGTGACTCGATTCTAGACAGAGATTTGACAGGAGAACGGGTGTTCATCAATCCACCCTGGGAGTTAGCTGAGCAAATTGCGCAGCATTTTGAGGATTGTCGTCGAACATCTCCGACATCTACGATGGCTGTATTTGTGCTACCAAAGTGGGCGAAATTTACTCAGGTGACTAAGCACTGGAAACTTTATCAAGAATTCCCAGCAAGGACACAGCTTTTTACACGTCAGTCACTGGAGAACCCAGCGCAACAGGAGGTGGTTGCTCCAGCCCCTTGGCATGTACAGCTGTGGTTAGTCGACGCAGAATGTGCGTTTAACGACTCTTCAGAACCTACATCACCTGATCAACCCGACGCGGTACCTGTACCAACAGACGACTCGGAACAGTCCATCGCTACGCTGCGACAATTTTCTTCGCCAGCTACAGCACTACTGACCGACCTCACGGAAGCTCGCCCGTTAATTCGAACTGAGCTGACTGTGAAAACTCCTGATGGCGGACACCACATTTCTGGATTAGTGGACTGCGCAGCGACGCTTGACTTTGTGTCAGAGGACTTTGTACGACGCTTTGCTTTACAGACTCGAAAGTCTGCAAGTAAGACTCCAGTTCGACTCGCTAATGGACAACGAGTGACTTCTTCGACAGTCTGTGACGTCACGTTTGAGCTGGCTCAACACGAATTTCACAGGACTTTTTACGTTCTACGTGATTTACGCACAGCTGATTTAATCCTGGGTTTACCATGGCTTGATGACGAACATGCCACTTTACAATTTGGTACAACCAGAATTTTTACACTGATGGACGGTACAGCTGTGGAGACTACACTCGAGGAACGACGCCCTGAGTGTCTGCTACTGTCATCTACGAAAGTTCAGAAGCTTATGCGCAAGACGCGCCGCAGCAGAGGACGTCATGCTGATTTTTACGTCATCGAACTTACGTCAGCAGCTGAACAACAGACAGATTTCCACACTGGAGAGGAACTAACGGCAGAACAACGTGACAACTTCCGGTCGACACTCTTCGATGACTTCCCGGAGTTACTTCAACCTGTCGACTCTCCACCTGTAAGCCGACAGTGGGATCATCCCATTGACACAACTGGCCCGATGCGACGTCAACGTCTGAACCGACTGTCACCAGCAGAGCGCGCTGAACTTAATCGACAGCTCAAAGACGCAGTGGAAGCTGGTTTGATACGTCCCAGCTACAGTGAATTCGGCTCGCCAATTCTTTTTGTGCGGAAAGCTGATGGCTCACTACGTCTGTGCATTGACTACCGTGGCCTTAACGAGGTTACGCGTAAGGACGCCTACCCACTTCCGAGAGTGGATGACACACTGGACGAACTTAAGGACGCGAATTTTTACACACACCTCGACCTCGCTTCTGGATTCTGGCAAGTTCGAGTGCGTGATCAGGACGTTCACAAGACGGCTTTTCAGACCCCTGATGGTTTGATGGAATGGGTCGCCATGCCGTTTGGACTGTGCAATGCACCTGCCACATTTCAGAGGATGATGAACGACATTCTTCGCGACTTTTTACATAAGTTCGTGACAGTCTACCTGGATGACGTCTGTATCTACAGTCGAACTCTGGAAGAGCACCTGGAGCACCTACGTCTAGTGCTACAGCGATTCAAGGAGGAAGGGCTGAAATTACGCCTTAAGAAATGCTTTTTCGGATTGCAAGAAATGGAGTATCTGGGCTACACTGTGTCAGCCGGGAAAATTTCGGTTTCCACAAAGAAAGTCGAGGCCGTTGCAGACTGGCCAGTGCCCAAGACGCAGAAGGAGGTTCGCAGTTTCGTACAGTTCTGCAACTTCTATGCGAGATTTATACACCATTTTAGCGACCTTACGGCTCCATTGACAGACTTACTACGGAAGTCCCAGCCACAGAAGGTTACGCTGACGCCTGCCTGTTTGGAAGCCTTCGAGACTCTCAAGTTACGGCTCATTTCCGCGCCATGCCTGATCCTTCCGGAGGTCGGCTCGGACGCGACGTTCACCGTGGCTACAGATGCTTCAACAATGGGGATTGCAGCAGTCCTGTTGCAAGACCAAGGAGGCGGTCTTCAACCAGTCTCTTACTGGGCGCGTAAGCTGAATCCAGCTGAGCGTGGTAACACTTACTCTGCGTACGACTTAGAAGCTTTGGCCGTATGCGAAGCTGTCAAGCATTGGAGGTGCTATCTTGAAGGCTGTTCTAAGTTCCTTGTCGTAACAGACCACGACACACTGCGGCATCTGCTCAGGCAACCGAACAACAGGCTGAACAAGCGGCAAGCAATATACCTGCGGGATTTGCAACCGTTTGTGGGCTCGATGACACTTGCATATCGCAAGGGAGCTCTGAACGAAGCCGACCCGTTAAGCCGGCGTCCAGACTTCGTACCTCAGGCCATAGTTCCCTTATTTTGGGATGGCGAGGTTCCGTCAGATCGAGAATTACGACGGAAGTCCCAGCTGCTGTCCCTACCGCTCCACTACGACCAGCTGTCCCGGTAACTGTACCTGAAGGAGACGACGAGGAGTTCGACGTCTCACACATCTCTGCTGTGTGCATCAAGTCGCTACCAGGACGACGAGGGAAATATTTGCTCTTCATGACGCACTTCAGTGATGACGACATTCCACCTGTCTGGCACCGGTTGAACGAGGTGCATCGAACAATTGCGTTACAAGAATTCTTGGAGACGCCCCAATGGCGCAAGTTCGCCAAGACTCAGGCGTACATTGACTTCATGCACGCTTTCCCAGCGCGCATTCCTGAGTCCCAGTAACTGCTTCAGTAAAGGAGCCAAGAACCACGGAGGTCTGCCTCGCGGCGGCCTCATTGATCTGTCAAGAGGGGGAGGGTACGAGTGTGACGAGTACAGTCCTACAACAGTACATTGCAGGACATTGTACATGTACTCGTTACGGATATCAATTCGTGCTTTTCCACAGGATGGACGTATACTCGTGGGTACGTCGCTACTGCAATATTGTAATGGTGCTGATGCTACAGTACGACCAGTACCTCCCGGTACGTACAGATATGCATAATTAATCTAACCAGCCAGATGACGCGCCAGAACGAGCTCTCCAATGCAGAAGGAGCCGCGTCGTGAGACCCAATGCTAGGCAGGCCGCGTCTCGAGGCGGATGACGACGGTTGAGCAGCACCAACGCCTGACACGTAAGCGTAGCTTGCAGGCGTGACTAGTCTGGGCTAAAACCTATTTAAGCCCAGTGCAGTAGAGGGAGGTGACAGAACCTTTTAACAATTCCTTTGTTCATTTACAACATCTACTGCCCAAGTACAGCAGTGAAACATCTTTCATCAATTGCCTCTCGACAACTTCATTTGCCATCTTGCAACAACAGAACTAGACAGACTAGAACAGATTTGTGCTAGCGTTTAGCTTTCAGAGGCTAACCGCCACACCTAGCTCTTAACGAACACAAAGAAAAATCTTGTACGTAATATTGTATTAAGCATGTTCTCGTGCGTGCAAGCTGAATACCAAAATCAAATTGCTTGCGCCACGTGTCAACTTTCTTAAATAGCCGCGGAATTCGAGGGAGTAAATGCAAATTCTCTCAAGCTCGATGGTGAGCCTGTCCACCACCACCATCTTCCCTACCCGTCGTCGCATGATGATGCACCAAGTAAAACATCTTCATTATTTGATTTCGCTCCCTTGATATTCATGCGGCGCTTGATAAGTGGACTCTTGTACCACATCCAGTTTAAGGGTTTTGCCTCATGTACTACGACACTCGACAACCCGATTATAGATTACGAGGCGCCCGCCGGGGGGGGGGGGGGGGGGGGGGGGGTGCGCTCGCACGCTCGTTGCATCCCCTTGCCTCCCCGTTGTGGGCGTTGGGAACCCCGTAGCCGTGCTAGGTTTGGCACGGTAGGGGACAAGAAGGCCGGTAGTGCGATCCGCGCGATTAACAGTTGGCGGGAAAGCCATGTACGGAGGGTTTCTAACAAAACAATTTATGTTCGCTACCGGCGCCAAGATCCCCCGCTCGGGCCGTCCGATATGTTTTTCAAGACCATATACTACTAAGATACCGTCCCATTTAGGGGTACGGGGCGTGTATCTTCAAGAGTGTGTGGAGGCGAGGAGGGTAAGACGGATCAGCGTTGGGACGCGGGTGTTGGAAATGGCGGCGGAAAGCCAAGGAGCAACGCTAGGGTATGGCGCTCGCTCGACGTCGACCAGCATGTTGACGTCGACCCGGCCGAAAGGGGGTAGCGCAACACAAGCAACGAGGAGGAATGTCGCGAAGTGAGGAGCGGCGAGGTCTAACGGTGGCGATCCGCAGGATCAGCCGCCCCCGGAAAACCTGGTACGGGGGGGATTGAATAATTCCGGCACCCCCGCGGCCGTTTTGGATCCGGCCATTGCGACCATGCACCACTCTATAGCTACCCACTGCCATTAAGCGCACCTAATATTAGAGAGTGTGAGCCCGGGTAAACGCGGAGGCTCGCACTCAAAACAAGGGTGCTTGATGGACGCACGAACGGTGTGTGGAGGGTAGGGTCGCTAGCTGATTTCCATACATGTGCCCGGGTACCAGCACCGAAAAAGCCGGGGGAAAAAAAAAAATCTCGCTGGACCAGTCCAAGTACCTGCGCGACATCCTCGCCAAGTACGGCATGTCTGACTCTAAGCCGTCGTCCCTTCCGATGGACCCAGGCTTCCTCGCCGGCCTTACACACTTGAACTCGCCTTCTCTCACATGAGTGGCCAAGGACGTCTACCCAAGCCTCCTGGGCAGCCTTCAGTACGCCGCCGTTTGTACCCGCCCCGATGTCTCCACGGCATTGAGCATCCTCGGCTCTGCCCAAGCCTCGCCCACCGAGGCACACTTGCAGGCTCTGAAAAAGGTCCTCCGCTACCTCCATGGCACCATCAACATGCGCCTGACGTTGGGGGGGGGCATGGACCACAGTCTCCAACTCACAGGCTTTGCCGACGCTGATTGGGCCAACGACAGCAGCACCCGCAAGTCTCGCTCGGGCTATCTCTTCACCCTCGGACGCGGGCCAATCAGTTACAAGTCCAAACAACAGACTTGTGTGGCTCAATCCACGTGTGAAGCCGAGTACTACTCTGCGGCTGACGCCACCAAGGAGGGACTCCACCTCCGACAAGTCCTGGGGGAAATCTTCGACTCCCCCATCACCGAAACCACCACCATCTGGGAGGACAACCAAAGCGCCATTGCATACTCCCAGAATGCCTTGGTCAGCGAGAAGACTAAACACATCGGCCTGAAGTGGCACTTTCTCAAAGACCACGTGGAGCAAGGGACCATCAAGTTGAGGTACCTCCCCACTGACCAGATGGTGGCTGACATGCTCACCAAACCCCTCCCAGGACCTGCACTAGCACGACACCGAAGTGCGATCCTTGGAGGACAAGACCCAATGCAACGCGTCATCCCGTAGCTACCTTCATGTCTAGATCGGACATACCGATAAACTGTTTGACTCGGTACAGAGCTGTCGCTAGGCTACAGCTCTCACACTTCTGTTGTCCCGACACCACGCATGTAGGCTGGTTGTCGCCTTAACTGTTCCGTTTGCGGGACTGTGACTGTAACTACGTTTGCGTACGTTATCTCCCCCACTCCAACATGGCGACCCCAACCCCCGGGGCCGTCGTCGCCCCACTATCGACCCGGTGGTCATCAACCGGGCGGCACACGAAGCCCCCGGCTTCGACAAGGACGCCCTCAACCGGTCCATGAAGATGTCGGTCCCCGTCATGTGCCCGACCACGGACTTTAAGCAATGGAAGAGGACCTTCCTTAATTTCCTCTCCATCAAGGCCGCATACCTCATTCCTCAGCTGGCCATCCGCGACTCCGGCGTCTGGCTCGACGAACAAGCGCAACACTACGCCTACACCCTGCTCCTCCATGCAGCCAGCGCGAATAAGCGCGCTGACCAAGCCATGAAATGCGTTTCTCCAGCACGCCCAGACTGCGCCGCCGCCGCGTGGGACATCCTTTGTGAACGCCTTGACTGTCGGTCTTTTGCTCGCTCCTTGTCCCTCTTGGACAATCTCACGGTCAGACAGCGCCCCGGTCAGTCACTCAGTGACTATGTCCACTACATGCGCCAGACCTTTGACGAGTACAACGACACATGCCAGTTGGCTGATGGCTCCGTTGCCATCCACCCCCACCACCTCGGTCTCCTCATGCTGCGCGGCATTTCTAGCAGCGGCCCACACGGTCAGGCGAAGCAATGCGTCATCAACGCCTTCGACACGGACTACATCATGTCGGCTGATGAAGTTATGGCGAGCATTCTACACCTTGCGCACAACATGGAAGACAACCCTGCTCCGGACGCAACCGCTCCGGACATATCACCTCCTCCCATCTCCGCGTTCGTCGCTGCGGGCCGCGGCTCGCACAGCGGTCGAGGCCCACCACACCGTAACCCTCGCGGCCAACGACCCAACAAGTGTGGCGTTTGTGGCAGCCTCCACCATCTCATGTCCGCGTGCAATGCCACTGATGACGCTATTCTTAAGTGGAATCTTGCCAAGCGTAGGCTGACAGTCCAGAAGTACGGCGCCGCCGACGGCACCCCCTCTGCTCACGCTGCGCTGCTGAGCGACGTCCCTGCCGACGACGCCCCCGCCGATGACACCGATTGCCTACCCACCTTCGCAGACTGCGTTGATGACGACGCTGACGACGAGGTGAGTGTCCCATTCAGCTCTGTGGCATTCTCCTCTTCCCTCGCCCCGGGTCGTAATCTGTCAAAGTTTTGGGTCGTTGATTCCGCCTGCTCGATTAACCTCACTGCGTTCCGAGATGACTTCGTGAAATTCACGCCCCCCTCCACTCCCTCTCGCGTGGGCGGTGTCGGCGTTGACGTTAAGGGCAGTGGCTCAGTGCGACTTTCTGTCAGACTTGCCTCTGGCCAGCTAATTCACCGCACTGTGTATGCACTCTACACCCCTGACCTGTCATCTCGTTCAGCACAGCGTATCGGCAGACTCCTTAGTGTCAGCTGGATGCAAACTCACAGCGGTTGTGAATTCATATTCCCCTCCAACTCTGACACTGGTTTGCTTTTGGTACCCACAGGCATGGGTATGCTAGAACCGTCCGGAAACGGTCTCTACCTCCTTCCCCACCAGCCGGCCCTCCCTTCCAGCCCATCCGCCCCGCCGGCACTTGACCCCTCACCTCAGGTTGCCCTTACTGCCCAGTGTGATCCCGTCCTATGGCACCGTCGATATGGCCACCTCAACATGCAAAGCCTTCAGGCCCAACACACTCACGGTGTCCCGACTAGCCCTGTGTTAACTAGCGCTGTAACCAAAGTTTCGTGCGACTCTTGTCTCCTTCACAAAGCCACAGCTGCACCACGCAACACAGCCGCTTGCGCGAAGCCATCCCACCCCCTCCTCAACCTGTCCGCTGACCTCTGGGGCCCGGTCAATGTCCCCTCCCCACATGGCCTCCGCTACTGCTTACTCGTCATCGACCACCACACCAACTACATGTGGGTGCGGTTCCTTAAGTCTAAAGACGACGCATGTTCGGAATTGGAAACCATCCTCTTGGACATCAAACACCTGCATGCCCGCCATCACTCCCAGACGGGCGCGTTCGCACCGGTCCTCAAATTTGACTCTGACTCTGTGTTTGAAGCTGCTGTCACTCGCCAGATGTGCGCACACCTCGGCGTCGGGGTACAGTTCTCTGCCCCATACGCCCACCACATGCTCGGCAAGGCCGAACGTCCCTGGCGCACCATCCGGGACAATGCATCGGCGATGCTCCACAACATGGCCGTTCCCAACTCCATGTGGTCGTGTGCTGTCAGCACTGTTGTGTACCTTCGCAACCGCACGTACAGTCGCTCGGTCGGACCTAATGGGGGCGTCCCCCTCACACTCCTTACGTCGTCGGTGCCCAACGCCTCCAAGTTCCGCGTCTTCGGCTGCGCCGTTTTCGCCAAGGTCCCCGACAAACAACGTCGGAAACTCAGTGAAAAAGCATTTCGCGGCGTCATGGTGGGCTATCCCCCTGACGCACCCGGGTATCGTGTCTACAATCCGGAAACGCGTCGCATCACCACTTCCGTACATGTTGTCTTTCAGGAAGACACCCCAGGCTTCGACACACAACCCTCCGTCGACTCGGCCATCACCGACTCTTCGGACGACGTACCCGCAGACTCACCCCTATCCCACCCAATTGACCTCACATCACCCACACCCCTACCCCCCCCGCCAACCCCTCGCCATGCTCGGCTCCGCTCCCACCCCATTCGCTACGGCGATATGGTTGCCCACCTGTCCGACTACCCACCCACACTCGTCACGGCGTGTTGTGATCCTGAACAAGGAAAAGCTCAAGAGGACATCTTTGAGCACCCTCACGTCCCCGACCTTGTCACTGGTCCCCCACACACACCTGCCGGCACGTCCCCTACTGCCATCGCCCTCCTCTCCGCCCGAGAGTGTGTGGAACCAAAATCCTACCGAGCTGCACTGGACAGCGCCCAAGCCACCCAATGGCAAGCCGCTATGCAACAGGAGTATTCCTCCCTCATCAGCAACGGCACGTGGGACCTTGTGGACCTCCCCCCCGGCCGCATGGTCGTTAACAGCATGTGGATCTTTAAAGTCAAGTCGGATACAGCCGGCGACGTCTCCCGCTTCAAAGCGCGGTTCGTCGCCAAGGGGTGCAGTCAACGCGCTGGACTGGACTACACGGAGACCTTCTCCCCGGTCATCCGCATGGCCAGCCTGCGTCTCTTCCTAACCATTGCAGCCGCCCGCGACCTTGAACTCTGCCAACTGGACATCGACACAGCGTTTCTCTACGCCCCCATCCGGGAGGATGTGTACATCCGCCAGCCCCTCGGCTTCACCGATGGAACGTCCAAGGTTTGTCACCTCAAGCGTTGCCTCTACGGCCTTAAGCAGTCCCCCCGCGAGTTCAACATGCTACTTCGTGCGTGGCTCGTCGACCATGGATGGCAACAATGCGTTTCTGACCCGTGCATCTACATCTACCGCGCCGGCCACGTCTTCGCCATGATCGCCCTGTACGTCGATGACATTCCCGCGGCCTGCAATGATGCCACCTGGCTCGCATCGTTCAAAGCCCAACTCGGAACACGGTTCAAAATCAAGGACCTAGGCGACCTCTCCCAACTCCTCGGCATGCACATTACCCGCGATCGCTCCACGCGCACAATCTCGCTGGACCAGTCCAAGTACCTGCGCGACATCCTCGCCAAGTACGGCATGTCTGACTCTAAGCCGTCGTCCCTTCCGATGGACCCAGGCTTCCTCGCCGGCCTTACACACTTGAACTCGCCTTCTCTCACAGGAGTGGCCAAGGACGTCTACCCAAGCCTCCTGGGCAGCCTTCAGTACGCCGCCGTTTGTACCCGCCCCGATGTCTCCACGGCATTGAGCATCCTCGGCTCTGCCCAAGCCTCGCCCACCGAGGCACACTTGCAGGCTCTGAAAAAGGTCCTCCGCTACCTCCATGGCACCATCAACATGCGCCTGACGTTGGGGGGGGGCATGGACCACAGTCTCCAACTCACAGGCTTTGCCGACGCTGATTGGGCCAACGACAGCAGCACCCGCAAGTCTCGCTCGGGCTATCTCTTCACCCTCGGACGCGGGCCAATCAGTTACAAGTCCAAACAACAGACTTGTGTGGCTCAATCCACGTGTGAAGCCGAGTACTACTCTGCGGCTGACGCCACCAAGGAGGGACTCCACCTCCGACAACTCCTGGGGGAAATCTTCGACTCCCCCATCACCGAAACCACCACCATCTGGGAGGACAACCAAAGCGCCATTGCATACTCCCAGAATGCCTTGGTCAGCGAGAAGACTAAACACATCGGCCTGAAGTGGCACTTTCTCAAAGACCACGTGGAGCAAGGGACCATCAAGTTGAGGTACCTCCCCACTGACCAGATGGTGGCTGACATGCTCACCAAACCCCTCCCAGGACCTGCACTAGCACGACACCGAAGTGCGATCCTTGGAGGACAAGACCCAATGCAACGCGTCATCCCGTAGCTACCTTCAGGGGGAGTGTTGTAAGTAATACCGCATACGTATTAGTTGCAGATAGCTACTGTAAGCTACTCTAGATATGATTAGTACATGTCTAGATCGGACATACCGATAAACTGTTTGACTCGGTACAGAGCTGTCGCTAGGCTACAGCTCTCACACTTCTGTTGTCCCGACACCACGCATGTAGGCTGGTTGTCGCCTTAACTGTTCCGTTTGCGGGACTGTGACTGTAACTACGTTTGCGTACGTTATCTTCCACACTAACTGTGTTTGCATGGTTCAATAGGAAATGGCCGGGAAAACTTTTCAGCGCGGCGGATAGACCGCTATCTTTTTTTTGTCTGGTTGTCTCGGTCCGCCCCACTTACCCTCGAGGTGAAGAGGGACGTCGACTAGGAGGAAAGTCGCGACGAGAGGAGCGGCTACGACCTTCGGGCAGGGCTTACGGGATGCGACGGCGGGATCGACGAGCGACCGCGTGAGGAGGTTTTTTTCGCTAGCCTTTCCCCTCCTTTCTCCGGCAAGACTGAAGTCACGCGGGAGCTAGATTAGGCCAGCCCATCGACCCTCTCGAACGCCGATCGGCCTAGACCGGTCGGCATTCCGGTTCGGTGGGAGCGGGGCGTGCATCGTGAAGGTCGAGCAACAAGTTTTATTTTGCATTCTCGACAGCAAGTGGGTTTATGTTTAGATACGTTTCTCTTGATTATAATTTTATATTTTTGTTACTGCTTAGGCGAAAAGACAGTGTCAATTACCGCGGTTGCTTTTTTTCTTTTACCTCCGGGAAACGTCGGCACACATTGCACATAGGTGTGTCGATAGGTGTACTTGGTCGAATAATGCCCGGCCCAATCTTTGTCCTGAGTGTCCTAGATGGCAAAGTATTGATCGCCGTTAGACAACAGCCGATCCAGTTCGCCGATATTGTTGTAATTGCAATTACAATCTCGTAGATTACGAACCCGAGCCGCCATGTCATTTGTATGGTGCTTTTCGTACGGGGCTATATAATTTCTATGTATTCTCGTGAGTTGTAGAGCTGCGCGCTTCATATGAGGCGATTTCACGTACCCGTGGGAGGTTTCGGACACACTTCGGCACTTAACGAGCTCGGCCGTGTCCTATGGTGTGGTTGGACTTCGCCCCCCCCCCCCCCCCCCCCCCCCCCCCCACCACCAGCACATGCAAGCACTTGTTGGTAGATGCTACGGTCACTAGCACGATGTCCAATGTTCCGTCTACTGGTGCCCCGCTGCCGCTCCCTAGCAGCCTTGCGGTGGGTGGCTAACGGGCGAAGCTTCACACGGATCTACGCGCATCAGACCGGGCAAATAGATTCTGCCCCTTTATCTCGAGCCGCACTCATGAACTCAGGCGAAACATGTACCAAACGATCATAAAGCTAGATAATGTGCCGCGAGCAAGGGCATCGGGGGATGAGGTCCATACGCATGGAGGCCGTCGTCCGCTCCCCCGACATGCATCATGGAAGATGGGGTGGAAGAGGAGGAACCAAAACCACGATGCATATCCCCGGAGCCTCATTGCACCGAGGACACTTCCGGGAATGTATGGGAAGCTCGCGCCGGAGTAGGGCTCAACACTCGGTGCGATGCCATCGTGTAGCAATCCGAAGGAACGCGAAAGCTCGACTCTCTACATGCGCGAATAATATCGCGACGGCTCCACGACCGGCACCCGAAACAATGCGCATATGATTCGGCAGAGAAGGAGCACAAAACTTCAAAGAGATCAAGGTAAGCACGAGCCCAAAGAATGTGTAGAAGTCCCCGTTCAAAATGTCTCTTCGCGTCGCTCGAGTTGGTAAAGACTTCCGGGGCCGGGATTGTAAGCAAGTCAATTGTCTGGCATGTTCCGTATCATTCACAAGAGTCGCAGACCACTCGATACCGCAAGTTCAACATAAGAGCAAAAATAACCCCTTCGAAAATTCTTGACCAAGGGTACATGCATGTGCTGCAAGATCGGAATCCGAAAATCCGCTCGTACGCGAAATAGTATCATACGAAGCACGTAGCCGAACCGCCCATGGGCGAGGAAATGTAACAACATTTAGTAGTTCCTAACGGATACTTTCGAAGACATAGCGACTAATACTCGTGATATCGGCGATATAAGATTGGCGACGGTCGCGTCACATGGGGCATAATGGCCCATGCTTCCTTTTTTTGGCAGCTTGGCGGTTGGAGCTCCGCATGCTAAGCTTGATGTCGATCTCCGCATTGCATATTTTCTTGGCATCCCGTCCGCCATCCAATATCTGCATGATTATTACCCCTTTGTCTTGAAAGATGGGGAAGGCTAGATACTACTAAGGCGATAGAATTGGCTATTATTGATCGCCGAGATATATTTTTCGTTATTAGCATGCTTCCGTGCATGGGTTTTGTTCCTTCCCGCACTTACTTTGCGGTCCGGCAGTTACTATGCCCGTATGAAGACGTTTCCGCCACTCTTCGCACGTAGGTTCCTTCCCGTTGGTTCCTTGGTGATGTGCGCCGTGAGTTCATGTAAAGTCTTACATTTATGCGGTCCTTCATAGCACCTTGGGTTCATGTCTTCGTGATGCTTTGCATGCGGGTATTGCTGATGCGATAGCTTGCCTTCTTGCCCCGCGAGCTTAGGCTTGTGCGCTTTTCTTATTCTGCCATTTATTTTCATGCTTGTTGAGGAATTTTCACTGCGGCTTTTCCTATAATTTGAATTTGTTTATATGTAACAAATTCAAATAATATATATTATATCATATATATTATATCATCATTATTACCATGAACATGACTATGGATAATACGATAAATTATACAATCAAAGCAGCAAGTATGCATATTGTAGCCCTTAATCCTTATTGGAGCTTTAGGGCTAGCCCTACACTTAGGGTTTAAGGCGCTGCTATTCGCAGGGAAATTTGGGGTACACCATACAATACGAAATCGCCGAGCACCAGCTATGAGAGTCGGACTGCGGCAAGTGTGCCCTGCATCGCCAATCCTCTTTAACATATTTATCAATGATATATTTGACGGGATAGAAGGATTGGGGTGCGAGGTACCGGGTTGCGTTGACATGCTTGACTCTAGGCAATAGTAAAGGGTGCCGGGCCAATTATTCGCCGATGACACCGTGGGCCTTGCGCTGTCGCTCGACAACTTGCATGTTATGTTCGCTCACTTCTTTGAATGGGCGGAGGATCAGTATATAGGATTCGGAGTTAAACAATGCGGTGTAATGGCGCGAGGCCGCCACTCAAACGCATTCGCATTGGGCGAACAAGGTGACCGTTGGCAACCTAGGGGGGTGAACTGGTACCGAATGTATCCGAGTAAAGGTATTTAGGCGCGTTGATAATTTCGGATTAAAGTATGCGAAATATCGTGGGCGATAGGATTAGAAAAGGTAGGCGCGCCGTTAAAGCGCTCGACTCGGTGTTAGGAAAGCGGGACATCCCCATTAATGTACGCACCTCGGTGCTTAAGACATGCATATTGCCGGTCCTTACTTACGGTTGTTAAGTATGGGGGATGGATCCGAACCACGGCGTCAATAGATTACAAAGCATACTAAATCAATGTTTGAGGCGCCTAGTTGGGGTGGGTGCAAAGGCCACATGGGTGGCCACAACGCCAGTACTACTAGAGCTAGGAATAGCGCCAATGTAAGCAAACCCTAAACTTGAACGTATGGGACAATGCGTTGGCTGGATCGTTTTGCTAGGGCAAGCGCGGAATTGGCCCAAAACGTACGCGTCCCACCCGCATGGAGGTCTTTGCAAGCACGCGTTGCCTCTCATCTAGGTATAGCAACGGTATGGGATTGACTCGAGACATCATCGTCGGCACGTACTAATACGTGGAGTATTTCTTATTATGCTTCATATGTTGGGAACCCATTGCCACAATACGGCACGGGCATTCCCGCTAGGACCATTGCAAGGTTACACATTATGATTCAATTTCGTACGCGTGTATTTCCCACAGCCCGCCGTCTAGCCCGCCTTCATGCCATGCTTGAACGTTTTCTTCATCGTTGTCTTGCATGCGGCGGGGATGATGTGAATGATTGTATGGAACATATCCCGCTTGAATGCCCACGTTGGGAGTGCCACCGTCGTAATTTTGGGACACTAGCCCCATAATTTAATGGTTTTGTACGTCCGCTACCTCCCCCGAAGATACGAATGCCTTGCTTGTAGGCGGTGTCCCCCCTTCCCTTCATGGCGCCATTCATTGTACAAGAAATGGCAGGTTTTTCCATTTATGGCGCCAAGCCCTCCCTCATACTTCTTTCTTTGTAGTTCGTGTATCGCACTCCCGAAATTTTTTGCTCCGTGAGATGGGCCTTGCTCCTTATCGCATTACTCGAATGGGTCGACGCCCGGACGGGTAGGGCAGACCTTTCTTGGTCAGTGCCGGGACGAATGCATTCATGTTTGTTTGCATGTCATCGGAAGGTTTTAGTTAGTGAAACCCTAACGACACTTGCCTCGTGTGGGGTTAGCGCGCTACGGTACGGCTTTCGTACAATGGTACGTAATGCACTCACACGAGCGTCGCCTACCCGGGAGCTTGATTACGCGCCTTTCGCAAACGCAGGACGAAATGCAGGACGAGATGAAATTCCGCTAACCTGTACAAAAACGTACTAAAGCCGTTAAATTTCATCCCGTCCCACGCTGCCAAAATACATGTATTTCGCACCTGTAGGACGAGATTTGGATGTAGGACGAGATTAAAACGCTCACGGGTACCTGTACAGGCCAGAGCAAGTCGCGCACGCGTGATGGCGGCCGGAGAAGGGCAGTTTTGGTTCTTCGTCACAACACGTCGCAGGGACTCGAGCCCGAGTCTCATCCTCCTACAGTCGTGATATTATCCAATAGTTGCATCGTGGTTGCAAGTTCAGCCTCTATGGAGTAGGCGGACAGTCGGGTCGCTGCTTCAAAAGCGCGAAGCCAAACGCGTGAAGGGATTCTTCCGAGCCGCATTGCTCACGTCGTTGTCGTGCTAGAAACCAACGGACCCACTTGATGAAGTCGAGAATGCATCTACGAATTGGGTTATGTCCGGTTTACACATGGCAAGGATGTCAGGGAGGCGGAGTCAAGCGTTTCGCTTACCGAGCAACACGTGATCCCTCCAGAGTTTCCCGCCGACATGTATCGAGTCCCTTTTCACTGTTTGCAAGGAAGATTTTGGGTGTTGCACGATTCGCTTGGGATAAGTGATATGCACTGTCGCACAAAAAATCGATGCATGTTCAGGTAAGAACCTCTGTGGAGTGGGCGTATGGGTACATCAAGCAAAACTTCCCCTTCGTCAATGTTGTGGATTACATGAAGTTCGGCAATTCTAGAGTCCATGATTTCTACACCTGTGCCACTTTCCTTGCAAACTGCAAAACTCGCTTGCGTGGAAATGCCAGAAGTTCATTCTTTGATACATTCCTCCCTCTCTCAAAGAATACCTACATTATTGTAAATTTGAGTAGATATGTAAACAAGAACCCCCACTACATGTCATTGCGTAGCTGTGTGTATGCATGCATGCATGCATTGTGTGAATGTATGTGTGTGTATGTATGTGTGAGTGTGTGTGCGTGTGTGTGTGTCTTGCGCACACGCATCTACTTGTGCATGTTTCTATTTTTGTGCCTGTGTATTTGCGTGTGTGTGTGTGTGTGTGTGTGTGTGTGTGTGTGTGTCTGTGTCTGCATGTGTGTGTCTGTGTGCGTGTGAGTGTGTGTGAGTGCCTGTGTCTGCATGTGTGTTTGTGACTATTACTCTGTTTGTGTCTGTGCGTGCTTCTATACCCATCTGCGTGTGCATGTGTGTGTGTGTATGTGTGTGTGTGTGTGTCTGCGTGCTTGTGTGTGTGTGTGTGTGTGTGTGTGTGTGTATGCCTGTGTGTGTGTGTGTGTGTGTGTGTGTGTGTGTGTTTCTTTGTGTATGTGCGTGCTTGTATACGCATCTGCTTGTGCATGTGTGTGTGTGTGTGTGTGTGTGTGTGTGTGTGTGTGTGTGTGTGTGTGTGTTTCTTTGTGTCTGTGCGCGCTTGTATACGCATCTGCTTGTGCATGTGCATGTGTGTGTTTGTGTTTGTGTCTGCTTGTGTGTGTGTGTGTGTGTGTGTGTGTGTGTGTGTGTGTGTGTTTATTTGTGTCTCTGTGCGTGCTTGTATACGCATCTGCTTGTGCATGTGTGTGTGTGTGTGTGTCTATGTGTGTCTGTGTCTGCATGTGCGTGTGTCTGTGTGTGAGTGTCTGTGTCTGCATGTGTGTTTATGTGCGTGTGTGTGTGTCTATCTGTTTGTGTCTGTGCGTGCTTGTATACGCATCTTCTTGTGCATGTGCATGTGTTTGTGTGCGTGTGTGTTTGTGTCTGCTGGTGCGTGTGTGTGTGTGTGTGTGTGTGTGTGTGTGTGTGTGTGTGTGTGTGTGTGTGAGAGTGTGTTATTCTGTTTGACTCTCTACGTGCTTGTATACGCATCTGCTTGTCTGATATCGCATAGCCTCTCGGAAGGGGAATACTTATTATTACGCGGTTCTTTACAACGTTTAACCACGCTAGCTTTGTCTTATAGTCCACTCCGTCCAACACCCATCCACTTAAGGCGACAGGCCAGTTTGCACCCAAGGTCTCGATAATAGCCCGATCGACGCGAGGCAACGACGCCAAGGGAAGACGCTTTGGGCACCACATGATGTTACTAAAGCGTGAATCGCCCAGATAAGCCGAAGCCACGCCACTTTCCTCATTTATGATCGTATGGTATCTGGTTACAAGGGAATCGCGCGGGACAGGCACGGTCTGCACCAGTTTTAAGCCTAAACCGACAACGATGACGGAATCAAGCGCTTCCCCGTTAGGCGGATTCGCCGCCGCCTGGCGTGCACGTGTTAGTGCACGGGTTGCCCCGCCGACACCCTCGACTCCTTCTACCTCCGCCACATCTACGGTTGCATGAGACTTCGGGGTTGGGGGGTTGCTAGAGTCACTCACGATGCTCGTATGGGAGGCTCGGGGGCTGCTGTTCGGGGTGGTGGTCTCTCTACCCCCGCCATTGCTCTCGCTTCGCTCTTCACTTTCCAACTCCAAGCTGCGTCCACCGCCTAAAAGACGTCTCATTGCGTTCCCAAGCCTGCCGAGCATCCCGAAATTAGGCGAGTCTGCCGTTGTGCTAGCTTTGGCTTTCGACACCCAAGTGACAGCACGCGCGATGACCTCTAACAGGAAACTCGAGCGAGCATCCTGCGGGAGGTTCCAACGGAAGGCTCATGAAGTTGAGACATAATATACTAGTTTCTGTCCTACGCCCGTAGGACCAGATAGCCGATTTTGGCCGATTTCATCCTGTCCTGCGACTGAGGCGTAGGACGGAATGGTACGGATGGGAAAGTAGAAGTACGTAGGCCGAAATTGCTTCTGTACGTTTTTGTACAGGTTAGCGTTTCATCCCGTCCTACGTCTCGTCCTACGTTTGCGAAAGGCGCCTATTGATGATGAGTTTGTTTCGAACTTCTCCTCATCTCAGTCGTGCTTGCAAAACGCCGCATGTAAAGGGTGCCGGTGCGGGCTTACCTACCAGTCTGAATGCCCGGGGTGAAAAAAAAATGAGAGTCTGACGAGTCGAAGCGATTTCCGCCTGCACTACCTGTACTTGTGCGCGCTTGGCTGACGGGAGACCACTTAGCGATAAGACTGTCAATACTGAGAGTCATCAGCCACAGCAGCCACGGATTGTCGAGTTTTGTGGCTCTGCTCCCTTGGTTGTTGCACAGGAGGGTGCGAGGGAGTACTTGTGTGACAGTAGCGCAGTAGATATAGCCGCACCGTCTCGGGCGGGCCTGAGTGAGCATCCGGGATCTGAGCTTCGGGCAGCACAACTCTACACTAACACTATGGACCGCCTTCAGCGGCTGTTCAACATGGGCGGGGGCGGCGGGGGGATGGGTGGTCCGGGTGCGGAGACCGCGCAGGTGGACACCAGCGAGCAGATCTACATCTCCAGCCTGGCCCTGCTTAAGATGCTCAAGCACGGGCGCGCGGGCGTGCCGATGGAGGTGATGGGTCTTATGCTCGGCGAGTTTGTGGACGACTACACCGTCCGCGTCGTAGACGTCTTCGCGATGCCTCAGAGCGGGACAGGCGTGAGCGTGGAGGCCGTGGATCCGGTGTTCCAGACCAAAATGCTGGACATGTTGAAGCAGGTGGGGCGGCCGGAGATGGTCGTGGGCTGGTACCACTCCCACCCCGGCTTCGGCTGCTGGCTTTCCGGCGTCGACATAAATACGCAGCAGAGCTTTGAGGCGCTGAACCCACGCGCCGTGGCCGTCGTGGTGGACCCCATTCAGTCGGTGAAGGGGAAGGTGGTGATCGACGCGTTTCGTCTGATCAACCCGCAGATGATGATGCTCGGGCAGGACCCGCGGCAGACGACCTCCAACCTGGGCCACCTCAACAAGCCCTCCATCCAAGCGCTCATCCACGGCCTCAACCGCCACTACTACTCCATCGCCATTAACTACCGTAAGAACCAGCTGGAGGAGAAGATGCTGCTGAACCTGCACAAGAAGACCTGGACTGCGGGCCTGGTGCTGGAGGACTTTGAGTCGCACGCCACCGGGAACGAGAAAGTGCTGAAGGAGCTGCAGGTAAGAATAGAAAGAACTACACCGAAGTGAGCCAGATGTTTGTCTGTCTATACTTCCTAGGACCTTCCTCACCTTATCTCTGAGCGTGCTGCCAATGTGACTTGCATACTGCGGTCTATGCTGTGGGAATCGCGTGTGGCATGGAGTTGTCATGGATGGACTGTTGGTTGGGTGTGCTGATGGTGAGGGTTGGGGCTGGTGGTGTGGTGACAGTCCCTGTCAGAGAAGTACGACAAGGCGGTGGTGGAGGAGCAGGAGCTGACGCTGCAGGAGCGCACCGTTGCCAACGTGGGCAAGCAGGACGCAAAGAAGCACATGGAGATGAACGTGGCGCATCTGATGTCGACCAACATCGTGCAGACGCTGGGCACAATGCTGGACACGGTGGTCTTCTGAGCGCGCGTCTCCCCCGAGGAGAGCACGTCCTGCACTGCCCACTGTCCTCCGTGAGCGTGTGTGTATGCGATCTCTGTCCACTGCCCTGTCTCCAGGAAAGAGACACACTACGTCTGCAGGAATGCGCCTGTGTGCGGGATGCTGGTGTGAGTGGCTGTCTCCATTTCTTTGGAGCCTAACTAGTGCTGTGGGGTGAGCATTAATGCTCAGTGAAATATGAAGCATTTAAAGGACTTATTCAGTAATTGATGAAGGAATGCATAACACAGGTCCTCAGGCTGCACATCCGAATCATGGCTGCACATGATTTGGTTGCCTTAACCGAGTTTATTTATTACCCCATTGAACGAGTCTTCGAAATATAATGATAGGCGCATATGTCAGTGAGCACCAAAGCGTTTGAGTAGCTAGGTATGGAAGAGGGCATGGTTGGGGGAGTGGGATGCTCCGTCTACTCCCGCCAAACAGGCAGCAGAGACTGTGTCGTGGCAGTTCTGATGCGTGCAGGTGAGTGAGGAGACTGAATTGATGCCAGACCAACTTTGGAAAGTGAAAGTGAGATAGACGCTGGTGAGATGCTTTCGGAAAGCTCGCAATCACTGTTGGGGCGGGCTACAATCAAAATGACGTACTCTCACTTGCCCTGGTTTGAGGGGAGCAGTGGTTGATGCGTGCTAGGAATTATACCACCGCTGTGTGTGTCGTCTACACACATATTCAGTGACATGCAAAGTTTTTTTTGGGGGGGGGGGGAGATGGGGGAAGAGGGAGGGGGCAGCCAGACATTACTGTGCTTGTTTTAAGGATTGAGAGTACAAAACCAAATAGTATGCACAAACAAACATTTAACACACACAGCTTGGGCTAGTTTGAGAACGCGCGTGGACAAGATGCCCTTTTTCGCTCAGCATGGTCGTCAAGATCGTCTCTTTTTCCCTCATTGCCTCATTTCAGAAATATTATTGATAGCTAGATACAGTCATACCTCTGAACACCCTCCCCCCCCCACCGCCGCTTCTGCTCCAGAGACTACAAACCATCTCAACGACATCATGTTTCCTCCATTCTCTCTGTTTTCGGCTCTTAGCACTCCAGTACCCAAAGCAACGGGAAGTATTGAATGTCTGAATCCCTCTGAGGTTTGGTGTGGGGGTCAACCCAGCGAGGAGGTCGAGTCGCTTTCTTACGACCTTCCATTTTGTGTGGGTCGATGAGCATGTGTTGCGTTGCCGTCTGAAGAGTACACACATAACCAGTTTCTTGCCGTATATGTGTGAGGTTGTTCACATGACTGGGAAGAGGCACAACGTATCAACATCCATTTCAATGCGGTGGCCGTTGAGATCCTGCCAGTGTGGAACGTTTATACTATTTAAACTCGAGTGGCAACGCTATGTATGAGTACGTCGCAACCAAATCGCTGTCAGTTGCGGCATCCCTCTCGTGTTCAGCAGTGAAGAGGCTCGACACCGCCTTCACGTGCCTCTGCCCTAATTAATCTTCCTCGTCGATGTCATCCATACCCGCTGCTGGTGCAGCCACCGCTGTCGGGGCTGCGTCCTCACTCCCTGGCATCGTCATCGCTATCGCCGGGGAAGGCTGTGCACACCCGGCGGCGACACAAGGCGTCAGTGCGCGTGACGCTTCCAATGGACGGACTAAACTTTTGGACGGACAACAACAGACCATCCATCATCGGTAAGGGAAAGGAGAGAAGGAGAGGCACACCTGCACGGGTTCAGGGATGCGCGCGCTGGCGATCTCTTCCTCCGTCATTTCCTCCAACGTAGCGTTATCCATCGGGCTCAGGTCGGAAATCCCCGACTTATCCTCAATCTGTGAGCACACAGTTCGGTTAGAGGGTTGACTTTCCCATAATCAATAGATTTGAATACTGTCAGGGAGCCGGGTGCATTGTATATTGTGTGGTATGGCATTGCTCTACACCCACAGTAAGTGCTTGTGTGTGTAGGCGGGCGAGTGTCACGAGCGTGCGTGGGTGAGCTATGGGTTAGGGGTGTGTGTGTGTGTGTGTGCGTATGTGTGTGAAAGAGAAAGATTGTGTGTGCATGTCTGTAGAGAAAGAGAGAGTGAGAGAGAGTGAGTGGGAGTGTTTGCAATTTTTTGTGAAATAGGTGTCAACTTGTGTCTGGGTGTGCGCGCGTGTGTGACTGTGCTTACATGTCTACGTGCGTGTGTGTATAAGGGTGTGTGCTTGATTATAGGCTGTTTGAGTATGAGGGAAGGGTAGGGAGGGGCGCACGACGATGGTGAAAGGCTCGGGCACATCGAGGCACGCGCTGATCTGCTCACAAGCCTCCAGAACCGCATCTTGCGCTGGCCCCGCGCCCATCATCTCTGCATGCTGCCCCAGATTGAACAGCGCGGAGGCGAGGTGGTTGTACAGCGTGTTGAACATTCGCTTCCCGTCCGCCTGCACCTCAAACTCAATGTGCGGGAGCTGCACACAACGACAACCATCACCGCTTAATCTCTCAGGAAATTGTCCGTAAGTATGACTTTCCAGCGGGGAATAGTTTCCTAAAGCTCGGCTCTGGGCGCTGCGCTCTACAGCCCAATCAAACAGCTCTGAATCCTCAGCACGCAGCCACACCTTGAGCGCAGCGTACGGTGACTTGAGTAGAGCCGAGTTGAAGAGCTGCCGACTGTCTTTCACATGGATCACTATCTTGGTGGGCTGCGCGAGGGAAAAGGAACACATTCAGGTTTTCATGCACCTTTCAGCACCATAGGCATCATATCAGGCAGCTTGCCCCCTTGTCTCATTCTTCCTCATCCACATTTCTTTGCTCTCGTCGCCGAAGAAGAGAGTCGATAAGCGAACACACGGACCTTCCATTCACCCAGCGGCGGCTCCGGCTTAACTTTGAACACCACGCCACCTGACCCCCCACCAGAAAACAAAAGTATGTTGCGTCAATGCCCCCGTAGCGTGCAACGGAGGGTACAGTGCGCGGTCAAAGTGTGGACACGGACCCGTGACGGACGAGTCGACTTTTTTCTCGACGTGCGGCAGCAAGTCCAGAAAACCCTCCCAGCTCCCTTTCAGCGCGTCCTCGAACTCATCCACGTCCTCGTAGCCAAGCTCTTCGCTTAGTAGGCTGCCCGCGCCCTACCCGGACACACGGCACGACAGTCAGTGACAAAGCTCGGAAGCGGTTGAATTCGTTCCAGAGTGGCCGAACTCACGACACCGGACGTTACTTCTGTCGTGCCTTCGTTTCCGGCACGTTTTATGCACAAACAGATGAGCGCTTGTGTGAACGCACTTGAACCGGTAGCCACTCGCCGCCGGCCTGGCTGACGCTACTATATATATCGTCGAGTGTGTCGATAATACGCGCCATTTCCTGATGGCTGACTTGTGTTATGTCAAAGTGTTTCGCCTCCGGGGCCACGGGGCGCCCCATTGTGCCTGATTGTTGGTCGACAGAAAGAGCGAACCGGTATATTCTCGATACGGCGGTGTATGAAGCGTGACGTATCCTGGCCGCAGTGTCAATAGCTGATGAGTTCGGCTACGCGCCGGGTGCTGCAGGTGCCCAACTGCAAGCTCTGTGCTCTGTCGAGAAGCCGATTGCAGCACTGCCTTCCTAAAAGCTCATCTTTCCATGCGACCGCCGTCGCCCTTCGCAGTCGCGTCATCGTCGGCGCCGTCTGGTCGTGCTGGGTTTCATAAACATTAAGAACTACTTACATAATCATCTGGAACACCAGTAGCCGGTATTTCACATGGATTACAAGAAGAACAACAACATGAGCACGGACATGGAAACAGGGAGGGGAAGAAACAGATTAGCAAGCAGAGTGACAAGAGGGTCATGGAATCCAAAGCACGGCGCTGGAGGAAGCACTGCATTGTGCACAAACCCAGCAGATTTAACTGGAGTAGCCTAAAAAAAAAAATCACCTAAGAACCGGCCTTAAACCGTGTACATGTAAGAGACAAGCAGGGAGAGAAACTCTAACTACCCGGCACTAACGTTCCTATGTGCTGCTGCTTGTAATCGATATATTCCCCAACAAGCACGTAAATAGTTAGAAAAAGCACAAAAACAACAAGAATAAAGCATTTAAACAGGGGTGCTTGTAGCGCGACATTTTAGGGTGATTTGATGCCAAAAAAGTCGACACAAATGCCCAAGCAAGGTATGCGCCTCTAACTTGGCGGCGATGCAAATGAGTTAGACACTGCCGATTGTGGCGGTTAGCCTCTGAAAGCTAAACGCTAGCACAAATCTGTTCTAGTCTCTCTAGTTCTGTCGTTGCAAGATGGCAAAATGATGTTGTCGAGAGGCGATGGTGAAAGATGTTTCACTGTTGTACTTAGGCAGTACATGTTGTAAGTGAACAAAGGAATTGTTAACAGGTTATGTCACCTCCCTCTTTTGCACTGGGCTTAAATAGGTTTCAGCCCATACTAATTACGCATGCAAGCTACGCTTACGTGTCAGGCGTTAGCGTTGTCTAACCGTCGTCATCTGCCTCGAGAAGCGGCCTGCCTAGCATTGGGTTTCACGACGCGGCTCATTCTGCATCGAAGTGCTCGTTCTGGCGCGTCATCTGGCTAGTTAGATTAATTATGCATATTTGTACGTACCGGGAGGTACTGGTCGTACTGTAGCATCAGCACCATTACAATATTGCAGTAGCGACGTACCCACGAGTATACGTCCGTCCTGTGGAAAAGCACGAATTGGAATCCGTAACGAGTACATGTACAATGTCCTGCAATGTATTGTTGCATGACTGTACTCGTCACACTCGTATCCTCCCCCTCTTGACAGATCTGTGAGGCCGCCGCGAGGCAGACCTCCGTGGTTTAAGCTCCTTTACTGAAGCTGTTAATGGGACTCAGGAATGCGCGTTGGGTGAGCGTACATGAAGTCAATGTAAGCCTGAGTTTTGGCGAACTTGCGCCATTGAGGCGTCTCCAAGAAAGCTTGTAACGCAACCGTCCGGTGTACTTCGTTCAACCGGTGCCAGACAGGTGGAATGTCGTCATCACTGAAGTGCGTCATGAAGAGCAAATATTTGCCTCGTCGCCCAGGTAGCGACTTGATGCACACAGCAAAGATGTGCGAGACGTCGAATTCCTCGTCGTCTCCTTCAGGTGTAGTCACCGGGACAGCTGGTCGCAGTGGAGCAGTAGCACAGGGTCGCAAGTTGTTAACATGGAACACATGATGTAAGCGGACTTTCGCTGGTAGTTTCAATCTTTAACTGTGTTTCCCAATCTGTTCCTCCACTGAAAAAGGGCCGAGCTGTCTGTCTCTGAGTTTCCGGTTCGGTTGTCCTCGCAGAAAAAGGTTTGTTGTGGCGACTTACACCTTGTGTCCCTTAGCGACGTGTGGCGATGTAGACGGTTCTGTGCGCGCCTGCATCTCGTCCTTGTGTAGCTGTAACACTGAGCGTACCAAGGTGTGTACTTCATGTAACAATCTCAACCGTTATGTTGCGTCTTGTGAAATTGGAATCGACGGTCGCATGCTGAACAGTAGGTCAGGAGGCTCCTCAGGAGAGAACCCAAAGTTAGCCTCGAACGGTGTGTGCTCAATTCCGAGTGCACGCGAAGCGTTGTACGCAAATTCCACTTGCGGTAGAAGTGTCGACCAATCAGAGCCATCACAGCAACAGAAGCAACGAAGAAGCTGCTGAAATGTGTTGTTCACGCGCTCTGTCAAGCCGTCTGTTTCTGGGTGTCGGCTGAAAGACATGTTCAGACGCGTTCCGAGGCGTCTCCAAAGTGTCTGCCAGAAAGCGCTGACAAATTTCGGGTCGCGGTCGCTGATCAGCACACGGGGCAGTCCATGTAAGCGGTAGACTCCATGTAAAAACAAAGTGGCAGTTTCTTCGGCAGTAATCGACTCTGTACATGGCAGAAAATGGGCCATTCGAGTTAGATGGTCTACTACAATCAGCACATTGTTAAAGCCATTGCTATCAGGCAAGTGTGTTAGGTAGTCAAGACCAACTGTATGCCACGGTCTGGGTGGAACAGGTAATGGGTAAAGAGTCGCGGCCATCTGCGGTCGAATATTCGCTCGTCGACACACGACGCAGCGTTCACAAAAATCTTTCACGTCTTGGCGGATTCGTTTCCACCAGAATCTGTCGAGTGCTTTAGCAAGAGTGCTAGCAACTCCTATGTGACCAGCTGACGAACTTTCGTGCAGCTCTGTGATCAATCTCAGTCGGAGCTCAGAGTTATGTGGAATACAGAGGCGATTGAGACGCCAAAAGTACCCGTCTCTGGCTTCTATCCGACTGTCTTTTGTCCACTCACCATCGTCCCCATGAAACGAATCTTGTGAGAACCCCTCGCGAATGAGATCAGCGAACTCAGGGCTCAGCTGCAGCGCGTCAACAGAAAGTGAATTTAACTGTACGTCTTCAAACAGCAGCTAGGACTTCCGTCGTAATTCTCGATCTGACGGAACCTCGCTATCCCAAAATAAGGGTACTGTGGCCTGAGGTACGAAGTCTGGACGCCGGTTTAACGGGTCAGCTTCGTTCAGAGCTCCCTTGCGATATGCAAGTGTCATTGAGCCCACAAGCGGTTGCAAATCCCGCAGGTATCTTGCTTGCCGCTTGTTCAACCTGTTGTTCGGTTGCCTGAGCAGATGTCGCAGTGTGTCGTGGTCTGTTACGACAAGGAACTTAGAACAACCTTCAAGGTAGCATCTCCAATGCTTGACAGCTTCGCATACGGCCAAAGCTTCTAAGTCGTACGCAGAGTAAGTGTTACCACGCTCAGCTGGATTCAGCTTACGCGCCCAGTAAGAGACTGGTTGAAGACCTCCTCCTTGGTCTTGCAACAGGACCGCTGCAATCCCCACTGTTGAAGCATTTGTAGCCACGGTGAACGTCGCGTCCGAGCCGACCTCCGGAAGGATCAGGCATGGCGCGGAAATGAGCCGTAACTTGAGAGTCTCAAAGGCTTCCAAACAGGCAGGCGTCAGCGTAACCTTCTGTGGCTGGGACTTCCGCAGTAAGTCCGTCAATGGAGCCGTAAGGTCGCTAAAATGGTGTATAAATCTGGCATAGAAGTTGCAGAACTGTACGAAACTGCGAACCTCCTTCTGTGTCTTGGGCACTGGCCAGTCTGCAACGGCCTCGACTTTCTTTGTGGAAACCGAAATTTTACCGGCTGACACATTGTAGCCCAGGTATTCCATCTGTTGTAGTCCGAAGAAGCATTTCTTAAGGCGTAATTTCAGCCCTTCCTTCTTGAATCGCTGTAGCACTAGACGTAGGTGCTCCAGGTGCTCCTCCAGTGCTCGACTGTAAATGCAGACGTCATCCAGGTAGACTGTCACGAACTTATGTAAAAAGTCGCGAAAAATGTCGTTCATCATTCGTTGAAATGTAGCCGGCGCATTGCACATGCCAAACGGCATGGCGACCCACTCCATTAAGCCATCAGGGGTCTGAAAAGCCGTCTTGTGAACGTCCTGATCACGCACTCGAACTTGCCAGAATCCAGAAGCGAGGTCGAGGTGTGTATAAAAATTCGCGTCTTTAAGTTCGTCGAGAGTATCATCCACACGCGGAAGTGGGTAAGCATCTTTACGCGTAACCTCGTTAAGGCCACGGTAGTCAATGCACAAACGTAGCGAGCCATCAGCTTTCCGCACAAAAAGAATTGGCGAGCCGAGCTCACTGTAGCTAGGACGGACCAGTCCAGCCTCCTCCGTCTTTGAGCTGTCGATTGAGCTCAGCGCGCTCTGCTGGTGACAATCTGTTCAGCGGTTGGCGTCGCATCGGGCCAATTGTTTCAATGGGGTGATCCCACTGTCGGCTTACATGTGGAGAGTCGACAGGTTGCACTAACTCCGGAAAGTCATTGAAGAGTAACGACCGGAAGTTGTCACGTTGTTTTGCAGTTAACTCCTCTCCAATGTGAAAGTCTGTCGGTTGTTCAGCGGCTGACGTAAGTTCAATGACGTAAAAATCAGCATGACGTCCCCTGCTGCGGCGCGTCTTGCGCATGAGCTTCTGAACTTTCGTAGACGACAGTAGTAGACACTCAGGGCGTCGTTCCTCGAGTGTAGTCTTGACTGCTGTACCATCCATCAGTGTAAAAATTCTGGTTGTACCAAACTGTAAAGAGGCATGTTCGTCATCAAGCCATGGTAAACCCAGGATTAAATCAGTTGTAAGTAAATCACGTAAGACGTAAAAAGTCCGGTGAAATTCGTGTCGAGCCAGCTCAAAAATGACGTCACAGACTGTCGTAGAAGTCACTCGTTGTCCGTTAGCGAGTCGAACTGGGGTCTTAGACGCAGACTTCCGGGTCTGTAAAGCAAAGCGTCGTACAAAGTCTTCTGACACAAAATCAAGTGTCGCAGCGCAGTCCACTAATCCAGAAATTTGGTGTCCGCCATCAGGAGTTTTCACAGTCAGCTCGGTTCGAATTAACGGGCGAGCTTCCGTGAGGTCAGTCAGTAGGGCTGTAGCTGGCGAAGAAAATTGTTGCATCGTAGCGATGGACGCTTCCGCTCCGTCTGAAGGTAGTGGTACCGAGTTGGGTTGATCAGGTGTTGTAGGTGATGTAGAGTCGTTAAACGCACAATCTGCGTCGACTAACCACAGCTGTACAAGCCAAGGAGCTGGTGCAACCACCTCTTGTTGTGCTGGGTTCTCCATGAGGGTCACATGTAGTCCAACCAAGTTGTGGGTAGGCATCGGTTTTCCCATCTGTAAATCTGTAGGCCCTTCACCAGTCAGTCGGTTGATGTGTCCGCGAATAAGAAGCCAAACAGAACCACAGTCGACCGTTGTAAAACGGGAGTACATGTGGAACTGTCTCGGGATAGACGAGTCGTCGAGCATGACTGGAGCGTGTTGAACGACAGCTCGAAAAAAGAATTCCCACTGAGTCACGTAACCAAAGTGAAGTAACTCACTCTTGTGCTTCTCAGCACGAAGTAACCCCTTTTGTGCGGGCGTAAGTGACAGACCGTCAATGTTGATGGTTTCCGGTACGACGTAAGTGCCATCCGGATTAACTGTCGACTGTGCTATAATAGCATGTTCGACCTGAGCAGGTGTGCGTAAGTTGTTCGTAGCAAACATTACATGAATGGAAGCCGAGTACACGTAGACAAGCTGTCGTCCTTGAGGTAGTGTAATGTTAACGGGTTCACCACTCAACAGCGTCAAATCATCCGGTGTCAAAACTAGACCGGTCTCCTCGTGTAACTCGCGAACAGCAGCGTCGACAGACTCTTCATTAGGTAAGACAGAGCCAGCTGGGAACCAAGTTTTACCAGAACGAGGCTCACGTTGTAACACCAACTTCAAGTCCGACGGTTTAGTTCCTCCAACGTGAATTACCAACACCACGTAATGTCCGGGTCCTAGAGAAGCCATCTCAACTCACTCAAGCAACGTCGAGCGAATCAACGAGCAACGAAAGCGTGCGTCGACCAAAGAGCTCCGAAACCAGTGTGGCGGTTAGCCTCTGAAAGCTAAACGCTAGCACAAATCTGTTCTAGTCTCTCTAGTTCTGTCGTTGCAAGATGGCAAAATGATGTTGTCGAGAGGCGATGGTGAAAGATGTTTCACTGTTGTACTTAGGCAGTAGATGTTGTAAGTGAACAAAGGAATTGTTAACAGGTTATGTCACCTCCCTCTTTTGCACTGGACTTAAATAGGTTTCAGCCCATACTAATTACGCATGCAAGCTACGCTTACGTGTCTGGCGTTAGCGCTGTCTAACCGTCGTCATCTGCCTCGAGACGCGGCCCGCCTAGCATTGGGTTTCACGACGCGGCTCATTCTGCATCGAAGAGCTCGTTCAGGCGCGTCATCGGGCTAGTTAGATTAATTATGCATATTTGTACGTACCGGGAGGTACTGGTCGTACTGTAGCATCAGCACCAATATAATACTGCAGTAGCGACGTACCCACGAGTATACGTCCATCCTGTGGAAAAGCACGAATTGGAATCCGTAACGAGTACATGTACAATGTCCTGCAATGTACTGTTGCATGACTGTACTCGTCACACGATCGTCAAAATGCTAAACCACTCCGCCGCGACAATATTGTGGAGGCGAGAGATGCGGGGGCTCTCCGTGGGCGAATGATTATTATAGCTCACGCCCTTTGCTTGTGGTTGGCATGTGCTCCATCACGCCTATATGAATACTCGTCCGTAAACTGCATGTTGCGTTCAATATGTAGCCCGTACGCGTGAGCCACCAAACCAATAAACAAAAAACAAAAATTATCGCCAAAAAGGCAACTCGATGACGCCCACGCATTGGAACAAGCTAGACGGTCGGACGGATAAGTCCCGGAATTCATGGGCGCGTTGATTATGGGCCGAGCCCTCCATGCACCGGGTATGGCGTGACATACGTATACGGGTAGCGCGCATGGAGTGCACAATCGCGGCTCCCATTGCGTATTTGCTTTTGGAGCGTGTGTATATCACCGTATATAGTTGTGCGAGGGGCAAATGGGAATATGGGATAGTCCCACTACATTTTTGGGCGGGGTATGTGGCCAAAGCCGTAGGCGCCTCTGAACGGCTTCATTATATATGGAGCCGCGAGCGGCTATATTTCGGCAGGCTCATCGTGAATTCCAAGTTTTCTGGCCAGAATGTTTTATTTGGGTGCTTGAGTAAACGCCTTAACTGCGTTTGCAGTGTTCAAAAACATGGGCGATGCCAAATACTGATGAGAAATTAGTTTCGCATATTAGTGTCGCGTGGTCAAAACATGAAGTTGGCCATTTGCCGGTTTTAACTAATTATTCAGCCGTTCCATAGCAGTTTTTGGATTCGCACTTCGTACTATCCTTGTATTGAACCATGCAAACACAGTTAGTGTGGAAGATAACTTACGCAAACGTAGTTACAATCACAGTCCCGCAAACGGAACATTTACGGCGACAACCAGCCTACATGCGTGGTGTCGGGACAACATAAGTGTGAGAGCTGTAGCCTAGCGACAGCTCTGTACCGAGTCAAACAGTTTATCGGTATGTCCGATCTAGACATGTACTAATCATATCTAGAGTAGCTTACAGTAGCTATCTGCAACTAATACGTATGCGGTATTACTTACAACACTCCCCGTGCAGGTAGCTACGGGATGAAGCGTTGCATTGGGTCTTGTCCTCCAAGGATCGCACTTCGGTGTCTTGCCAGTGCAGGTCAAAGAGATAGCCGGAGCAAGACTTGCGGGTGCTGCTGTCGTTGGCCAAGTCAGCGTCGGCAAAGCATGTGAGTTGGAGGCTGTGGTCCAGGCCCCCCCCAACGTCAGGCGCATGTCGATGGTGCCATGAAGGTAGTGGAGGACCTTTTGCAGAGCTTGCCAATGTGCCTCCGTGGGTGAGACTTGGGCGGAGCCAAGGATGCGCAAGACCGTGGAGACAGCGGGGCGCGTGCAGACGGGTGCGTAATGGGGGCTTCTCAGGAGACTGGGGTGGACGTCGGGGTCGAAGTCGGGGGTTGCGTGTGCCGCTCGGCCGATGACTATGGGGTCAATGGTGGGGCGACGACGGCCACGGGGGGTGTGGTCGCCACGCTGGGCTGGGGAAGCATGTTGTCCATGGAAGGGAGGAGGTGGGCCACCGGGAAAGGGAGAGCGGCCGGCCATGGAAGGCGGCGGGCCGTACGGATGCGGGTGGTCACGGGAGGGGGGGACGCGGTGAGAGGGCGCCTCCGGGATGAGAGGTATGGGGTGGTGAAGGGCATATCCAGCGGGGGGGTAGGGGGGGGTGGCGGGAGTTGTTCAACCGAGATTTCGAGACGCGAGGGGTCGCGGTGTAGGGCAGAATTAGCGGGGGGGTAATGGGGGGGTGGTGGAAGGTGTTCAACCATGAGCTCGGGACGCAAGGGCTCGCGGTGCGCATCGGGACGGCGCTGTGCGACGGCGGGGTCGCCAACATGAGCTGCAGCGGTAGCAGCAGACAAGGCCGACTGTGCGTCCGGTGGGGCGTAGCCATGCTGGGGATGCACAAGCAGGGGGAGGGTGTGCACGTCGTGGCTGTCCCGAAAGGGTCGGAGCTGAGTATCGTGGCGGCGTTGAGCGACAGGGGGGTGCGGATTAGCACCCGCAGCAGGAAGAGCAGCAATGGCGGCCGACCGCGAGTCGAGGTAAGCTTCAAGGCGCGTCATTTGCTCAAGGAGCAGCGCGAGAATACCCTGGGTAAGATCGAGATTGCGCTGCTGAGAGCCTGGGTCAAGGGAATCAGGAGGCGAAACATGCGGAGAGTCGGCAGAGCGAGTTTTTGGCGCCATTTCGACAGAGGGCGAAAAAGAAAGAGCTGAATAAAAAACAGGCAGCGGTAAAAACCGCTGGCCGGACTCATGCCTAACAGCGGTTTCAGAGAGACGGCATGATGCCCGCCGACCCCTCGGCATGTAGCCCCGGGGTGTCTCAAAGCACCTTCTCTGTATCCTCCACCCTTTGTGGGGCACAAGTCGAGGCCAAGGCCAGGACAGGTGGAGCGTTGCGCTGGCGGCTGAGTCGCTAAGATAATATAAAAACAAAAAAAGGTAAGCTACGGCTGGCGTGCAACCTGTGGATGCCTATTCACCCGATAGTGCGCCCCCCCGTTCTCCAGCTTGGACCTGTGTGCACCCTGTCCACACACGACGAGTGCGTCGGTGTGGGTGGCTGGCTATCGCCGTCGAGTGGCTGACTTAAGAGGGGTGGTGGCGGGTTTTAAATCGCAGTTTATACTGGCGATACCGCCGACTACAAGTTGAAAGTACTAGGTGTCTAGAGAAACTTGCCTTCTGCGGGAGAGCTGTCGATCGCAGCTCGCCGAACCATGTTGTCGCGCGTGAGTGACGTGAGGCGGGGGCCCATAACCTATTGAACCATGCAAACACAGTTAGTGTGGAAGATAACTTACGCAAACGTAGTTACAGTCACAGTCCCGCAAACGGAACAGTTACGGCGACAACCAGCCTACATGCGTGGTGTCGGGACAACAGAAGTGTGAGAGTTGTAGCCTAGCGACAGCTCTGTACCGAGTCAAACAGTTTATCGGTATGTCCGATCTAGACATGTACTAATCATATCTAGAGTAGCTTAGAGTAGCTATCTGCAACTAATACGTATGCGGTATTACTTACAACACATTGACGAACAGTTATGCTCCATTCAATGGTATTCCGAAAGGCGCCCCCGGGATATGAGACTAGCACGTAAACCTGCACCGGCACCCTCTACATGCGGCGTTTTTTATTCCCTTTGTATCCCACCTCCTTCCCTCTCATGCATGTTGCCACCAAGCACCAGACTCAGCCACTGCTCAATACCGCCGACGGTGCATGTGGCGCCTCGCCGGGATGCTCGCCAAGGAGTGCGCGGCGTTGTCCTTGGCGTGTTGAGCACTCGCCAAGCATGTCTGGAGGACACAA
Source organism: Tetraselmis chui (assembly GCA_026401115.1). NCBI lineage: Eukaryota > Viridiplantae > Chlorophyta > Chlorodendrophyceae > Chlorodendrales > Chlorodendraceae > Tetraselmis > Tetraselmis chui. The sequence continues at coordinate 159,509 of JAPMLY010000211.1, read as the reverse complement.
ACGACATTGCATCCATCCCATCCCCACTTCGTTTAGCGCGCGTTGTATTTGGATGTTGCGGTTGCCTCAAACGCACCCAACAGAGTGCTAGGCCCTCCATAGCATATGACCTCTCAGTGATTTATTGCCCGCGAGGTGGATTGGGTGTGAACCAAAAAATCAGCGTGGAGTCATTGCGTCGCCATGCGCCCGGTAGGTGTCCCGCTCGTAGTACGTCATTGAGCTACATAACCGGTTGGTTCGAGTCCTCGAGCGATTTACGCGGAAAGCGGGCGTGCTCAATAAAGAGTGTATCCGATTCGTATCCGATTCCCGTTTGGAAGTGCGGCACGTGGAGAGCGCAAACTGGCATGCGTGGCGTGCTGACTTGGGTTGGCTTGGCTAAATTTCTCCCAGCTCATCGACATTTGACAATTGACGAGACTATTACGAGCGCAAGCAATACCTCTCATGTCCCACGCCAGTCAAGGGGCCGCAGTCCCGCTCCCGGTCGCTTTGGCTTATTTAATTGAGCAAAGAATATTTGACCGCGACATTAATTTCATCCCGAGTTGGCACTATAAAAGCTGTCGTGTATGGGATCATCGGGGTTTTGCAATTTCAATCGCATGATCGTTGGTCAACTTTGGAAAGAAACTGAGAATTCATTCCCGGGCAAGATATCTTCAGGCAATGTCTTGCGTTGGTATCAAAAGTAGGCATTACCGGGCTGCTCGCGGTCCATACCGAGGTTGTACATAGTTGAACCGAGGGCTGCCATAGAAGTATCCCAAAATGCGGCGCTTCCATATGAGTATCCCAAATAGAAACCTTGCGAGTAAGGTATCCCAAAAGGAAATGCTGCCAAGTATAGCCACAGGAAATGAGGGCCACAACCAATCGAAGGGTCCTTCACTTGGAGCTGACATAAAACACCCACACGCGTACACGCACCTCGCGCCATAATAGTATTTGAATATCATGAAGGCCGGCATGAGCCGTGACTCGTTGAGAGATTATATGCACTCCATATTGAGAGGGACAAAGAAACAATAATTGTCATTATTACCCACAATGAATGAAGGGAAATGGAAGTGTTGCAACATCAAACGTGACACTAAGCATGTATCGCATTGGTGATGAGCAAAACATATCAGAAACATGCAATTGAATGTATGATAAAGTCTTCCTAAATATAACAGTTACATTGGCCTACCTCTACCGTCAATTAGACCCGCAATTAAACAAATAATATATGTCAAATATTGAACAACCGGAACGAAGTACTGAATCGGATTGGGATGGAGTTCCATTTACCTACCTCGTTTACTTTAGCAACGGCATTGTCATAGTCATGAATAGTCGTTTATGCCTACTCCAACTCCGGGAATTGGCAAAGCACGTGAGAATGGGCGGGCAGAGAGGTCGCTTCTAGACCCTTCAACTTTTGTGTCACATGGCCAAGAGCCACTCCATGATCTAGGGATCAGCCATCGATGAATTGTGGATGTTATTGCCATCAAGGAAATATTGCCATAAGATTTGGTACCATGGATATGGACACATGTGTCATTGATGGCAACACGATGGCTATTGGTGAAAATCGGCGATGGCAATGTTTCTGTTTTTGAATATCGGGGATGGCAACAATTCACTCGCCTTCAGTCGATGGAATGATGATGGCAACGATTGTGCTATGGATGGTGTGATGATGGCTGAGGCCTTGCCATTGATGGCTGCACGATAGTTATTGTCGATCAATGCTATTAATATCGACAATTCCCTATGTATTTCAAAAGAACAACCAAATTCAGAAGTTTAGCGTATGTACACAACATCGGATATAGTCCTTTTAAATGTCAAAAACGTTTGCGAGTACTTGTATTGCTTATACAAGAAACCTTATATGTTGTTTCAAATATTGAATCTTTACAAGTTTTTGCGTATGCATATCTTCGATCATTTCATCGGATTGATTTAAATCTAGATGTTTGCATATCCAACTCCCATGTGTACGGGACACTGACACTAGCGGTTATTGTTACCGTAAATAGCGGCGCGTCGCACCTTCAGGGCAACCACCTTGCCATGATAGTTAGACGCAACCAACGACCAACGACTTCCCCAACGGTAAGCTCTAGCTAGCCGGAACTAGCCATGAGCGTGGCACTCTCTGCTTTCGCGCTCAACCAATCTAGGCTTCGCGCAAATGACACATGGCAAGTTGACATCTTTGGCAAAACGTGCCCTAGGGTAAACAGTAATAATACATAAAAGGAATTTAACTAGTAAAAAATCATTTGAATTGTTTATGATTGTTATATTTCATCGCGTCAAAGGAATTTGCAAGTTGTATAAGTGTTTAATTAGCCTACGTCAGATAATGCTAGTTGAAGTTTTTCTAAAATACTACAAATTTCAAATTCTGCTTGATTTATTATATATTTTTTCTTACATTTGTAGCACAATTTTCTGTGAATACATAATACAATTCACTTATACTAATTATAATTCGTTCAATTGTATTTAGTTGCTGAACATGCGCATTATGCTACGTATCGCGCCATATTTCTCTAATACTTTATATAAATTTCTTTTAATTGAATGTTGTGGGCGGTTGGGACGAAACGACAACTGTCACGCTTCTATATATATCGCATATATTCGCGGTTTCGAACAGCAATGTTATGTTTCTAGAAACAAAAATTTTCTTACAAGAAAAAGCAGTGGAGGCCACCAAGCAAGAAAAAGAAAGAAAGGAAGAAAAAACCTAAGCCCGAGGAACAGGAAGGCATGCCACAGCATCAGCATTGCCTTCCTGAAAAGCGTCGCGGAGATAAGAACCCAGAGTGCAACGTTATGTTTCTTGACAACTATAATGATATATTTAGCGATAAAGATCCCCGCACACGAGGCGATCTTTTTGCTTGCTCATGCCGCCAACGAGGCAACGTGCAATCTTTGAGTGTACAAATGCATCAAGGCAAAGATCACTAAACGCTGATTCAAAGTACGGGATGGTCATCGGCTACACCCGGCCACCGTCTTTTCTTTCCGCTTGTGGCATGAAAAGACACATGAGACAGCATATGCCGCCATACTACGCCTCAACATATCCGGAAAGTTATTCCGCTCGATAGATATTGTGTCATGTCCACCGCTACCGTCGCAATCCTGCTCCCCCGGTTGCGATGGCTTTCTCCAACAACCTTCACCATGATAATATTTTTCCATGATCGATTGCGGCTCCTAATACGCAACCACATTCATGCCTTGCGACGTTGTTAGATTAGTACTTCTGCATAACTTTGCTTCGCCATAGTCCCGTACGTAACGTCGTACGCCAATGGCATAACGCATTGTGTACAATCACCGACCGCTGGCCCAATGGGGTAACTTGCTTCCGTTGTGACTTTGCCCCACTCCTATGTTGTCCAATCAAAGACACCCCGCCGCTTGCTAGCAATTGTCTCCTTGACGGTTTACATGCAGAAATACTTCCATGAACGTTACATTGGACTGCGTCGCTCCCATCACCACCTCTTTGTGCCGCTCCACACTCCCGTTTCGTCTCATTAGTCTGAGTAGTGGTGGCTCTAGTCTGCTGCTCTCCAACCCCGCTCGTACTTAAATGTATTGTGCACACTGTGACAGTTGTGCTATGCTCAAACACGCGATGCTATCCGGAAAGTAAGAGCTATGGAAGTCGGACAATATCATCAAATTAAGCCCGCCGCAAATGGATTAAATGTATGTCCGCAATGACCCCCCCACTCCGCTCGCATTTATCTATACCTTGCCGTTGTCGAAATATCCCCACCTAACTATCCAACGTGTGGTCATGTGCGCTAGCTGAATTGTGTATGTCGTGATTTCAGATGCAAACGTGTATGTTCCGAGTAGGATGTGCCGTTGCACGTAGCAATGCAATGAGGTTGCTTCAATGCTTGGATGTACGCGGTGACTAGCGTATGGCACATGCTAACTAAGAACCCGTAAACAACGTTGTAGCTTGCAACGGTGCGCACCCATTCAGTTATGTAGTCAGCTGTCGGGAAGCTTTTGAGAAAAAAACTCTTGGCAATCCTAATAATTATTTAATATTCGATGGACTGCTGTTTGTATTTGATTGGATCAGTTGATAAGTGGGCTCTTGTCCCCCCCCCCCCTCTTGTTGACTGCCATGAGGACAGTCTTTGTGAAGCTCATTGGGTTATATGGTAACAACAATTCGTTGTAGTGATGGCGACGTGGTTACTTGCTGCCCAATGATGTGTTCGGTATGATGTTTGCTATGTTTTCGGATAGTATCCTATATATTGGCGGTGTCGATGTTGTTGTATAACTTCCAACGATCCTTTTCCCCGAGGATAAACCTCCAACACAAATTGATTGTTTGCAATAACGCTTGAGGTTGAGTGAACCATCTAATAAACCAATTTATTGTGTGATAAAGTGTCACTTTTGTGACGAGTACTTTCCTGCAGCAGTACATTGCTAGACATTGTGCATGTACTCGTTACTAATTCCAATTCGTGCTTTTCCATCGGATGGACGTACAACGTGGGTACGTCGCTACTGCAATATTCACAAGGGTTCTTATGCATATTGTACGACAAATACCTCCTGGTACGTACAGGTACGCACAATTAATCTAACTAGCCAGATGACGCGCCTAAGCGAGTTCTTCAATGCCGCGTCGTGATTCTCCATGCTAGTCGAGCCGCGTCTCTAGACAGTTGACGACGGTTGGAAAGCCCTAACGCCTGACACGTAAGCGAGTTAAGCAGGCGTAAGCTATCTGGGCAGAAATCTATTTAAGCCCAGTGCAATAGAGGGAGGTGACATAACTATTTAACAATTCCTTTGTTCACTTACAACATATACTGCTAAAGTACAACCAGTGAAACATCTTCTCATCATCCCTCATCATCATTAACTTTGACATCAAGCAGCGACAAATCTGAACTGATTGATAATGATTTGTGCTAGCGTTTAATGCTAATCGGAATAAGGCTAATTTTTGGCTTCAAAAGGCTAATCGCCACACTGTTATGCTTTTAATGTTGTTTTTGAATTCATTGAAATTTTCCGTATTTTGTTGCATGTCATGTACCGCGACGTCTCGACATAACCACAAGGGAAAGACAACAAGAAGGGCATGACAATTATCAGAGGAGAGGATTATAGTCAGCTAATTACATAGTTATGCTACCAAGTACGGTGTACAATCATAGGCACCCACATCCAAATATATGAGTGGAGATTACGCGAGCATTGTTATGTAACTACTACTCTTTCATACTAACATTATTCACATTGTGTCGTCACTTCATAGTGATAGGACCGCGCCCACTGACTACCTTTTTGCGTCATGCCAGCGAGGGAATGGCGCGCTGCTACCGATTCCCCAATGTGAAATGCTTGAGGACGTGCGCATTGGAAAGAGTGGGGTGCGGCAATTGAGGTTTTGCCAACATGTATGGGATAGATTGTATGGGACACGGACCATCGAACCCTCCAAGTTTTGTAGTACTTTGCGCTAATGCAAAATTTATGTTCGTCATTGAAGACATCGATGTAAATAAAAAAACTGGCGACATCGAACATGATGATGTTGATGATGAGAGTTAGCACCGATGGCAATGTCAATGCCGGTACTTATCGTTGATAGCAATAATCCGTGTAACCAAAAATCGACATGCCATATATTTCCCTTTGCACATCGCTGCCATCAACATATATACCCTACCCCTTCCCTCACCCTTGTTTCCTTTCTCGCTCCCTCTCCCCCCCCCCCCCCCCCTCTCCCGTTCTCCTTCTCTTCACTCCCCCTCACCCCCCTTTCTCTATCCCCCTCTCCACTTTGCCAATCTCTCCCTCTATCTCTCTTCCTCTCCTTCACCCCTTCTCATCACTCCCACCCACCTCCTTTCTCTCTCTCCCTTTCACTCCACCACTCCCCCTCTGCATTTTACCTTCTCTACCCCCTTTTCCCTCCCACTCCCTTTTTCTCTTCCGTCTTCCTTCTCCCCCCCCCCCCCCCCCTCTCATCTATCACCCCCTTCCTTCCTTCCTTTCTCTCTCCCTCTCCCTTCTCTCCCCTTCCCCTCCATCCACCTTTCTCCTTCTTCCTCTATCTCTTTTTCTCCCCCCCCCCCCCCCCCCCCCCCCCCCCCTCCACCCCTCATCGCTCCCCTGCCACTCTCTTTCTCATTCTCTTTTCCTTTCCTCTACCCCCCCCCCCCCCCCCCCTTTGCACTCCGTAATCAGTTTTTGTAAGAAAGCCTTCCTCCGATACGTCCATTGAGCGGAGCTCCGCTCTCCGAACCCCGAGCGCGCCAGCGCGCGCTTTACAGTCTCAGAGCGCACATATGCACTCATCAACACCCCCGCCAGTCTACCGTCCACTCGTCACAGAAATTCACCGAGTGCAACCTCACACCCCGAAAAATCCGTGCCTGGCGATATGCCGGCGCTACTGAACACAGTTCACACCACGCCCTACTCCGCGGGCTTCCCTCGCCCGCAGCAGCGACAGGTCGCCCTCCTCGCAGCTCCCTCGACGGCCGCCGTTCAAGTTACCCGCGGGGCGCCGGCCCGAGCGGCCAGTCAAGCTGAGCACAAGCAGGTAGTGATTCCCTTCGATTCCCTACAAACATATATACTTGGGTTGGGGAAGAGGTCGGGGCACGCGCACGTAGCGACTTTGCCGTACACTAAACTCAGACTTGATGATTGATACACTCGTGCGATGGTGCGACAGGGACAAAGCTGCAGCGACGCACAAAATACAGGGCGGCGGGCCGTCCTAGCTGGCGTCTCCCTGCTCCTTTCTACACCGCCCCTGGGCCGACTGGTGAAAGGTAAGCTCCAGTATGGGGGTTCGTACGTATCGTTGTGCCTGAAACGGGTCATTGTTGGGACGGACGGAAACAGTTATCGCGCGATATCGGCCTCAGATCGATATGGCTGATGCCGATGTGGCTGATTTGCTGTGCGAAGCGGAGCCGTTGGAGTGCGGGGCCGGAAGCGTCACTTACACGGATGCCAAACAGAAGTTCAGCCTCTGCGTCCCCTCCGCCTTCGAGCAGAAGGAGAAGATGGGCGCGACCTCGCTGTTCGAGGACCCCGAGCGCCGCTCAACGCAAGTGGGCGTCACCGTGAACCCGGTGCGCATAAGCAGCCTGGAGAAGTTTGGCAGCCTGCAGGACGTGGGGGACAAGCTGCTGGGGGCGGAGCGAGCCAAGGTGGGGATCTTCACCCCGTGCATGTGCAATGAACATACACTCACATGTGATAACAGCTGATGGGACGACGATTGCTGTGAGTGCAGGAAAGCACGCTGGAGTGCAACTTATTGTATCAGGAGAGCCGCGTGTCTGGCAACGGCGTTACTTTCTATGAGTATGGCTACGAGTTGGACAGCACGCGGGGGCGGAAGCGCATCCAGACCTCCGTCACCATCAGCAACAGCAAGCTCTACATCCTGAACATCAACGTCAAGTGCGACAAGGAGAGTTGCGCCGCGTTCGAGGACACAATTGGCGGTCTGCGGAGCATCATAAAGTCCTTCTCTGTTTATTAAGGCCGCCACCATTGGGCAGCCTCCCTCTGCGATTCCCCTTTCGGGTGCATAGACTCCCCTTACCACATTGTGTTTCTAAGTCAAGAGCACCTCATGACCTCAGGTCAGCGGCGCGAAAGTTGACCGTGGCTACGCCGGTGCCATTTTTGAAGGGCTCCGAGCTGATGTAGTTTTGTGCAAACAGCGCAGCAGAGTCCGCCTGCACCAGCGCCTCCTCCTCCTCATACCAAAGGCTGTCCGGCACTGGAATGTAAGCCTCCGTGCTGTTGGAGGTCGCCATGCGCGTCCAGTTGTCCAAGTAATCATCAAAGTCCAGATTCTCAGTCCATTTCAAAATGTCCTCATCCTCAAACAGCTCCTCCTCCTCCTCCTCCTCCTCCTCCATCCCCAGCCCGCCGCCCTTCCCGTCACTGCCCACCGCTCTGCCCTCCTTCCCCAGAAGGTACAGCTTAGTCATCCACTCCCGCTTTTTCTGCTTTCGTCGCCGGACGAGCTCTGCTTTGCGCTGCTGAGGGATGTGGTGGAACGCCATGCGCGAGCGTGATGTGGCATGTGTGATCTCCTCCGCTTCGACCAATGCCCTGGCATCGCCAGCAAATGCGCACACCCAATCAGCACACACACAAAGCGCGCGAGAGGGCGAAAATGACGGAGAAGAGAGAGAAAGCCGCACACGCGCACACCATCTTCACAGTCTCTCTAACATGAATTGCTGATATACAAAGGTCAGTCTGCTTACAAACACGCACAAAAATTACCCACAAGTTTACACACTGTCGCACACACACACACACGGGAATGTGCGCTCTTTCTCTTTTACACAAACCAACATGCACACACACACACACTCACACACACACACACTCACACACACACAGTGCCTTGCTTACTGAGACCATGGTTAACGACATGCACAGTAACGCACTACCAAACACATGCAACATTATTCGCACAATACAATCACCCCTTCTCACACGCCCTCACAAACAATCATAACTCCGTCTGGTCGAAGTAATCCAACTCCCCGCCCCCCCCCACACCACCACATGCTCGCTGTGCGCTCATTACGGCAGGCCCCCACCTCTCCGCCACAGGCCGCCACCCATTGTTCTCCGATCGCCGGTACCATCCCATTTCATTTCGATACCCCACCGTCCCATCGTGCTTGCGGTATTCCAATAGCTCCGGGGCCTGGACCATGGCCACAACCACCGGAATGTCTGTTGGAGGGTGCTTGTGTGTGAGAGGGGTTGGCACAGACAAGGGACATGCTGCGACTGTGAGGAGCGGCGGTGTGTCACCAGTGCAAAGTCGTCGTAGAGCTCGCCTGCCTTCGACCGATAGTTGTGCACCTTGATGAGGTCCTTCACTTGCATCTTCTCACCCGCGTAGTCGCGCGGGCAGAAGGAGTTTATGTCCGTGATGGAGTTGTGGGTGTAAATTTTGTAAAACACCAGCGGAGGGAAAGTGTTCCCTCCAAGGCGAAACCTACGCGAAGATCAGACGCATGTTATCCGAAATATTCATTGTTCAGGAACCACCCCGCCTTTCAACCGCCTCACCCTCACACCGCAGCTTGCTCGCGAAGGAAGCGCACCCGTCCCCCTATCACTCACTCACACACACACACCTGACATGCGTGCCTGCGGCAACATCGCATAGCTGCGCCTCCCTGAAGTTGATGCAGCGTAGAAGGTCCTGCGGGTTCCCGCGTTCTCTGCAACACGACTTGGCAATTAGCACTTGGCCCGAAAACGTGAGCGGGCGGCCTTTTCTTACACGTGGTGTTTTAGGCAACGGCAGCAATTCGCGAGTGGACTGTCAATCGACTACAGAAATCGAGGAAAACGAGAACCAGAGGGTCACCTGAACTTGATGAGGTCTCTGTAGTATTTGAAGATTCGCCGCTGAGAAAACGCGCGCCACGTGCGTTGGATAACGGGCACCGCCCAGCTCGGTCGTTTCTTGCCGCGATAGGTCCTCAGCCAAAACGCGCAGATACGCCGGACCGCATCTCTCTGTGGTCAGGAGGATACAAATGAGCCGACTGAGAAACTCTCGACACAGCGTGTGAAGCGAGCAGAAAAAGTTCGCTCGGACGACAAAATAAAATTGCGCAGAAGCAAAAGCGAAGATTGACGACACCTGTTTCTTTACACGCTTTCGAACGGAGTACCCGCGCCACGTCTTCTGAATGAGTGTGGCTGCGTAGTCATCGAATTCGCTACCCATGTTTCTGAATAGTGCTCCCCACTCGGGTGTTACCGCGTAGTGTACAGTGGTTGGAATGTGAGCGACGCACAGAAAGTTTATCTCACATGTCGCAGTTCGGAGGGCGCTCCGAATGCGGCAGAGGTCGCCAGCTTGCTGAGGCCCAACCTGAGACCTAAGCAGTGCACTGGAACTGCTGTGTCAAAGATGTTCCGTGTGATGTGTGCCAGTAGAGACCTAAGTGGTGGTTGCAGGCCTGTTGTGTCTGCAACTGTCCGCCTGCTGTCGACTATGAAGCGAGTATGGTCGGGTGAACGACAGCGAACAAATAGCTCACGGCGGACAGGCTAAGCCTAAGACTACAACTATGGACTAACAAACTGGAACTGAGCTAGACTGGGACAAACTGAAGGACAGACTGAAGCTACCTGTACCGGCCTACAGTACCAGTATAGTACAAGAGAGAGAGGGTAAATGGGGACAGGGCGGGGCGGTCCTCGGTGCTTAAAGCCTTTATTCCAATTTACCCGAGGGCACGTTTACCAAAGATGTCAGCTTGCTTACAGAATGGCCAAAAGACCCTCACAGGCATGGCCTGGGGGAAGACTAGCGCGTGATTATATAGGGATGGGTGGGTGGGTTCGCGCGAGGCCTAGATGGGCCGAGCGCGAAAGCAGAGAGTGCTGGTACTCGGGGAACGCACCAGCTTAAGGGTTGCTGCTAGCTAGTGCCTAGCTAGAGCTGTCCGTTGGTGAAGGTTGTTTAGTTGGTTGGTCGCGCCACCCTGCCCGTACAATATCGTTGTGCTGGAGGGGTGACGCGTCGCTAATAACGGTGATACTAACCGCATGGGCTACTATCCCGTACACATGGAGGGTAGGGTAGCAAACCTCTAGATTTACCCAATCTGACCATTTACCCGAGGGCACGTTTGCCAGGTTGATAAATCCAAAGGCTTGCGCGCCTGCAATGAGTGTCGCGGTGTGGCGGGCGTCAGCACGGCCAGCGGGGAGCGGGAGGGGAGGCGTGGCGCTGTGGCGAGAAAGCGATGCGTTGCCCGGACGGAGGCCGTGCGATTGATTGTAGTGGGTTTTGTTTTGGTAGTCAAGCGTTGAGCGGGGCGGGCATCGTGATTGGAGAAGACGTTGCGCGGGCCGAGGCGACCCGCCATGGCGACAGTGGGTGGTGCGGCACGTGCGACGGGGTAGCGGAACGCAGGTACGTACCCGTAGTTGGCCGGCACCAGTGGTAGGCGGACGGGTGGTAGGCCAGTGGTAGGCGAACGCTGTCGGGCCTTGGAGGTGGCCGCTATGGGCTAGCAGTAGCGGCGCAGGTGTGTAAAAATTCGGCACCAGTCGGCTGTTGATTGGCACAGTAGCATTGCTTGCATCCGGTACCGGCGTAGGCGGTCGCGGAACTGCGGCCTTTCCGTGTCTACCGTGGAAATATGCCCCGTCGTCAGTGAGCAACGGTTGGGCGCCGCCTGTCGGGGGCAGGCAAGTGCTGTCGCTAGAGGAAATAGCGGCGCAGGCGGGAATAGGCCGGCGCTCGGCGACGGTAGTAGTAGTTAAGGCGTGTACGTGAAATGCCGGGGCGGATGGCGCACGCAAAAGCATACCAGCAGACATGTGATGCCGGGGAGGCCGACGTGTCGGGGAAGGCGTTAGCGGCGAAAGCTTCGAGTGTGGGCCGGGCATAAAGTGGCCATTCGTACCGCCGGGGTCTAGTTCTGAAGTTGGCCGCGCGTTGTGTGCGTAGAGGGTGGCGTTAGCAGTTAGGCCGGGAGTCGGCGAAAACAGCGCGGGGGCGTTGTGTGCCCGCTGCCAGGGTACGAGATGGCTCTGTCCCAAGTGCAGCGGTCGCGTGGGCTTGCGCGTATAGGGCACGAGGTCAATTAGGAGGCTTGTGCCCGCGTGGTCGTCGTAGAGGACGTCAGGGGCGCGGAGGTGCTGTGCGTTTCCGGTTGCGTAGGCGTCGCGTGCAAGGCTGCAGGTCTTGTACTTTTCGCGCCGAATAAAATTGTTCGCAAGGTCGGACGCGTTGTCGGCAGCGATGGCCTCCCGAGTAGGCGGGGCGTGAAGTAGAAGCGGTGTAGAGCGCGCAAAGAAAGTTTGCTGTCGTGGTGAGGTGTAGCGCCGCCTGTAGAGACGTAGCGCGGCTGCCTTGTAGCCAGGAGCTTGTCGCGCCGCCGTTGTCGTGCCCGGAACAGGCGCGAAAATCGGGCGAGTTGCTGCGACCGGTCGCACACGAGCACGGTTGAGCAGAGGAGTAGTTGGTGCGGGCTGGCCGAGGACGTGGAATCTGTCGTGTCGGCGTAGTACGTAGCGGTGGCCGGCGAATCGCGTCCAGGGAGGGCCGGGGAGGGTAACGTCGTGGTTGTCGGGACGGGTGAGGATGGACAAGGGATTGTCCGGGTCCGGGTCCGGTGGTGGTCGCGGAAGGGCATTGTGGTGCCTGCCGGTGTAGAAGCGTGGGCGTGCGACCTTAAAGGGGACCTGAAATGCCGGTAGCGAAGCTATCAACGGCGTCGGGCTTGCCGGGCGTGTGTAAGGGTCAGGGTCGGCCGGCGGGCGCAAGGGGATGCTAGGGCGCACGCGGGTGCGCCACTGGCGGTAGGCGACTGGCGGTAGCCTTGGAGTGGAGTAAGGTTGAAGTCGATGCGAAAGAACGGTATGACTGGCGCGAGGTGGGGGGGTAGTAGACTGACGCACACCTAGAACCGAGACGGCGGCATGGGTGGTTGAGTTATCGCTGAAAAAGTCACCGTGGACGGGTGGCTTTAGGAGGGAGTCGCTCCGGGTAGCGATTGCGTGAGGCCAAGTCTTGGAACTAGGGACGAAGACTGTTACTTCACGGACGGGGGTGAAGTCGACGACGTTGGACGCGAGTAGGTCGTGGTCGTCGGGCAGCGAGTCGAAAGGTGGCGCAAGGGCCTCCATTCCAACCTCTGCCGCACATGTTGCGACAGCGGGAATGGACTGCTGGTCCAAACGTGTAGATTGGTTTCTGAGCTGCTGAATCTGGGCAAGTAAGGCGAACGAATTCGCCTTGATCTGCGCAGAAATTCGGAGTTCAAAAGCCTCACATGCCGTTTGGATTAGTTCCGTTACGTGTAGCTGAGCGAGAGTGTGCTCGGCGATGTGTCGAGGTGCGGTAACCACGGGCTGCACATCGGAATGCGGTGTAACAAGAACCATATGGAAGTGTCTTGTGACGCAAGGTGCGTATCAAAACGAAAAGAACAAGTAATGACACCCTACTCGACTACGAGAGTCGAGACTGCGTTCGCGCGAGGCCTAGATGGGCCGAGCGCGAAAGCAGAGAGTGTTGGTACTCGGGGAACGCACCAGCTTAAGGGTTGCTGCTAGCTAGTGCCTAGCTAGAGCTGTCCGTTGGTGAAGGTTGTTTAGTTGGTTGGTCGCGCCACCCTGCCCGTACAATATCGTTGTGCTGGAGGGGTGACGCGTCGCTAATAACGGTGATACTAACCGCATGGGCTACTATCCCGTACACATGGAGGGTAGGGTAGCAAACCTCTAGATTTACCCAATCTGACCATAAGAAAATGGTACACGGCTCGCGAGCCCTGTACCAAAAATATCGCTTTTACTGGTATTCCGATTACGGTACACGGCTCGCGAGCCGTATACCGGCCAAATAGGAACACGGCTCTGAGGAAAAGGAACACGGCTCTAACGCCCAGTATATTACACAGTACATCCCGCTTATCGCGTCGCGCGGGGCTCTTCCCCTCTATAGCTGGCAATAATCCCTACGCAGTATCGCTACACAGTCGTATCCCGCCACCCACATCCCCGTCCATAGGCGCGCGAGCACAACCAACCTAATATACCTCGGCGAAAGCACCCCGAAAAAGGGGCCGCGCAATCAAGTTGGCACTGGACATAGGTAGAGAAACAGGCTGCCCTTGAGGCGTCCCTCTCCGCCTCGGAGTTGGAAGGAGGTGGCGAAGAAGGAGGAGGCGCTCGAACGCGCTACTGGTATACTCCGGCCCCTACACGCCATTGCGAGAGCGTTGGTAGGACCATGCAGCTGAAACTCCCAACGAAGCTAGCCAAGCCCCAAATCTTGCCTGTTCAGGAGTCGGTGCGTTAATTAAGTAGGTTCAGTGTCGTATTTAGATCCGTCGCGATAGCGAGTTGGTGGGATGCGCACGTTTTCTCGTCGTTTGCACACCCACCCACCTCCTCGGGAAAAGTTAGGCCGTCCACTACCGTCGCTTATATGACATTGGACTAGCGCCTTCGTGATCTTTAGACAAAGAGTCACCATCTGACATAAGTTTTTTTCGAATAGCGCCTCCGACGCGTAGTAAGGGTGTTGGCGAGCTAGTGGTCGGGAGGGCGTGCCGGTACAGGGGAGGGCAAGGAGATGCATTTGGTCGGGCAAGTTCCCGATACCGATCGGGCCCACAGGAACGAGGGCTACCTTCGAGGAGCGCGGGATATAGAAAAAATAGTATCACAGGTTGGAGCACATGGTTGCAGGAGGGGGACGGCTCTAGCTGGAGGGTATTCCGGCGAGGGGGCGCGTAGGCGTGATTTACTCGCATTACATAAATACATAACAAGGCCTTTTTGTAAGGGGGGTGAGCTTTGGTATATACCACCTCAATCAAACCCCATGACCAACAGCCTTTAGCTGTAACATGTATTTCGTGTTGATATGCTGGTCCCATGTCACTTTGCAACGATGATCGCCACATTTTTG
>JAPMLY010000211.1:22500-142500 GCA_026401115.1 Tetraselmis chui | reverse complement strand
GAAGCAATGGCAGCAGCGGCTAGGACTAGGGCCTTCCTTAAAGCGCCCACCCTAAATACATGCATAAGCGATCTAGTGCGCCAACCTAGTCGTATGCGCCCAAATACTTGGACGTGTGGGACCGTGCGGTGGCTGGATCGTTTTGCTAGGGCAAGCGCGGAATTAGCCCAAAACGTACGCGTCCCACCCGCTTGGAGGTCTTTGCAAGCACGCGTGGCCTCTAACCTTGTTAAAGCAGCGGTATAGGGTCGATTCGAGACATCATCGTCGGCGTGTACTAATACGTGGAGTATTTATTCCCATGCCTCATATGTTGGGAACCCATTGCCACAATACGGCACGGGCATTCCCGCGAGGGCCGTTGCAGGGTTACACATTATGATTCAATTTTGTACGCGTGTATTTCCCACAGCCCGTCGTCTTGCCCGCATTCATGCCATGCCTGAACGTTTTCTCCATCATTGTCATGCATGCGGCGGGGATGTTATTGAATCTATAGATCATATTTTGCTTGAATGCCCACGTTGGGAGTGCCACCGTCGTAATTTTGGGGCGCTAGCTCCATATCTTAATGGTTTTGTGCGTCGTTTCGCTACATCCCCCGAAGATATAAATGCCTTACTTTTAGGCGGTGTCCCTCCTTCCCTCCATGGCGCCACCCATTTTACAGAAAATGGGAGGTTTTTCCATTTATGGCGCCAAGCCCTCCCTCATATTGTTTTCTTTGCAGTTCATGTATCGCACTCCCGAAATGTTTTGCTCCGTGAGATGGGCATTGGTCCTTATCGCATTTCTCGAATGGGTCGACGCCCGGACGAGTAGGGCAGACCTTTCTTGGTCAGTTCCGGGAATGCATTCATGTTTGTTTGCATGTCACTGTAAGATTTCAGTTGGTGAAACTCCAACACTGGCCTCGTGTGGGGTTAGCGCAGTGCGGTACGGTTCTCGTACAATGGTACTTAATGCACTCACACGAGCGTCGCCTACCCGGGAGCATGATCGATGTTGAGTTGAGGTTTGTTTCGAACTTATGCTCTCAGTCATGCTTGCAAAACGCCGCCTAGAGGGTGCCGGTACGGGTTCCCTGCCAGTCCCATATCCCGGGGGCGCAAAAAAAAAGGGCGGGGCGGATGAGTAGAGTACATGCTGAGTTTGCGCGAGCTTTACAGTATGATATTTGATTATAAATAGCCGGACGACACGAAGAAGCATATTGTTGCCGTCTCATCATCACACGCGCGATGAGAAACACGAGTAGAGTTTTCTATGCACTGCACCATGCAACCATGCATGACATGATGCGACAACGCACTGCTTGTTGGGTAGGCTCAGAGTTTATTGACCGAAGTGGTCGGAACATGGGCATTGATTAAAGAAGATGAAGGAATCTAGTTGGCAAGTAATGTCCCCACTATCGTCCAAATTCTCATGGTCTACTTTAGTACAAGCCACTTCAAAATAAGTACTCCAAGTACGATTGTTCATCCAGCCATGTCGTACTCGTAGTATTGCCTCCCTTCTTACCAACCTCCGCATGTGCTCACCACGTTGTACTTCCTTAATCGCCCGGGAGATTTCATGGGTTGAAGTTACATGCAATAAATATGGTGTGGCGTTCCGCCGGGGTGACACAACCTCCAGGGGAGGTCGTACCTTGTTCCCTCACCAAACTTCCAAGACATGGGTATTGTTGTTGTTCGCGCTATTGCATCTATAAGAAATTGGGGCCAATCGCCAAGCGTTAGTAGCCTCTAATTAGACCAATCATTCAAGAGGGCGGCGGTGGGTGGGTGTGGGGGGGGGGAGGCAAGATTCAAAGATTTGCTAGTCGATGTTCCTCGAGAGAATGACTACCACCCCACATATCGCATGCGTAAGAGAGCATGGTGCTACGCGCCTAAAAAGCCGGAATTTTCTGATGCTCCGTTCTAGTGCGCCCTACATCTCTAGTTCCTATTGCTTACATCCACTACACGCAGGGAGCTCGCATCCCCGTTTCCTAGCTACGGTACGTTGCCGAGGAACGCCACTGCTTTTTTGGCACAAAAGATGAAATTTAGTTCCATACCGCTACATGTGGGCGCTGTTAATACGTAATATACATTGACAAGAAGACACATTACGCCTCATGAGCTAGGAGTCGTTGCTCTAGTAATCCTATATGACTATTATATACTCTTCCCATAAAGTTCGTTACTAGTGAAATAGAGCTTTTTGGGTAGGCCAGCTGTTTATCATGTAGGGTTTCTATAGTTTTTCTAAACTTTAGCTCGACAAAAGGCGGACCTAAACATGTGTTGACGGTGAAGTAAAGAGGGGAGCGGGGCACAAATGGGGCCCGTCCTCGCTAACATCCGACATAGGGTTTGATGCCCAACCCCGATTTTGGGGTATACCCTACTGATTCGGGCGCCCTGATGGAAATTAGATTTTCCACACTTTGGCTGGTGAATGCTCACGAAATCGGTGATACAACATCCGATTTTTTATGATCCCAGCATGTTGTCCGCAAACATGGGAGCACGTAGATGTGATGGCATGTGCCGTTGAAAAGCTTGACGTGGGTGGGATTGGGGCCGGAAACCCACAACTTGGGAGGCCAAAAACCCCTAATTTTGCCGCACGGTAGCAGATTTCAGCAAACTAAGTTGCCAAAGGAAACCCTTCCCCTAAGAAACATGCAAGTTTCATACTATGTTTCTGCCTACCGGCCGGTTTTCGCTTCAAATCTGCCGTCCGACATCATGTAGGCCCTCGTACAGCCAACGAAAGTTTTAGAGTTTCAGAACCTACCACGCTCGTGCCGGGCTAGCAACCCCTCGACAAGTGGTACCCGCACACTCGCTATGCCAATATGCTTAACAATCAGCGCTTTATCGTTCTGATATTCACGGCGTTGCCCATTTCATGCCCCATGATGGCATGGTGCCGTGCCATTTGCCGTAAGACAAATAAAAGCACGTGCTAGGGCTCTTTGAAAGCTTCCCGCAATTTTTCACGCCCGGCGATACGCAAGCTTCAGAGTTCAGTGATCCGCGCGCTAGGGTGCTTACATTGCAAGCCAATCGCCTATCAAGCCCAATGGTTCCCTAGCCCGTGCTCCTTGGTTGTATTTCCGAGCACGTGGCAAGAAATCAAGTGCACATGACATGCAATACTCGGTGTCGCCGCCATGTAGACGGCCGGGCGCAACGCACTTGGCGGATAAGAGTGCAATTTTGCAAACATGCTGAGGACCCAGTGCCAAGTAGTCTCTCGCGACACTACGTGTACCGAGCTACGCGTAGAGGCGTGCATAACTTGCACATAAACGAATTTCGGCGCGCAAAACATGGGCCGCAACTTCAACTTGTGCGCCCACAGTAATCGGGGCGTAACGATAGAGGTGTCCATTTTATAAATTAATGCACCGTGGTGTGTTGTTCGCAAATCATAGTTCCATCCCCCCCCCCCATTGAGTGGCATGGCCATAGCGACAAGGGTTGGCGTATAATTAAATGCGTGCCGCTACTAACGGACTTCATGGGAAGAGTGTGCATCCAATTCACTTTATGATATGGATGACATGGAGAATTAAGAGAAGGAAACAATAGTTGATATGTTCTCCATGTTCTCCTTATCTTCTATCCTACCCGTTTTTACGAACCATTCAGTTTTTTTTGAATGACGAACAATTCCCCATTTTCCCTTTGTTTCGACGTTTTGATAGTGTAGCAATTGGCCTCTCCAGCTTAATATTGACACACTCTTGTTCTTGCTTGCATTTGACATACATATTTGCAGCATGTTGTTGTTGTCACTACTGGTGGGAGTGCAAGCGGAAAAAGCTAGGAGAGATGTATGACTATTTAGTTAGTTAACAATACGATGTAATTAAACAAAGAAATGGTAAATATTGCCTTTCACCTCCCTCCACTACGCTTTGTATGTCACCTCCGTCCACTACACTAAGCTTAAATTGGTTTAGCTAGACCTGCTCTCGCGTGGTCCTCGTGCCATGCGTTAGGGCTCTCGCAACGGTATGAACAAACTAGCCACGCTGCTTGCTTGTTTCAGGAAATCATACCAACGCGCCGTGTGACAAGGTAGATTAACTATGCGTATTGTACGTTCCGGGAGGCACACGTAGAATGACAATGTACATTACCATCAAACTAATTGTAGTGGCGACGTAACCTCAATACGTACTTCCGATGGAAAATTACGGATCAAGTTAGTAACGAGTACTCGTAAAATATATTGTAATGTATTATTACATGACAATACTCGTCACACTCGTACCCACCCTCTTGACATATCAATGAGGCATGTACTGAGGCCAACCTCTGCGGCAATCCTGGCTCTTTTATTGAAGCAATCACTGAGACTCGGGAATGTGCGTTGGATGAGCGTGCATGAAGTCAATGTACATACGAGTCCGGGGAAACGCGAGTCACTGGGGCGTCTCGAGAAACTCATGTAACGCTTTCGTACGGTCTAGTTCGTTTAACCGGTGCCAAACATGTAGAATGTCGTCATTGTTGAAGTCCCAAATTAACAACAAACATTTCCTACGCCGACCAGCCGACGGTCTTGATGCACATCGCTAATATGTGAGAGAAGTCAAATTTCTCATCGTCGTCTTATGGCATCGAAACCGGGACAACAAGGCGTAGTAAAGTGGAGCATGGCCTTATATTACGTGAAACACTTGGTGTAAGCATACACTCATTGGTAGCCTTCATATGTAATTGTGCTTCCCAATATGCTCTTCGACAATAAAAGGCCGAAGTTGTCGATGTCGAAGCTTCCGGTAGAAACTAGAAATTAGACTTTTTCTTACAACAAGAACCGATAAATCAGTTGCTATCTTTTGCTATCGCGCCCAATACTGCCATCTGGGACTTAGGGTAGGGTTATACGCCGGGGGTTATCCTTGTCCATCCCTCTCCGTCGGCAGTGACAACATAACATAAATCATGCAAGGACAGAAAGGGTGCATTGCTACGAAACAAATATGAAAAATATAGTGTCGCTATCTCCACAATGCGCGGTTGGCTCCCGCTTCAGGGGGTTGATCATCCTAGTTGGTCACCCTGTGGTGGTCGAGTTGGGCATGCTTGAGCTAGGCTCATGTGCGACTCCGATCGTGCGGGAATTGGGGGGAAAAGGCAGGCGAAAAACCCATTCGCCGAGGTCGTCGAAGGCCCCGACTCGATCCACGCACACCCTTGTCTGAGATATTAGTTGCTCCTCCCGTCGCAGCTGTCCACCTAGCATATACTTCCCCCTCCATTCGGGACATGGGGGAGAGCACCATAGCCACAAATGGTTGCCGTATGTCGCTCCTCCCGTCGCGTTTGCCATGTTCCGGTCGGCTGCGAGCTGTTTCCGGCACCGTCGGTAGCTATTTCCCGATTGTCCGGAGCCAGTTCCAACACCCGCATCCCACCGGTGACCCGACGGTACCCCCCTAGCCAAAAACTCTTACAAAGACACCGCCCCCGTCTCCTTATCGGGAGAGTTTTTGAGAGTATTCACTCGCGAAAAATCGTATCGGACGGGCTGAGCGGGGGATCTTAGTGTTGGAGTACGGATATCATGATTTCCATAGCCGTCCATGCGGGGCTTCCCGACAGCATCACACAGAATTCACGATCACACAGGATTGCCGACGCGGATCACAGCTGCCGGTACCTCGTTTAGCCCCCTATCGGGTCATGCATGGCGAACTACCGTTAAATTCCGCTAGGTATATTCAATTGACATTTGAACTCGTATCTCATACGCTAAAGCTCGTATTGGCGCACATCCGACTGTGGCTACTGGGCGATCAACCATCGTACGGTATGGTACACCACGCCCGTATGTTTGTGTGGGCGGAACTGTTAAAAGATAGCGAGGACGCAGCAATGGGGCGTATTTATTCCATGCAAACCCGCTTCATGTTGCTAAGAGCGACCGGGTCTAGTCGCATGCGCTGCTCGAAGCAGTCGCGGATGTTGCGGGAGCCGGGCATACACAAGGGAATCCCACACTGCACTTACTAAAAATGCGTTCAATGCATGACACCCTCGTCGCGGCAGTAGCGTAGGCAGCGAGCTTGGTTGCTTCGGCCCTTTTCGGAGCGGCCAAAGTTATCCGGGACGTGGACGGGGTCTGATTGGAGGATCCGTTTCGACTCGGCCAGAGCTACGGCTATTGTCATTTCACGGCGTTGGGCCGGCACACCGTGATCTTGTAGCCCGTTGTAGACCAACGTCTTACCTTAAATCTTCGCGAAGTCGTTGATAGTTAGGGCCGAGTAGGGGTAGGAAGCGGAGACGTAAAACTTGACTAGTTTCGAACAATCGGTAACGCAAATGTCGGCCAAAGTAGTCGCTAGTCGGAACCAACAAACTTGGGTTAGCCAAGCCAACTCCATCGCAAGCTTGTGTTGTCGTGACTATTTGTGATTGTCTACCCGTGGACTGCGTTCACAGTAGTTGGACACGACAAGGGGTCTAGAGATAACTCGGGTAACGATGTTGCCATTGTCGTTCGCCGAACGTTGAATGTAGGGGTTGCCGTCGGCCATGCCGCCCGCCCCGACAGTGGAGATAAAAGCAAAACTTTGCGCCGATTGAACTGGTAGCTAGTCGCCGCTAGTTGAACACGTTCCACAACAATGTTGAGGTGAACATTGCTCCTTGCATGTGCCGTAGATAAGGATTCCCGAAGGAAATCCTTAGGGAATAGGCCTTGCGAGTTCTTCACAACTCATGTGAAGTGGCGCTTCATCTTACCAAGGGGCAAAGCGGCATGCATGTGGAATATTAAAGGTAAGTACCTATCCCACATAGGAAAGCACATATAAGTAGCGGCGATTAACTTTGGTATGATTGTCTTACCTTAATTGACCCAAACCAAGCATTCCCCACTACCGTCATGCCTTCATCACTTGCATACCCCGCCATTCGTCCCACACACGCGGTAGACACTCCATGTTCGGCTGTTTTTTTACACGCAAGGCGTTCTTCCCCTCTTGCACCTCAATATAGACCATCACGCCGGTTGCACAGTCGCACATGGTCTTCAGCTCCGTCCCCAAGGGCTTTGGCTCGTGGTGAATGTAGGTTACCTTGGGCAGCCCGCCTAGCTTGTCTTTTCGAGGTTTGTAAGCCGACATGCTTTCATCCATCGTTTGATAGACCCCTTGGTGTAGGACGTCGCTATGGTTTGTATTGAAGTCGTCCACACCATTCCGGAACCATGCCCACGGGTCTAAGGAAATCTTGAGTATCTGTGCTTTGCAATATCTAAAAAGAGAACGAACAATGTTGAACATGTGGAATTCCATGTACTTTTGAAAATGTGGTTTGTCTCTAATCCCATCAAGCATGTTGTTATTTCCTCCAAGTCTCTACCCCTTTGGTCATAGGCGGTTCCCGCTACCATCAAACTCTTGACTTGACTTGACGAGCTCCGCCGGTCTGACTTGCCTAAACTCCGCCCTCGTGCTTAAATATGCATAGTTTAGCTTCCGTAGGTCGGCGTGCATGTCCCCGGGGTAGAGCCGGAGCCATAGCTTCAAGATGTCTACCCGTCCGTCCGTGACAAGTAGGTCTTCCTTTGGCCCCACTTGCCCTCCCATTTGAGTGGCGCGCACCGCAATTGTGACTGTAAGTGGGTCGTGTTTGGAAGCGTCATCATGTTGGAACACCTGTCACGTCGCCGTGGTCCTTGGCTGATGTAATGTGACGGTGACACCAAGTACGGGTGGGACCCACTCGGCGTCCTCGACTCTTTGGGAGTCCTCGGCGGTGTAGTCGGGGAGAGCCGGCCGAGTTGCTCTCCACATCGAGGGCTTCGCTGGTGTTGACGGGAATCTCCCTTGCGCCGTTAGGTGGCGATATTTCTGTGGAGCCGGAGATAGCGTAGGACCCCCACGAAATCGGTCGATCGGTAGTGTGGGTTCGATAATCGTCGTACCGGTATCACTCACTATCGACTCTTTAATAATTAGTACGAGATTCTATGTAATTGCACGAAGTATTTGCACCGTTGGCCGGGGGGTGTTGAAAGGGCACTCGCACCACATCGCGTTGTGCGTTGCTCGTTTGTGTAGGTTTTGGGGTTAAACGGCATATGTTGTCGGGTTCGACGCGTAGGGCGCGAGCCGACTCGTGTTTGGGCGGCATGCCATCCCATTTTACTATCCAGAGACATTCGAGGATAGACTCGCCGATTGTCCCATAGGTTCAGTCACGTTATTGTCGTTGTGCACCATCTTTTAGGGGTTGAAAGGGACCTCTACGGGCGGAGACACGCGCTCCAATCGTTACGGTCTTCCTCATGGTGGTGCTGGTGGGTCTCAAGCAAGCGATCTCAACAAATCGCACGTTTGAACCGCTTCCGGGGTTCCGGCCCATCCCTAGTTTTGTGTCAACAAAGTTAAGTAGAGTATACCCTCAAGCACAAGCTTCTAAAATTTGACTAAGTTCTAAATTTTCCTCGCATGGGGCTGATCAATTTTTTACGAGACTCTGGTGTATGATTGGTCATACAAATGTAGTACATATCATACACACACCCCGAGGCTAGATGGCTGTACGGGTCCGCCCAGACACGGCAGCCGTTACAACTCGTTATTATTGCTGTAAATTATTTTCATTTTATTATCTATTTTGATTTTGGATAGGATTGTGATGATCTAATCCCTGTTACTTTTACTTATTCTGACCCTTGGTTTATTATGATGACATAGCTAGTCACTTAGATAATTTGAGCGATTCTTGCAGATTGATGACAATGATAAATTAGATGATTGTAAAAATATATAGATTAGAATAAATAAGATGCTTTGCATTTTAGTAATGAAAATTTAGATGTTTCATGTGCTCACACTGCTAGTGTGTTATAAGCGGGCGGGCTGCCGCCGTCGTGGCAGCCGTCACACAAGCGACCCATGGTGCTGCGTCTCAGACACGGATGTCGTGAGAGGCCAACGGAATCAAAGCACCAACTCCCCCCTTACATCCTCAAGCAGATCAAATTCCGACCGTAATTGGCGACGCTGCATAAGGTAGCATAGAAGGTACAGCACTGCCGGGATCAGCCGACTGAAACACTCCTATCCTAACGGGCCGGGGCAGTGCACTGGACAGTCCTGATCAACCTCACTGCTGACTGATGATTATCACCTGTCGCCAGCCTTTTCCTCCGGGATATCTACGATGCTAACTCTGTGGCAGTTGATATTGGCAGGTCGACATCATGCTGCGTCGTAGTGCCCTTAGTGTCACGGCCCTGGTGGCGCGCGTCGGCGCTGCTCGCACCGCGGCTCCCGGCCTGATCAGCGCCGTCACTCCCCCTCCTCAGTCGGTACGGAGCACCACCGCTGCGTCGAGCTAGAGGTTCGCCCGTAACGATCGCAATAGGCAGCTAACACTTGAATTGATTCTGCGCAGGTGGCGTGCTGGCTAGCGAGCCGTCGATTGTGGGAGAGTGGCCTGTCGCGCGGCTTTTCCGGCGAAACGAAGGAAAAGGGCGATAAGGAGGAACAGGGCGACAAGGAGGGAGAGGGGGAGGCGGGAAAGGGAGAGGCGGCAGCGGCTGGGAGCAGTAGCACAGATGGAAAGGCAGGGGAGGGGGAGCCTGTGAAGCTGTCTATTGAAGAGCTGCAGGAGGCTCTGAGGCAAATGGAAGGGGAGAAGGCTGAGCTGGAGGCCCAGGTGCGAGCGGCTGTGGCCTTTTAGGGTTTGGCGCCTGCCAGGTGGCGCCTGCGGCCGTGGCGCAGTCGACCTGTCTCATTCCCTCGTGTGGGTCAGCTATCGCGCTGAATATGTTGCTTGCTCTTGGAATGTGTTGCGTGCTGGCAGCTGTCTGATACCAAGGAGAAGCTGATCTACACGCTCGCTGACATGGAGAACCTGAGGCAGCGCACCGCCCGCCAAGCAGAGGACTCCAAAAAGTTTGCCATCCAGGTGCGCCAGCAGCTTGCCGTGACGTATGGTGCTGATTGAATGGGTAGTCAATACGTATGGCTGACCTGCATCTAGTGTGCCAATCTGTAGCCCATATACATTCACTTCAAATACAGAAACGCATTGATGTCCTGAGAAAGGAATAATCTCAAAAACCCACATGGAGAGACACATGCACCCCACCTCCAGCACCACACACACACACACACACACAATCAAGAACGGAAGGAGAGGCACAAAGACAATGTTACATGCGCCCTCACTCACACGAGACATGGACACATAGACATGCATACACAATCCTCCACAGGAAAGACACATTCATTTTCGAGCACATTCATAACGAGCACGGGCACATCGATACTCCAATTCGTGAAATACCTTTTATCTCTCTCAGACACCCTACACAGACACACACACAAACACGCACGAGGAAATGTCAATGTTAGAATGAATTTTATAGACGCTTTCATGCACACTCACAGATACGCGCATTTACATGCACAGGTAGACAGTCGGTCATAAATATACACACAGACACACACACCCGCGCACACTCATTCCTACACAATCCAGACACTCTGATTTTCAAGCAATACAAATATTTCAATGCTTAATATACCTCTGACTAAAGCATGCGCTCTGACACACACACTCACACACCCGTACACGCGCGCGTGAGCGCTCACACTCGGAGAAAAACAAATACACACACATACATAGATTTGACTGACACCAGAAAAGCAAATGTCTTTGTGATTCATTTCAATGTGCTTGGCTGCTGGGGTTGGTGCTCAACGCAGGGGTTTGTAAAGTCCATACTCGATGTGGCGGATAATCTGGAACGTGCGTCTTCTGCTGTGGACGAGAATCTGCTGGCGGAGGGGGCGGAGCAGCTGGACGCCGAGTCGGCGACGGCGATGCTGAAGTCGATGCTGGTGGGAGTGCAGATGACGGAGAAGGTGCTGCTGCAGGTGTTCCAGCAAAACGGGATCGAAAAGGTGTCCCCCCTCGGCGAGAAGTTTGACCCTAACTTGCACCAGGCGCTGTTTGAGATGCCGGACCCGTCGCGTGAGCCAGGCACGGTCGGCGCAGTGACCAAGGCGGGCTACATCCTGCATGGCCGCGTCGTACGTTCTGCTGATGTGGGCGTGGTAAAGGCATAGACGAGTGCAGCTCATGTGAAAGGGGTGCGTCCGTAAGATTTTATCAAATTGAGAAAAAAATTTCTCTGATAGCTTTTCGACGAGCGATGATTTATCATTAATCCGCTGCTCTCTCTTTCTCCTGTGCACGCTGATTTTTCCCCCAGCACTGCCGTGCCCGGCATGCCTTGGGTTGCATTCATCGACTGCGAGGGAGGTGGGGCTGTGGGTTTACTGTGTGTTACCAAAGGCGGCAGGGCGACAGCTAAAAAGGGGGAGTGCTACAGATGTTGTGAACGGGGTGCCTATCTAGGCGGCGAATGACTTGCCGCAGCCGCAGGAGTTTTCTGCGTTGGGGTTCTGGAACTGAAAGCCGCCCCCGATCAGTTCGTGGCTGTAGTCCAGCTGCATGCCGAACAGATAGAGGAGCGACTTGGGGTCGCAGACCAGTTTGAAGTTGTGCTCGCCGTACTCCATCACCATGTCATCCCCCTTCACGTTCTCCTCCTTCTCAAAGTCCATCAGGTAGCTCAAGCCAGAACATCCGCCCTGAGCAAACAGCCAGGCACGGTGTGATCCCAAAGCTGCACAAATGTGGCGTGGGGACGCCAAGTTTCATATAACACAATGGCCATCGCTAAGAATATGCAAATACTCAGCCCCACCCCACCTGCTTCACTCCGATGCGCAGACACAGTCCATCGCCTCCAGAGTCGTCACGCAGCTTGAGCACATGCTGCAGCGCGGTGTCGGTCATTGTGATTGGGTGGGGAGGCGCGTCTGTGGCCCCTGCACATCACATTTACGAAAAAACATTGGACAGGGCTACCCTTTCGAACTTAGTGAAAGAAGACAGCAGGGTGGTGTGCTGGGTAAATACCCATAATTGGCTTGTAAAGAGCACTGTGCACATTTTTCCATAGAGTAGTGACTGCGTGAATTGGAACAGACTCTCCCCCTCCCTCCCCCCCCCTCTGCAGAGGTGATGATGCTGTCTACACTGGTACTGATTCACCCTCTCTCTCGAAGGCACACACACAAACGCACATGCGCTTACAAACACACGCACACGCACACACACACACACACACACACACACACACTCTCTCTCTCTCTCTCTCGTTCTCTCTCACACATACACACACACACACACACACACAAACACAAACACACTCTCTCTCTCTCTAACACACACACACACATACACACACACGCATACACACTCACTCACACTCACATTCACACACACACACACACACACACACACACACACACACACGCGCGCGCGCGCGCGCGTCATAGACTGCGTAGCGCAATTTGTCCGTGGTGCCTGGCGCAGCTTACCCTCGACAGTCTCCGCAGCTGCCAGCTCCCATTTTGCTCGCTCGGCACGGGTTCCCGTGAAGTTTCGCAGGGAGGCGTGAGAGAGACGGGGGGCGGCAACCCTGTTGGCGCCGGTGCGAGCGGCAGCGTAACCTCTGCGGCTCTGCTTGTTGCCCGCGCTCGACGCACACCGCGCCGCTGCAGCTGCCACAGGCGCAGCGCACACCGCAAGCACCAAGCTCATCGCAGCCGTCAAGATCGTAGGAAGAAAAATATGGGGATACGGAAATGAAAATCTGATTCGACGTTGCCTGGTGCTGGGCTGACGGGGGGGCTTGTGCTGTCGAAACGGGTAGTGGGTAGCGGTCGGGGCAGACGAGGAGGTGATGAGGTGCGCAGTGAGGGTCGGTGGTACGGTGGGGGGGCGTCCGTACAGCAGGCAAGGTACCGCACTACTCGATGCACTACTTCCGTACTACTTCTATAGTACTACTATAGTACTAACTTCGAGTACGGGTACGGATCCAGGTACCGAGCTAGTGTACTGTGTAATAGTACTATTTTTTGTCATCAGCATGTATCGAAGGCAGTCCTGAAATTTATTACACACATTTTGTTTTTACTCTCATTACTTATCTCTCACGGTATGGGTCTGTGTACACTTTTCCTTGCGAAATGTCGCTAATCATTATGCCAGCATAGCGCGACCATGGGCAGCTCAGACTCACCCGTAGAGGCCAGCACCTCCCTGTCGCGAGCTGCCGGATAGAACGTGGAGGGCCGGAAATCCTTTACCACCTCTAGCACGTGAGGCGGCTACGTGAGGGAATTTATCCAACGCGTCGCGGCTTGGTCCAAAAAAAATCTATTCCGTCGGCGCTACGCGTTCCGACTGTGTCTGCTGTCGTATACCTGCAACGCGACGACGAGCGCCAGAACCGGACCACCACCTGACCACCGTCGCACAGTAAGTCAGACGCGCGCTCGTTGGAGGTGGCCCGAACGAAGTGGTGCCTTTATGACCGTTGTAAATCACAAGTCGTTTATCATAGTTGAGTCGTGTTATGCTTTCCGTTGCTACCGGAGCACGGTTCCTGTTGAAAACATTAATTGCGACTTCATGTTTACATATTTAAATTATTGTTTGTCAGTATTTCTCGCCATAAAGGAAGCTCTCTCTCTCTCTCTCTCTCTCTCTCTCTCTCTCTCTCTCTCTCTCTCTCTCTCTCTCTCTCTCTCTCTCTCTCTCTCTCTCTCTCTCTCTCTCTCTCTCTCGAGTTTCGCCGACGCTTCCGCGTGGTTTTTTTCATCTGCAGAGGGAGAGTTGAGGGAGCAAGCATGGCCACCGCAGCGCCCACGAAGACGATGGACGTGGAAGCGCAGAAGGCGGCGCTGGAGAAGCTGCTCGAGCAGTCACCGAGCTGCCCCGTCTCGGCCCGCCCGAGGAAGTTTCGCGGGTGGGAGGAGGGGCGCGCGGGGCTGCTGCCTGGGGACCACGTCTGGGTGAACAGAGGCATCTACAACCACCACGGCATTTACGTGGGCGACGGAATGTTTGTGCACAAGGTGGCCGGCGCCTCCGCGCTGGCAACGGCCTCCCTGTCAAAGGCCGTCAGTGTGCTCAA
This sequence comes from Tetraselmis chui, assembly GCA_026401115.1. NCBI lineage: Eukaryota > Viridiplantae > Chlorophyta > Chlorodendrophyceae > Chlorodendrales > Chlorodendraceae > Tetraselmis > Tetraselmis chui. The sequence goes on along the minus strand of JAPMLY010000211.1, from coordinate 128,463 downwards.
CGCAGGTGGGCGCAGTTCTCCACTCTAAAATGAATTCAGAAACTACTCTTGTTTTTGAGAGCTCTGTGAACGGATGCGAGCTGTAGGGCTGACATGGAGCTGGAGTGGTGAGACGGGAGGTGCTGTGTGTGTGTCAGTGGTTGTGCTGAAGAAGTGGGGTTCCCTGTGTTTCTCATTTTTGCCGCAGGTGGCGGCCTCATTCACACCGGCTTTGAGGGCTTCGCGCCCGACCCGTTAGAGCCGCTGCATGTGGTGCAGTACCCGGAGTGCTTCCACCCGCAGGACACAGTTGAGCTGGCCTTTAGCTGCCTGAAGATCAGGGACCTCTACAGGTGCGAGGCTGCCTTTCAGATGAACACATTACTTTTGCCAATCAATATTCCAAGCACAGCCGCTCTGCTCCGACCGTATGCCCTGGCTTAGCTTTGGTGTCTGGCTTTCAGGGTGTCCGACCTGAAACATGCTGCTGTTGATATCTCACAATTCGGATGCTCCCACTCACTCATGTTGGCTGACTTTATCACGAAAGCATTAATGCACTGTTGCGTGTTAAGTCGAAACTTCGAAACGTCGTATATTAGTAATGGGTATTTATGGAAAGGAATGGATGCTGGGGGTGGAGGGGAAGTCGATGAGGACACGGCTGGCATTGCAAGGTGGTGCGGATTCCGTAGGACAGCCAATCGATGGCACTTGAAATGATGCTATTTCGTTTGTTTTCGAATCAAGGATGATACTTCCGGCGACGGCCTCACCTTCCACATTCTGCCCGTGCATCCCTTCGTCATGGATGGCATCTGAGCTGTGTCTAATTTATTTACAGGCTAATGGACGCCAACTGCGAGCACTTTGCAACGTGGTGCAAGGTAACCGAGCGCAGGCCATTCACATCACGCCACTCATTGGCAACAGCGGTTAATTGAGCAATTGTGCATTGTGAGTTGTTTTGAAAAAGGAAAGGTGAGGGCGGTTGGTAATAATGCTCATGCAGTGGTACGGCGTGTGCCTCGCAGACGGGGCGGAAGGAGAGTGGGCAGGTGATCGCGGTGAAGAACGCACTGTTTCAGAGCTCTGCGGCCATTTCCGCGTTTACGGTCGGCATCGCCGTCTTTGCGCGACTGGCGTATGCAGAGGTGATGGAGACCACGGTGGCGCACATCCGTGGCAAAGGTGTGCCCCCACCCCTGCATCACCACCACTCCCTCCTCCTCCTTCCACCCCTGCACCACCGCCCGCTCCTCATCGCACTGTCCAGACTGAATAATCCCCCCCCTCCCCCCGTCCCCTTCGCTGCGATGTAGGTATCGGCCGCCTGTTTGGCCTCGGCCGCAAGACGATCACCACAACCACCGTGTCAGTTGACCGTAACAAGGTCTACTCAAGTGAGAGCGCCCCCGCGAGGGACCCTCTACCGTGTCATGGCTGGTTCCATAGCTTATTCACACTTTCATTATTTTCCTGGTTTAATTTGTTTGTTGCTTTCTCGTGTCTTATGTCTACATTTGGTTGGCTTGCTCTCTTATCATCCCTTATTTCTGCATGGATGCGTGTCAGGTGCTGGGGTGGCTGGTGTCGCTGGTATCCTTGTGTACCGCGTGGCCCGAGGCATCAAGCGGTGGGTGCTCAGCCGGCGGAAGCACTACGTGAGCTCGGCCCCTCATTTTGGAATGGCCTCGCCCGTGCAAAGAGTCAAAAAACAACCTCCGCATTGACTCTTGTCGTTTTGAAGCGCTTAGCTTGTGTGTGTGTCTGTGTCTGTGTCTGTGTGTGTGTGTGTGTCTGTGTGTGCGTGTTTGTGTGTGTGTGTGTTTATATATGTGTGTGTGTGTGTGTGTGTGTGTGTGTGTGTGTGTGTGTGTGTGCGGACGCATTGGCGTGCAGGTGGCGGTGCGCTTCGAGGCAGGGGATGCCACTGTCAGCACAACGCAGGTACGCTCTGACAGTCTTAAGGTCTTTGGGTCCTAGGGTTTAGGTGTCTCGTACATCGCGGAGTGTGTTGTGCTGTGGAGCGATGTTAATGACAGCCTGGTCTCCGTTTCTTTCCATTCCTGTCTATTTCTGCCTCACTGATGACGCGCACCTATGTCTCAGACGTTGGAAGGGAATGGCGTGGCTGTGCACAAGTGGCGCGTGCGGAACGCAGCTGAGCTGTTGAAACTCATCCAAAAGGCCCTTTCGGTGCGTGCCTGAAGCAAATGTCGCCCCAATACCCCCAAACGAGGGTCGAGTTGCTGTGTCCCACAGAAAGTCAACGACAAGTATTAAAAAGTATTATTTTACGCCAAGTGCTTAAAAACAAACTACCAAACGTCACCTACGCAACATATTCATGCACACGCAAACTTGCTCAAGCCCTCTCAATACTCAGCTTTACCACCCCATCTCCCTGCGCGCGCTCCCAGCACGAGCACACACAGACAGCACGCACACACACACGCACGCGCGCGCACACACACACACACACACACACACACACACACACACACGCACACGCACACACACAAAGTACATTGACGATGGCACACAAACATACACAGCAATACCCCCCTCCCCTTGCCCGCGCACGCACACAGGCACGCTTTCTAGGAAACGCGCACACCGACACTTACAAATCTGCGCACACACATTAACAGCATTCCACTCAAAACTGCGTGCGTAGTCACACCTACAGATAAGAAACTATGTACACCCACACTCGAATCCACACACACACACACACACGAGTAGGCACATATGTGTTAAGCAGGCACATGCGCTCACACATTCAAACGCAGGTTATACAATCACAGTTCAATAGCCAATTGTGTTGTTCTTATGTGGCGGGTTGGTTGCCCATTGTGTTGTGTGTTCGGCGCACAGGAGGGCGCTGCTGGTTGGGGAGGAGGTGGGGGGTCGAATGAGATGGGCGCCACGCTACCAGATTTGATGTACTTCAGTCCGTCCACAGGGACATACTCCCCTTTCGCCACGGACGACGACATCAGGCGGCTCCCTCGAGTGACTAGCCTGAAATTCGTGCGCCGGCCGTCAGTGCAGTGATGCTCCCTCTGCAGTGAAACCTCGCGTATCGCTTCTTAGAGCTGAGCGAACGCAGCATTTCATATATAGGACTAGCTATGAAATGTATGCACAAGCAGGTTTGCGCATGTGCCCATCTATCGAAACGGCTATCCTTTTGTCTCTTCTCAGCTTTTGTTATTCACGTCATTTTTAATTACAACCATTTTCCCTTGGTTGTAACTTGCATATTGCCGAAATGGTGAATTGTGTGTAAGCAATACTGTGTTGTAGTAAGGGCATTGTGGCTTCATTATGATGTAGACGCATGTGCATGCTCAATTCAGTGTTGCGTGGGTTGGGTCGTCGTCGTTAGCATATTTACATTTTTCTATCGCGTGTTGTAGCCGTTTGAAGCCCTACACCCTTGTTTATTCTTTATCCGTAAAAGGACAGGGACCGAATGAGTTCTACCGATGGTGGTATCTCGTTGTGGATGTGGATGCGTTGTAAGTAAATAACTCCAAAGTACTTACTAGGTTCAGATATCTCAGTGATGTACCTTGGACATAGTACACCAGTTAGACTAGTTACCACCTTTCTTTTTACTACAGCGAGCGCATCGCGCTCATGCCTCACTCCTTTTAGTCGCCACCATCAACCCATGTGTCAGGCTGGTGGTCGGTGATATCTAACAGTAGTTTTACTAGCGGCGCGCACCATCTGCGCTGCCATCCTCCCAGCTTGACACCGTCGGACGACCCGTTGACCGACTCACACTCACTGACCGCACTCGGTCAATGAGTCTAGGTTTCACACATGTGCAATAACGGGAGGGGGGACGCATTTCAAGTGCCTAAAAAAACCTCCTTTATTTGGCAAGACCGAAATCATGCGGGAGCTAGATTAGGTTGGCCCGTCGACCATCTCGAACGCCGGCACCCCGGTTCGGTGGGAGCGGGCTGTGCATCGCGAATGTCGAGAAGCAGATTCATTTTGCATTCTTGACAAGTGGATTTATTTTTAGATTTTTTGATTACAAAATTTCTTATGTTATTAATGCTTAAGTGGGGGGCCTGTGGCAATTAACGCGGTTACTTGCAGTTTTAAGCATCCGAGGAACGTCGGCACTCCCCCCCCCCCCCCCCCCCCCCCACACACACACACACACGCGTGCGCTCGCGCACAAGCACACGCACTCACACACACACACACACACACACACACACACACACACACACACACACACACACACACACATTGTATATAGGTATATTGATAGGTGTACATGGTCGAAGAGCTCACAACCCGATCTATGCTTTAAAGTGACCTAAATGGCTGAGCAACTGATGGCTGTTATACAACAACTAATCCAATTTGTTGGTATTGTTGTAAATCATTTTGATTTTAATTTTCATAGCCGTGCCTTGTCAAGCACGGTTGTCAAGGACAAGGATAAGCGATCTCGCAAGTGCGACCCGCACGGTCAAGATATGTCGGAAGAGCCACGTATACGGAAGTATGTTAAAATAATATGTGTGCACGCCAATGTTATATTCTCCCGGTCGGGCCGTTCCATGTTATGTTTCGCGGCTTGTTGCGCTTTGTATGTCTCCCGATACGGAGGCGGGGGCGGTATCTCATGTGTATGAGACGGCGATGGGTACGGGCGGTTTTTCGGCGGAAGCCATGCGTTGGAGATGGCGGCAGACAATAGGGATAACAACGCCGCGAAAGGGCGCTAGCTACCGCGAGCGGCAAAGCCGTGCGGATGTCGAGCTTCCGATGCATGGGGGAGAGGACCGACACGGGTTGGCGGCGGCGATCCTCAAAGTTCAGCCGCCGTCGACCATGCCGTGGACGGGAGCTGTCGGCCGAAACATTCCTAGTACCCGGTATCTTTTTTGGACGGCGACTCGATCCGTGCTTCGTCCCACCCCTTCCCTACTGGGCACCCACCATCTACAAGCGTGGCTCATTATGCGGTTTGCTTAGTAAGGGTGATCTCGACGGCATACCGCTCGCGTAGGCGGCCCGGCCTTGGAAAAAATGTAAAGGATCACCATGGTTTTAGGGTTTAAAAACTGTAATAGTAACAATGTTTAGGGCTTAGGTTTTTAGATTTGCAATCCTAAATCATAAACCCTAAAGCATGTAGCCCTGAATCCTATAACCCTAGAATATGTTATTTTCAATAAATTTTATTCTTCCGCTATCACGTCATTTTTTTCACATGTCCACGTCCTTGTCGTGCTTCTCGTATTTATTGTCACGTTATTTTCATGGCGAGTCCGCAATGCCGACGATATGTACCGAAATTCACCCGGATATTTTTTCCGCGAGCGAAGTAGCAGCGATTTATACGACGTTACAAATTCTTTAACGTAAATGTCGAAATTGCCTGGGCTGCTGATATTTTTATTAAAATGCTTGACAAAAAATTGAATGAAAACCAAAACCACTAATCAAAAGGGAAAGAGGAAAAACCTCAACCGGTTTTTGGTTTTTTTATCAGATTGATCTAAATCTAGGGGGTTGAAAACCCAACTCCCATGTGTACGGGGCATTGACCCCCGCGGTCATTGTTACCGTTAGTAACAACGAGTCGTACCTCCAGGACATATCGGATTGTATTGGAAGTAGGGCGCAACTAACAACCACATGACTTCCCCAATGACCAACTCTATCTAGCCCTTGCCTCATAAGTAAGCAAGAACTAGCTTAGAGCATGGCACTTTCGGCTTTCGCGCTTAGACAATCTAGGCTTCGCAAGAATAGTTGCCTGGACTCGAGTAGTCGTACATGGTGTCAAACTTAACATCGTCCCATCCACACTTGAGCGTCACGCGACACTTCCCTCGTTTAGCTACGCAGCCTTGCATCATGCAATCTAAGTCGTCTACGTATGCTCTGGGAGCCGACGCTCACGCTACCTCGATCGTGAAGCGCACATCGGAACATATTCGTACGGCAATCTCCGCTTTAGAACAACGGATCACTTAGCTGCTTTTGGTGGCTAACGCATCATGGGTAGCCCAGCTCCAAGCCCCAACAGCTACACCTCCTACTACAAGAAAAAGGCATTCCATTCCCGGCGATGCAACACCAGCGACGGAGGGTGGTAAGGAGGCCTATGAGCCACCTACCGACATGCTACAAGACGAGCCCGAACCGGCTGAGTCCGAGTTCGTCGACTTCGCCTACTACGGCGAAGTCATCCCTGCCGGTCTAGAGCGCCCCCCGCGGGACGTCGACGAGCCCCGCCTTTGGACACTAACAGACGATACGGCACGCGCCCTTAGCGAAAAGAAGACACAATCGGTCTACGACGAGTACCTTCACATCGGATGCTATGCCTCCTTTGACAGTTACGCCAACGCGGGAGTTTGCGAGGGCTTGGGCGCGTTGTTGACCGGACCACCTCTATCACGAGAGCAAGCAACGACGGTTGCCCTTAATATCAAGGCGGGCTATCGCACCCACTAAGCCACGGAAGAGGTCGCCCGTACTCGATTGGGCTTCCTCCGCCTCACTAAGGGCGGACAAGCGAGCGCGGAGTCGAACCGTGTCTTCGTTGTTCTCGCACACGAACATTTCTGCCGCCCACGACCTACCGCGGTCTCGGGCCCACTCGATACACTGCGCCAAGCGTTCGTCCACCGCACCTTGGAGGTCATCCTTCATGCCGCGAGCAAAGCCGCCGCGCAAGAGCCGCGTTCGCCAAGGTCACCCCACACAAGTTGCCAGGACTAGACGCCAGAGCATGGAAGGCGGCAGCAGACAAACGCAAAACCGTAGCCGCGGCCACGGTAACAATCCGAGCTTGCCCCAACGCCAAGCCCACCGACAAGCCGCGACCACCACCAAAGAAATGATAGTGTGGCCCGCGGTGCCGATTCATGCTCCCCTACATCTCCCTTCATGCGACATCGCGTGCGGCGAAGATGGCGGGAATGGGAGCTCATCGGCGCGAGCGGACAAGTCGTGAATTGGATCCTCCATGGCATACGCGTAAAATTCAAACCCGGCGTACGAACACGACCCTTCAATCACGGCATCTCAATGCATGACGCGACACTTGCCCAAATTTGGTTCCTCTGTACCGAGCTACTATGTTTCGAGGCATGCAGAGCATAGGAGGTCTCGCACAACCCCCGTTACGTGTCCCAAATGTTCCTCGTCCCAAAACCCGGCACCAACATGTGACGGCTGGTCATCGACTTCCGCGAACTCAGCCGCTATTGTTCCGAGCTCAACATGACTTGCGAGACACTCAACACTTGCGACGCATGTGCCGCCCGGGAGACTGCTTCGTCTCCTTCGACCTCTCGGACGGCTACTGCGCTACGGGCATCATAGAGGAGGACCGCCATTATTTCACCGTCAACTACCGCGGCGACGTGTGGCGGCTCGCGTGCCTTCCGATGAGCTGGTCGGGGTCATTCTACTACTTCTTCAAGCTCGCACACATGTTCACCAACTACCCTTGCCGCCCAACAAATCCTACCCCAACGTCAACCCATGCGATGCGCCGACCTCCGTCGCGCTTTCTCCGCAACACACGCTAGCGCGGCGTTCGCCTTTTGCCCTATTATCTTATATGGATGATTTCCCTTTCTTCGCGGAGTCTTACGAAACCACTCCACTACTCCTTGCTCACACGCTTCGGTCTGCTACGCAACCCCAAGAAAGGAATGTGAACAGCTCCCCAGATCGGAGACCACCCCGGCCTTACTGTCGATTTCGATCGGGGCGAATTCCGTGCTCCGCTGGATAAGCTCCACACCCTCACCAAGCAAGCCTCTTCTTTGCTTGGCCGCGCGGCATCGACCGCACGATGGCTACATGCACAAGAGCTAGCAGCCTTCGCAGGTAAGGCCTAGTTCCTCTACCTCGCCATCGCGTCCGCCCGTTTCTTTTGTGAGCGAGCTACACAACGTCATCGCCGAAGGCCGTGGTTGGGGGGCCGCGTCCGTCCGTGGTGGCTCACCGTCTCCGACCAAAACAACGGCCGCTCAATCTACAAACCAATTGAGACGGCCTACCTCCGGGCCGACTCGAGCGACTACGGATGGGGCGCCGTCCTAAGCGACAACGCCAATTTCCATGTGCCAAAATTATAGGTACTGTGAATTGTGAAATATTTGGCAAACTTTCCCAAAGGTAGATAATCTAGCGTCTTTTGCTTGAGCGCAGATGGCATAAAATCTTTGACAAGTTTCCGTAATGTAAATAATCACGACGTCCTTTTAGTTCAGATGGCATGCGCCTTCCTCTTCCCCGCCGGGCTTAGGCTGTTTCCTCTGTTCTTCCCTTTGTTTGGCGGTCTCAACTGCTTTTTCTTGTAAGAAATATTCTGAGTTAAGATGGTCGCGACAAAGTGTAAGGTTGATTGGCGTCACGGGATTGCAAGAAACACCTGATTGACAAAAACAAAAGGTACGATTGCAACTCAACCTATCTAATTAAACGCACCTAGACACGTTCAGGGTGCGTACGGTACGACTGTCACTTATAACCCGGCGTTCCGACAATGCGATATGTTTAACTTTTTTGCGAACACATTTTTTACGGAAGCAGAACATCAGATGACGACGACAATAAGAAGAACAGGAACAGACACGCAGTGCAACCATGCCGCGTGCTGCTTCACTTTCTGAATCTCCACTGAGGCGGCAATCAAGCTCATCCGTAGACGGAAATCACTACCGTGACAATAATCACGATATGCAAGGCTACGAGTTACCGTTTGTCTTGCTCGGGGGCGCTCGTGTGGAGTCGTCATCAGTAGCGTCGTCTCTGGCTAAGCAAAAGAATCCGCTGCTGAAGCGCGTCAGCGGCGAGCTCCTGCTCGAGCAGTGCGATTATGAACCGTCTGTGAAGCAACTTCGACGGATGGCCAAACATCGCAGCGTAAGCTCGCCGAGTGTACACATTCCATGTACTACTGAAGTGCTATATGCGTCCAAAGAAACCTCGAAGGGCCGCCGCCACTCCTTCACCGGCGGGTGGGACACGCCTACCGTAAACCAATCGTCAGCGTCATCGGGCCTCGAGAGTCCGCTTCTCAGCCTTTTGAACCGCGAACGTGCTCTTTGCAAGCTGGACTCTCTACCCGAACTCCCTGAGCAAGCTAGCGGGGAAATGAAACGCACCCTTCCTGCACATGACTTTGGACACGAAGCCGAGGCGCTCATCGCGTCTTTCCGCCCTTATTTCCATCCATAGCGCCTATCAGAAGGGCCGAACGAAGATGCAGCGCTGAAAAACTTGCGTATACGCCGAATCGACCTGAAAACGACAATACGCAGCACTACGATCACTACCTGTGTTACCACTTTGCGTAAATGTATATGGACTTCACCATGCATATGGCGCCGAGAACGAAGGCGGCGAAGCCGATCCATCATCGCATATGCCGCGTAGTTCGCGGCGGCGGGCCGGTCTGCCATTGCACGACATCAGCCGTGCGAAAAACACACCCCACTGCCGCCAACCCGTATTTAGTAGATCCTACTACAAGTTCCATTGCCAATTTTCTGAAGTAAAGGAATTAGACCATTATCCATAGCACAGACGACCCATCCTAGTTTGGCGAGTTCCGGCCCATTTGTCGCCGAGGCTGCCAAGACATGCAGTAGAAATTTTGGATCATGTAATAATCGCTACTGCTATCACTGAAGAATACCGCACGCGGGCTAGTTATCAATCACCATACGCGCACTGGAAATGTCAAAGACGGATAGACAACAAGACTAGAATACCCAAGTCGCCAGACATACAAGTCGTCCATTTTTTTACTTTGCAGAATGTATTTTTTATTTGGCAGAATGCAGCACAGACCGACGCGGCGGCAATGTCGATATTGTTTCCATGCTCTATTTATTGACAGCCCTGCTCGTCCTATCTGTCAGCTAGACAGATAAATTTGAAAAGGGCAGCGAGCGAGCTCGGATGACAGTGGGCTGATTTATATGTGTACAGGAGCAGGCGGCGGACGGCCCGAAACGCAGCTACAACAAGCAGCGTGGCTGCGATGCCGGTTTAAACGGATTTATTCGCCAAATATGTCCCGGCAGCCTGTGAACTGCCCCTTTGTCCGGCACTCGAAGTACCCTCCCGTGTACGAGTAAGCGAGCTGCTCGCCGCGAGTGGCGCCCAGCACAGGCGCAAACCAGCGCGGCTCAGTCGGCTTACCCTCCTCGGCCGCCGGACGCACAAGAGCCAAGGAAAAGACGAGTCATAATTGGACTGTATCTCAACAACACAATTACATATCCAAAAGAAGTCCGAAATTGTAAGCAGATAGCTCAGTCGTAATGGCTGCGAATTATTCATAGACGCGAAAGACACAATTTGTTTTTTCCATGTGATGAAAGACAACGACTACTGAAACCACAAAATACCGGAGGTAGCTAAATGAATATCTTACAAGAAAAGGCACTGGAGACCACCAAGGAAAAAGGAAAAAGGAGGAACACTTCGTCCCACAGGCCCAAGCCCGAGGAACAGGAAGGCATGCCACAGCAACAGCACTGCCCTCCTGCAAAATGCGAGCAACTGCAAAGAAGCCGCTCATAAAACACACACAAAGCAGATTAGTCGTTCGTGCTGTATGAGATTCGCGGAAAGCGTCCGACTTCGGCTAAAATATCACCCGCCCCATCAGTTAGTATTAATAAATACATGGTATAAAGTACTGAATTACACGGTGTACGGTGTTACATGAGGCGTCAAAATGATCAATGGTATGCGAAGGAAAAACGACAAAACACTGGATTATAGACGGCCATGTAACGCTGAGTGACAGAATGAGAATGGGCGACGATGTTCGATAATGGCAGCACACTGAACGTGTTAGTCACCGCTTCCGAGCCAAAGCATTCGCGTAGCAATAATATTTGAGGACGCACGAGCGTATGACATGTGCAAGTACAAGTACCTAAAAAGGAAACAATGCAATTCAACGGAATGTTTGCAAATGAAAAAAGAAAAGCCGTTCAAACAACATCGAAACAGCATAAAATGGCGGTTAATGGCATATAAGGAAAGCAGGCGAAGCATTGTCATTAGTGCTCGTAGATAAGAAAACGCGCAACGACAGAGTCACAGATCGATAGCCACTTCAAGTTTAGGGCTTAATGGTTAAAAACCGCAAAACCCTACGCAAATCTGTACCACCATTGTACTTGTTACAATACCACCGTCAATTTTACGAGCTGCTGATACAATCATGTACACGGTGTGAGGTAGGATGCAAACACGTATTGGGTGACCGTAGGTAAGGATGTGAAATGAAAACGCCGGTGCGTTGTATTTTAGATGCTCTGCCGCGTTACCTTGCGCGCATGTCGTTGTTTATGCTCCCGCCGTTGTTCCTCGCGGTCCGCATCTCCATACCGGCCGTCCTCGAGTGCGCGTTGGTCGGGTCGCAAGCGGCAGTCGCTGGGCGCGTATTAACTCGGCTCACCGACGATCTCTTTCAAAGTAATGCTACATGGCATGTTGTGCTTGAAACCCGGGCCACACCTCAAAACCTCATCATAGCGGAGGACATGCGCTCTTCCCATAAAGTCCATTACTAGCGGCACGCATTTAATTGCCCACCACGCACTGCCGCGATGGCCATGCAACTCGCTTGGGGGGTAGAGTAATGATTTTCAAGCAACACACCACGGCGCGTTGTTCACTGATGTGGGCGCCTTTATCGGCACCCCCCAATCATTGTGGGCACACACGTTGGATTTGCGGCCCATGTTTTGCACGCCGAATTCGTACATGTGCGGGTTATGCACACCTCTATGCGTAGTGTCGCGACAAGCCGGGAGACTACTCGACAGTGGGTTCTAAGCATGTTTACACAATTACACTAGTGTCTGCCGAGTGTGTTGCGCCCGGCCGGCTACAGAGCGGCGGCACCGGGAATGGCATGTCATGTGCGCTAGGTTTTCTTGCCACGTGCCCGGAAATACAACCAAGGAGCACGGGCTAGGGACCTATTGGGCTTGAGGGGCGGTTGACTTGGAGTGTAAGCACCCTAGCGCGATGTGGCAATTAGCGCCTCAAGCTCCTCAAGCTAAACGCTAGCACAAATCAGTTCTAATCTGTCTAGTTTTGTCGTTGCAAGATGGCAAAATGATGTTGTCGAGAGATGATGTCGAAAGGATGTTTCACTGCTGTACTTAAGCAGTATATGTTGTAAATGAACAATGGAATTGTTAAATGGTTCTGTCCCCTCCCTCTACTGCACTGAGCTTAAATAGGTTTCTGCCCAAATAGCTTACGCTTGCTTGCTTCGCTTACGTGTCAGGCGTTAGGGCTGTCTAACCGTCGTCATCTGTCCAGAGACGCGGCCTGCCTAGCATTGAGATTCACGACGCGGCTCCTTCGGCATCGGAGACCTCGCTTAGGCGCGTCATCTAGCTGATTAGATTAACTGTGCGTACTTGTATGTACCGGGGGGTACTGGTTGTACAATATGCATCAATACCCCTATGAATATTGCAGTAGCGACGTACCCACGTTTGTACGTCCGTCCGATGGAAAAGCACGAATTGGGATTAGTAACGAGTACATGTACAATGTCCTCCAATGTACTGTTGCATGACTATACTCGCCACACTCGTACCCTCCCCCTCTTGACAGATCCTTGAGGCCGCCGCGGGGCAGACCTCCGTGGTCTAAGCTCCTTTATTGAAGCAATTACTGGGACTCAGGAATGCGCGCTGGGTGAGTGTGCATAAAGTCGATGTACACCTGAGTCTTGGCAAACTTGTGCCATTGGGGCGTCTCCAAGAGATCGTGCAACGCTGTTGTCCGGTGTATTTCGTTCAACCGGTGCCAGACTGGTGGAATGTCGTCATCGTTGAAGTGCGTCATGAAGAGCAGATATTTGCCTCGTCGCCCAGGTAGCGACTTGATGCACACAACAGAGATGTGCGAGACGTCAAACTCCTTGTCGTCTCTTTCAGGTATAGTTACCGGAACAACTGATCGTAGCGGAGTGGTAGAGCAAGGTCGTAAATTGTTGACATGCAACACATGATGTAAGCGTATTGTCGCTGGTAGTTTCAATCTGTAATTGTGTTTCCCAATTTGCTCCTCCACTGTAAAAGGCCCAAGCTGTCTATCTCTGAGTTTCCGGTTCGGTTGTCCACGCAGAAAAAGGTTTGCTGTGACGACATACACCTTGTCTCCTCTAGCGAAGTGTTGCGTTGTAGATGGTTATGTGCGCGCTTGCATCTCGTCCTTATGCATCTTTAACACCGAGCGTACCAGAGTATGTACGTCTCGTAACAATCTTAACCGTTTAGTTGCGTCTTGCGAAACTGGAATTGATGGTCGCATGTTGAACAACATGTTAGGAGGCTCCTCAAAAGAGAATCCAAAATTAGCCTAGAACGGTGTGTGTTTAACTCCGAGTGCTCGCGAGGCGTTGTACGCAAATTCCACTTGTGGTAGTAGCGTCGTCCAATCAGAGCCATCATAGCAACATAAGCAACGAAGAAGCCGCTGAAACGTGTTGTTCACTCGCTCTGTCAGTCCGTATGTCTCCGGAAGTCGACTGGAAGACATGTTCAGGCGCGTTCCAAGGCATCGCCAAAGATTCTGCCAGAAGCCACTGACGAATTACGGGTCGCGATCACTGACCAACACACGGGGTAGTCCATGTAAACGGTAGACTCCCTGTAAAAATAAAGTTGCAGTTTCTTCGGCATTAACAATCTCTGTACACGGCAGAAAATGGGCCATTCGAGTTAGATGGTCTACTACAATCAGCGCACTGTTAAAGCCATTGCTCTCTGTTAGGTGTGTCAAGTAGTCAAGACCAATTGTATGCCACTGTCTGGGTGGAACAAGTAGTGGGTAAAGAGTCGCAGCCATTTGCGGACGAATCTTTGCTCGTCGACATACGACGCAGCGCTCACAAAAATCTTTCATCACATCTTGGCGAAGTCGTTTCCACCAGAATCTGTCGAGTGCTTTAGCAAGAGTGCCAGCGACTCCCGTGTGACCAGCTGACGAACTTGCGTGCAACTCTATGATCAATCTCAGTCGGAGCTCAGAGTTCTGTGGAATACAGAGGCGATCTAGACGCCAAAAACATCCGTCTCTGGCTTCAATCCGGCTGTCTTTCGTCCACTCACCCCCGTCCCCATAAAACGAGTCTTGTGAGAACCCCTCGCGAATGAGATCAGCGAACTCATGGCGCAACTGCTACGCGTTAAGAGTCAGTAAATTTAGCTACGCGTCTTCAAACAACAGTTGTGCGTCGTAATTCTCGATCTGACGGAACCTCGCCATCCCAAAATAATGGAACTGTGGCCTGAGGTACGAAGTCGGGACGCCGGCTTAACGGGTCAACTTCGTCCCGAGCTCCCTTGCGAAATGCAAGTGTCATCGAGCCCACAAACGGTTGTAAATCCCGCAGGTATCTTGCTTGCCGCTTGTTCAGCCTGTTGTTCGGTTGCCTGAGCAGATGTCGCAGTGTGTCGTGGTCTGTTACGACAAGGAATTTAGAGCATCCTTCAAGATAGCACCTCCAATGCTTGACAGCTTCGCATACGGCCAAAGCTTCTAAGTCGTACGCAGAGTAAGTGTTACCACGCTCAGATGTATTTAGCTTACGCGCCCAGTAAGAGACTGGTTGAAGACCTCCTCCTTGGTCTTGCAACATGACTGCTGTAATCCCCACTGTTGAAGCATATGTAGCTACGGTGAACGTCGTGTCCGAGCCGACCTCCGGAAGGATAAGGCATGGCGCGGAAATGAGCCGTAACTTGAGAGTCTCGAAGGCTTCCAAACAGGCAGGCGTCAGCGTAACCTTCTGTGGCTGGGACTTCCGCAGTAAGTCCGTCAATGGAGCCGTAAGGTCGCTGAAATGATGAATAAATCTGGCATAAAAGTTGCAAAACTATGGCGCCCGCCGGCGGCGCAGCGGCGGCGGCCCCGGAGGGGGGTGCGCTCGCAGGCCCGTCGGCATCCCCTCACCTCCCCGTGGTGGGCGCTGGAAACCCCGTAGCCGTGCCAGGCCTGGCACGGTAGGGGGCTAAGAGGGCCGACAGCTCGATCCGTGGGATCAGCAGCTGTCGGGAAAGCCCTGTACAGAGGGCTTTTGAAAAAAATAATTTCTGTGCACTTCCGGCGCCAAGATCTCCCGCTCGGCCCGTCCGATATGTTTTTTCGCGCACAGATACTCCTAGATACAACCTTACTTTTAGGAGTGGGACCTGTACTACGGCAGCGTTTGATGGCGAGGAGGGTACGGCCGGATCAGCGGTGGGAGGCGGGTGTTGGAGCTGGTGGTGGCCAGCCGGGAAGCAGCGCCAGGAAAGGGCGCTCGCTAGCTATCGACCAGCCCTGTGCCGGTCGAACCTTGCCGAGGGGTGAGGCAAGACATGGCACAGGACGGTGGCTAGTCGCAGGCGGAGGAGCGGCTACATGAGGCGGCGGCGATCCTCAGGATCAGCCGCCGCCGAAAAGCCCTGTACGGAGGGCTTTTTCCGGATACTAAAACAATATCCGTACCCGGCGTCGAGCTAGTCGGGGAGCAGCACCAGGGTAGGGCGCTCACTAGCGCGCCGCTACGTCGTCCAGCGTCATCTCCCGGGGGGAGGAGTCAGCTGGGACGGCAAGGAGGACAGTCGCGATGGGAGGAGCGACACGATCTGGCGGCGACGACCCTTTGGGTCGGCGCCGCCGGAAAACCCGGCACGGAGGGTTTTTTGCTTAACTCCGGGCGCCCGCGGCCCGCCGGATCCGGCCACGGTGACCTGCCCCCCCCCCTCTTCGACACCCACTACCCCGACAGACCTTCATACTCCTAGGAGTCCTTGAGCGTGGGCCCGGGTGAGCGCGGAGGCCCCCGCTCAAGAAAAGGCTGCTCGGTGGACGCGCGATCAGAGGGGGGAGGGTACGGCCACAGGCCGGAAACCCGACAGGTACCCGGGTACCAGACAGAGAAAAAACCGAGGAAATGGGCGGGGAAAATTCAGGCGCGGAGGCAGGAGCGCTAGTTTTTTCTATGTCTGTGTGTCTCGGTCCCCCCCACCTGCCCTCGAGGTGATGGGGGACCTCGACACGGAGGACCGCCGCGTCGGTGGACGCGGCAAGACCTTGGGGCGGGGTTTACGGGATGGAGCGGCGGGATCGACGAGCGACCGCGCGAGGAGGGGTTTTTTGCAAGCCTTTCCCCTCCTTCCTTCGGCAAGACCGAAGTCACGCGGGAGCTAGATTAGGCTGGCCCGTCGTCCCTCCCGAACGCCGACCGGCCTAGGCCGGTCGACACCCCGGTTCGGCGGGAGCGGGCCGTGCATCGTGAAGGTCGAGCAGCAGTTTAGTTTTGCATTTCTAGACAAGTGGATTTATTTTTAGATCTGTTTTTCTTGATTACAAAATTATTACGCTGTTACTGCTTAGGTGGGGGGACTGTGGCAATTACTGAGGTTGCTTACAGTTATATAACTCCCGAGGAACGTCGAGACACACATTGCAGATAGGTGTGCCGATAAGAAATGAACCTGGTCGGAGAGACCCGGGCCCAACTTGCTAATAAGTCCTGTATGGCGAAGTAGAGTGGCCCGTGAGACGACACTCGGTCCAGTTTGCCGGGACATGTTGTGAACAATTTCAATTATTTCAATTTCAATTGCAAAACTATACAAAACTGCGAACTTCCTTCTGCGTCTTGGGCACTGGCCAGTCTACAACGGCCTCGACTTCCTTTGTTGAAACCGAAACTTTACCAGCTGACAAGGTATAGCCAAGATATTCCATCTCTTGCATGCCGAAGAAGCACTTCTTAAGGCGTAACTTCAAGCCCTCCTCCTTCAATCGTTGTAAAACGAGACGCTGGTGTTCCAAATGTTCCTCTAGAGTTCGACTGTAGATACAGACGTCATCGAGGTAGACAGTAACGAACTTATGTAAAAAGTCACGAAGTATGTCATTCATCATTCGCTGAAACGTAGCAGGCGCATTGCACAGTCCAAACGGCATGGCGACCCATTCCATTAAACCATCAGGGGTCTGAAACGCCGTCTTATGGATGTCCTGATCACGCACTCGAACTTGCCAGAAGCCAGAGGCGAGGTCGAGGTGGGTGTAAACGTTTGCGTTCTTTAGCTCGTCTAGCGTGTCGTCCACACGCGGAAGTGGGTAAGCATCTTTACGCGTAACCTCATTAAGGCCACGGTAGTCAATGCACAGTCGTAGCGAGCCATCAGCTTTTCGCACAAAAAGAATTGGCGAGCCGAACTCACTGTAGCTGGGACGGATCAGTCCAGCTTCCACTGCGTCTTTGAGCTGTCGATTTAGCTCAGCGCGCTCTGCAGGTGACAATCTATTCAGCCGTTAACGTCGCATCGGGCGAGTGGTTTCAATGGGATGATCCCACTGTCGGCTTATATGCGGAGAGTCGACAGGTTGCAACAACTCCGGGAAGTGAGTGTAGAGTAACGACCGGAAGTTGTCACGTTGTTATGCAGTTAGCTCCTCTCCCGTGTGAAAGTCAGTTGGTTGGTCATCGGCTGGCGTAAGTTCAATGACGTAAAACTCAGCATTACGTGCCTTGCTGTGGCGCGTCTTGCGCATGAGTTTCTGAACCTTAGTAGATGACAGCAGTAGACACTCAAGGCGTCGTTCCTCGAGTGTAGTCTCCACTGTTGTGCTATCCATTAGAGTAAAAACTCGGGTTGAAAAAAAAAAAAAAAGCATGTTCGTCATCAAGCCATGGTAAACCCATTATTAAATCAGCAGCACGTAAATCACGTAAGACGTAAAAAGTCCGGTGAAATTCGTGTCGAGCCAGCTCAAACGTAACATCGCAAACTGTCGAAGAAGTCACTCGTTGTCCGCTGGTGAGTCGAACATGTGTCTTGGTCACAGACTTTCGAGTCTGTAAAGCAAAGCGTCGTGCAAAGTCCTCAGATACGAAATCAAGCGTCGCAGCGCAGTCCACTAATCCAGAAATCTGGTGTCCGCCATCATGACTTTTCACAATCAGCTCGGTTTGAATTAACGGTCGAGCTTCCGTGAGGTCAATCAATAGGGCCGTAGCTGGCGGAGGAATTGTTGCAGCGTAGCGATGGACTGTTCCGCGTCGCCAAGAGGTACGGGTACCGAGGTGGGTCGGTTAGATGTTGTAGGTGATGTCAAGTCGTAAAACGCACAATCTGCGTCGACTAACCACATATGTACATGCCAAGGAGCTGGAGCAACCACCTCTTGTAGCGTTGGGTTCTCCAGTGACTGGCGAGTAAAAAGCTGTGTTCGCGCTAGGAATTCTTGGTAGAGTTTCCTGTGCTTAGTCAGGGTAGCGAATTTCGCCCATTTCGGTAGCAAAAAAACAGCCATCGTAGATGTCGGAGATGTTCGACGACAATCCTCAAAATGCTGTGCTATCTGTTCAGCCAACTCCCAGGGTGGATTAATGAACACCCGTTATCCTGACAAGTCCCTCTCAAGAATCGAGTCACTCGGCGAACAGTGAGGTAAGTCACCGTATGCGAGTTTAAACCCTCATCATCAGCACATCCCTCCAGTGTGAAGTTGAATCGTGCATGCAGAGGGTCAAAAACAGATTCAACCAGTTTCCAATCAATCGAACGTCTGGTTACATGTTTACGACTCTGTCTATGCTTTGTTTGATGACGACGACCTGCTATCAAAAATGCAGGTGTCGCGACTGAAATCGATGGAAATATCGCAGATAAATCGACAACCTCTCTCACTAACACTGTCTCTGAACGAACATTAGATGTAGCAGGCTGCTCCAGTTCGCTGGTAGAACAGCCTTGCCACCATCATTGCTTTTTGGATTGCGGTGCTTCCATAGGTACCTTGCCCTTCAGTTCAGGGCAGTGAAATAGTCGGTGTCCCTTCTTGTGGCACTTGAAACAGAGTCCCTCCTCCATGTGTCTTTTGTGCTCTTCTGCAGTCATTGCATTAGCGATTGCGCTGAAGTCAATACGGCCAAAGTTTGAAGATGGTTTACCACGACCTCCACCTTGATTGCCTCCACGTCCACGGCCTCGACCACGGCCACCACCATTGCGCTTCTAGATCTTGGAAGCTCCGACGAGTGGGTCGTCAGACTTGCGCTTCCGAGTAGGTTTAGTAGACGGGCCAGTTGTAGACCGCATGCCACCGAGTTCCGGCAAATCCGTTACGACGTCATTCACGAAATTTTGCAGCTCCACCAGAGTGACGTTGTAACCTTGCTGAGACCGGTGCGACTTCGCTTGGTTCTTCAATGTAAAGTTTGCCAGTCCGTTGATAAAGCGCACGCACTGCACATCGGCTGTTATATTCTGACGTGACCGACGTAAGAAATCATTATATTGCTTGGTGTAGAGAGCGTAACTCATGCTGCCTTGCGTAAGGTTAAGCAAAGCGTTTATCGCTTCATCTTGGATGTTCGGGAGAAACGTAGTTCTGCGTAGCTCCGCGACAAGCAGGTCAAACGTAGACGGAATAGCAGCTTGGTTTTTCCGGTTGAGCCACCACCCATTCAGATGTCCTGAGAACTGTGACGTGACCCAGATAACCGAGTCGTACGAATCAGCCGTAATGCCGAGTACGAGAAAACGTTGAGGTTGAGCCTCGAGCCAATCCTCCAATTCACGGGCATTGCCACTAGACTGAAACGGGGAGTTAATCGCAGCCTTGCGTTGAGTCTCCGTAAGGGTCACATGTAATCCAACCAGGTTCCGTGTAGGCATCTGCATTCCCACACGTAAATCCGTCGGAGTTTCACCACACAGCTGATTAATGTGTCCACGAATCAGTAGCCAGACATGATCAGAATCGACCGACGAAAACCGGGGGTACATGAAGAACTGCCTTGGAATAGTCGTGTCGTCATGGAAGAGTGCCAGAGATGTATAGACTGCACGACGAAAAGTCTCCCATTGAGTCACGTAACCGAAGTGAAGTAACTCGCTCTTATGTTTCACAGCAA
Organism: Tetraselmis chui; assembly: GCA_026401115.1. NCBI lineage: Eukaryota > Viridiplantae > Chlorophyta > Chlorodendrophyceae > Chlorodendrales > Chlorodendraceae > Tetraselmis > Tetraselmis chui. The sequence goes on along the minus strand of JAPMLY010000211.1, from coordinate 108,506 downwards.
GAAGTAACCCCGTCTTGGCGGGCGTAAGATTCACACCACCGATATTAATCGTTTCCGGGACGACGTAAGAACCATCCGGATTAGTCGTTGATTGGGCTGTAACATCGTGCTCGACCTGAGCATGAGTACGCAAATGGCTTGTAACGAACGGAACGGGAACAAAAGCCGAATACACGTAAACAAGCTGCTGTCATTGAGGTAACGCAACTCGAACATGTGCGTCACTCAACAACATCAAATCATCCGGAGTCAAAGTAAGGCCGGTTTCCTAGTGTAACTCACGAACGGCAACATCAATAGGTTCTTCGTTACCTGTGACATAGCTAGCCGGGAACCAAGTTTTACCGGTACGAGGCTCGCGTTGTAACACAAGCTTAACGTTCGACAGTTTAGTCCCTCCATCGTGAATCACGACCACCACGTAACGTCCAGGTCCAACAGAACCCATATCGAGTCAATCAAGCAACGTCGAGCGAATCAAATGGTAGCGAAAACGTGCGTCGACCAAAGAGCTCCGAAACCAGTATGGCAGTTAGCCTCCTCAAGCTAAACGCTAGCACAAATCAGTTCTAATCTGTCTAGTTTTGTCGTTGCAATATGGCAAAATGATGGTGTTGAGTGATGATGTCGAAAGGATGTTTCACTGCTGTACTTAAGCAGTATATGTTGTAAACGAACCATGGAATTGTTAAATGGTTCTGTCCCCTCCCTCTACTGCACTGAGCTTAAATAGGTTTCTGCCCAAATAGCTTACGCTTGCTTGCTTCGCTTACGTGTCAGGCGTTAGGGCTGTCTAACCGTCGTCATCTGTCCAGAGACGCGGCCTGCCTAGCATTGAGATTCACGACGCGGCTCCTTCTGCATCGGAGACCTCGCTTAGGCGCGTCATCTGGCTAGTTAGAATAAATGTGCGTACTTGTACGTACCGGGAGGTACTGGTTGTACAATATGCATCTGTACCCCTATGAATATTGCAGTAGCGACGTACCCAAGTTTGTACGTCCGTCCGATGAAAAAGCACGAATTGGGATTAGTAACGAGTACATGTACAATGTCCTCCAATGTACTGTTGCATGACTGTACTCGTCATAGCGCGGATCGCTGGCCTCTGAAGCTTGCGCATCGCCGGGCGTGAAAAATGGTGGGGAGCTTTCAAAGTACCCTAGCACGGGCCTTTATTTGGCATGCGGCGGATGGCACGGGACCATGCCATCATGGGGTATGAAATGGGCAACGCCGTAAATAGAAGAAATTCAAAGCGCGGATTGTTTAGCGTATTGGTGGAGCAAGTTTGCGGATACCACATGTCCATGGGTTGCTAGCCCTGAGCGAATGTGGCAGATTTTGAAACCCTAATGAACACTTTAGTTGGTTGTGCGAGGGCATGGATGACATCTAACAACGGATTTCTCGCTAAAACCGGCCGGTAGGCATACATTCAATTGAAATTATAGTTTCTAAAGGGGGAGGGCTTCCATTTGCAACTTACTTTGCTAGAATCTGACACCGTACGGCAAAGTTAGGCTTTTTTAAGCTTCCCAAGCTGTGGGTTTCTGGCCCATCTCCCCCACGTCAAGCATCTTCATAGCACATGCCATCACACCCACGTGCTCCCATGTTTGCGGAAAATATGTTGGGATCAGAAAAACCGCATGTTGTGTCGTCGATTTCGAGAGTATTCACGAGCCAAAGCGTGGTAAATCCGAATTCCGGGGCGCCCGAATCAAGGTATGCCCCGAAGTCAAGGTTGAGTCGCAAACCCGAATACGTCATATCGTAGTCGTGACGGCCCCACTTGCGCCCCACTTCCCCCCTTACTTCACCGTCAACACAAGTTTCGGTCCGCCTTTTTAACGAGCTAGAGTATAGTAAAACGCTAGAACTCCTACATGATAAACACCCGCCCAACTCAAAAGGCCATATTTCACTAATAACGGACTTTATGGGAAGAGCATACTCGCACAGTCGCTCCTGAAAATTGCTACGATGCTCCGCAACGATATCAAGCTAGTGAAAGTCGCCGAAATTACGGTTTTCTCGTCTTGCTACATCAATTTCGTCCTCATGAAACGCGACAACGGAGGAAGACATGAGACCATTAGGGTCGACTTGGTAACAAACCCATTACGACATTCTCACCCGCCACACTTGTCCACACCCCCCTCGACTGCCCCCCCCTTCACCTCACCCATATGTCCACCCGTCTCGTAGCTGCTAACGAAGGAATCTCACCCGACTCCCTCACTTCATGCCCGGCCATCCTACCTTGATCCTACCTGATTGAATATTGCCCCCCGAGCTTCGACCCCCGGCTCACAAACCGGACTTCATCCGGCTTCTCGGACCTCGATTCGTCGGACACACACACGGCCAACGACGATACTCTTCGATTAAAAAAATTCAGATAGGGGAATGGAAATATATTGCACTGACCACAACCTCCCCCACACCGTAGAGGTGATTCGCGATGAATACACCCCTCTCGCCAATGCCATTCGCCAACATTGGCCAAGTACCGGTGTCGGTATTCTCCCTCGTAGTCATGATCCAAACTGTAACACCTCACACATCCACCATCCACCGTCTCACTTCCTTCCTCACCCTCCGCACCGATCCTCTTGACAAACTCATCTCAAAACCGGACTCCACACAACACGCATCCTCGCACAAACTTCACTTGCACCTCTGTATAATGGATGCAACATATCCTTCTCATCTACCACATCAAGATTCGCATGACAACTTGCCGCACCTCCACTTCCCGCACCCGCACACGCCCCTGACTCACACCCACAACCACCCCGCATGATACACTCCCCCCCCCGGGGGGGGGGGGGGGGGGGGGGGAGTAAAACCCCCAAGGCCTTTTAGAGAGGTTGGACTTAAAAGGTTCACGGTGACACGGTCTAGCCCTAACTTATAAGTTCCCTGCATGGCATAGTTGGGAGGGCCCAAAGACAGCAGCCGGTTTTCCCCGGTACATTGTAAACAATTTCAATTTCGTCATATTGTGTGGCCACATGCAAGAAGGTAGGGAACTACCCGGGAAAGGGGATGACGTGGGTCTCGTCCATGCCCATGTACCGTAGCTGAGAGGAGGTGGAGCGCCATCCGCCGTGCTGGCCCCAAATCGCAAACGGGAGGTCTGCGTTGGCTGCGGCGGAGACTCCGACGGTTCGACCGGAGTGTGTGCCGAGAAGGACGAGGACGGCGGCGGGTAGCATAGGCGTGGGGAGGAGGGGAGAGGGCCCATCCACCTCGCCAAGTAACGCATGGGGGTTTGGCACCTTACAACGGTAGGTAGGGGTTCGCACGAGTGTTCCCCTAGGCGCAGTAGTGCGGCGCCGCAGAATCCTGGGATTACTTTGTTAAATGGGGAAGAGAAACGGGCCATAACTGCCTTGTATCGGGACGTGAGGCCGAACACAAAGTAGGGGTTACCAGGTAGCTTGGCGACACGGACGTTTCCGTGGACTTTGTGCTTGTCAGTTTTTGCTTCTTAAAGCGGAGTTCCATATACGAGTCGAGGAAGAAGACGTCCTCCCACACTAGGTTGGCCGCGTCGCTGTAGCGACAGAAACCTGCGAAATAGACAGCTGCCATCGTGGCTATCGTCCACGAGGAAAAACCGGTGTTGGTTGGCACCTATCGTTAATTAGTGCGCAGACGCCCGCCCAAGCGACGGGCTCCTTATTATTACGCACATCTAGCCCTAGATTTCGTTTGGTGGCCGATCTTACTATGGCGCACGGGAGAGATAGGGTTGGGCTGAGGAAAGGTTGATTCTGTGCATCTGCGAGATAACCGCGGAGGCCGTGAGGATTGCTGTGTAGCTACCGGAGGGTCGGCGGTTAAAGCGGTCTTGAAGGAACATAGCAACGATCGTTTCCGGGCGGGAAGGGGGCGCTGGGGTGGTATTCAGCATTCGAAGAAGCGGACCAACTCGCTCCATGCGCATCTATATGCGCAGTCGGTGTTGCGCGGGCCCAACATTCGGACGCGGAAACTCGAAAGTCATTAAAAAGGGACAATCCTTTGGTGTCCGATTCGCTAATAGAGGATGTCGACCACTCAGTTTGGCAGTTACGTGAGATGCTAGCGGCGTGGGGGTGAGGGCAGTGTGGGCGGCGGGGTAGTTCGCGGAATGCGGGGCGCGACCTTCTTGCGTTGGGTCGGCTGTTGAACCGGAGGGCGAGAACTCGCCACCTCGGGGCCGCGCCAATTATGCTATTGCCTGAGCCATGGCCCGCGTATGACTTCTGTGTCCTCGGAACCCATACGACGGTAAGAGACGCGCCGATAGCGGCGCGGAGCGTAAAAAACATTATTAGCGATGGAGGTTAGCGCTAGGCTGGTCTTGGAGCTGACCCGTATCACGAGGAGCATGCTCATGCTATCGACCAACACCTGAATCTTTCTGCCGGAACATATGCCGGCTAGAGAGCACAGGGCGAATAGCATGTTGTTCACTTTCCTGTGTGTAGATGAGTGCTCTCTTTCTCAGTCGAGGAAGAAGTCGTGAGCCTCAACGTAGGGTTGATCGGGGCCGTGTCTGCATAGACCGCCCCAACCGATGCTGGAGGCGTCGCATTTCATGAAGTGTGGGGTGCTATGTTTCGTCCTCAGCGTGTAGATTAGGTCATGGAAGTGGTCTTTCGGAAGGTTTCTCTAGTACATGAGCCCCTCTATCCCGTTGGAGGAGATATGTACGTGGTGGCCCCAGCGGCCGGCGCTATTGATTCTTGCGAAAAGGGCCGTATTACGCAGTCAGTTTGTGTCGCTGAGGGCGAGGCCCATCAAGATAATTTTTCAAGCCACGTTCGCGGTTTCGCGTGCAGTGTGGGCGCGTATGCGACCGTTGAGAAAGGATTCGATCCATATTTGTGCGGATCACCACCTCTTATTAGAGGGGACCGTAAACATACCTTTAGCCGTGTCGATATTGAACCCGAGGTGGGTGATGTTAGTGCTAGGTGAGAGGCTCGACTTCCCGTAGTTAATGTTGACGTGCGCTCTATGTGTCGACGATCACGATCCGGGAAATTGTATTAGCCTCGGCGACTGAGGAGGCCACGAACAACCAGGCGTCTAGATAGGCTAGCATTCAAATACCTTGCCTCCTTTAATAACGGACTAGAACGCTCATGATTTTGCTGAATACTGTAGCTGCGTATAAGAGGCCGCAACATAGTACTCGCCAGGTATAAAAACGGCCTCGCCAAGCGAAACCGTTGTACGGTGTAGCGGTGCTGTGCACGCGGACGTGGTGGTAGCCATGCGTGAGGTCCATGCTTGTTAGCACGCCTCTCGGTTGGCTGAGCGTAGCCATGTTGGAGAGAGACTCCATTCGGAGCGAGTTTTTTCGTAGCCAAAGTTTGACTTTTATTTGGTCGCAAATCAGGCGGAAGCAGCCGTGTGGTTTAGGAACCACGCCTAGCGGGCTGATTACGCGGGGTTGAGCGCTTTCGAGCCTGATAATGCCGTAGAGAAACAGTTTGATTTGCTAGTCGACGAAGTCCGCGTTGTCCACCGCCGAAGGGTGGTTAGGCGCGCATATGGGAGGAGCTGGGTCGGACTCCCACTTCATTTTGTAGCCGTTTTTAATCAAGTCGCGGACTACGGCGTCTCTATCGGGGTATGTGATCGAATCTCTGAACGGCTTATCTTTGCGATAATGCCCTCTGATTGTATGGATGATTTTGGATCAACAACATCTTCGTGTGGGAGGGTCGGTGTAGTTTGCGTGGCGGAGGCTGCGAGATGGGGGGCGAAGAGGACAAAGCCCGGGGCTGTCATGCCATCCATTCCGGTGGGACATTGGAAAATGAGATGAGAGCGAGTATTTACAAAGCGACTAGGTCGCTGGCCACGGGAAGGGTGGGTAGTAGCTAACTATGAGTGGAGGCTTAGGCCTAAAGAGGCGGCGGACAGACTCTAGTCGAACTAGGGGGTCACCCGTTTGGGTGTTGGGATCGTTGCGTAGGCCTCACCCCGGGGGGCTAGATACTACGCCTATAGGGAGGTGGATATGAAAACGAATTGCGAGTGGGGGGCTGTTGGACGGCTAGCGAGTGGTGCTAGGGCAGTTCTTGGCGAAGTATCCTTTTTTCTTGCATCTGAAGCACGTAACCTCTTGCGGGTCGTTCGGCGTAGGGTTGTTTCATGTGTTGTGACCGCGGCGGTCCGGGTCGCTTCGGGGCTCCGATCTCGGGGAGGGGCGTGTTTGAGCTCGCTTTGCTAAGCGGGAGGGCCTAGGTGACGAGCTTGAGAGGGGCCGAATAAGTGTCCTCGCCGTGTCGATCGCATTTTTTTGCTTTTTGTTGTCGGTTAAGCCCTTTTCGCCTAGCAGATCTTCTTTGGCGAAGAGCCTGGCGATTTTCAGGCCGTACTGGTGTTCCACGTGCATGGTGTTCGCTTTTTTGTTGATCGATTATGACATATTGGCTGCTATCGAGGCTATCGTTACTACATTTGGCAAAAACTTAGCGGGAAAAGCGGGAAAGCTGGGCTCTATCGGGGAATCATTATTGATATTAACTTGGAGGTCAGCAATAGGCTTAAAAGCTCAGTCGTAACTATTAAAGACTAGGTCTAGATGGGACTCGAGGTCTCGAGCAACGGCTGCGTGGCGACGGTGAAACTTACCGTTTCCGTCTAGCAAGCCGTCGGGGGGTTCGTGAACGAGTCTCTCAGCGATAATCTCGTAGGGAGCTCGGCGCTTCCCTTTGCGGTCTTCCGAAGGGGGGGGGACTCGGATGGAAGTCTGCAACCTCCGGATCGCGAGAGGTCGAAGCTGTGGCACTGGCCTTTTGGAAAAGGGCGTTAGTGCGGGCTTCTGCGGCGAGCAACGAATTGCCAATGGAATCGGCGGTTAGGCAAGCGTTGGTAAGAGCAGAAGGGCACGGGAGGCCTTCGATCTGGGAAATAGCAGAAATAGTAGCGGAGAGAGCGGATTTGGATGACATAAGCTCGGTGCGGAGGGCGTCACGATTTGCGGCAGCGTCATCCCAAACGGCTTTGAGTAAAGAGTCGTTGGAGGCGGCGTCGGGGAGCAATTTAGCGAAGGGCATTGATGCGTAATGTAGTGTCAGTACCTCCCCGTGCGTACGAGTACGCAAAGTTGATTCAACTAGCTAGACGATGCGCTCGTATGATTCCCGATGCGGATAAGCAGCGTCGCTAGTTTGTTCAGACCGATACGAGAACCCAAGCACATGGCACGAGGTCCAAGCGAGAGCGAGAGCAAGCTAGCTAGGCTAGAGCTATTTAAGCCTACTGCATTAGAGAGAGAAGATATAACCTTTCAACAATTCCATTCATTCATTTGCAATATGTTGTTAAACACTTAGTAGTAGTACATGTTTCCGATTTCCCTCTCAATATGCCATATGCACTTTCACATGCAGTAGCATCATCAAGCAAGATTTGTGTCTAAAGTTACCTCTAAGAAGGCTACATGTCACACTAACGCAAAAGCATACTAGGGCGGTTGCCCTTATCAAAGCGGGTAAACGCACCCACGTGGCGACGGAGTAGACCGTTGTTGTAAGTAAAACCTTATAGTTATTAGTTGAAAATAGGTATTGTAAGCTATTCTAGATATGATTAGTACATGTCTAGATCGGACATACCGATAACCTGTTTGATTCGGTACAGAGCTGTCGCTAGGCTACAGCTCTTACACTCCTGTTGTCCCGACACCACGCCTCGGGCTGGTTATCTCTGTGACTGTCCCTTTTGCGTGACTGTGATTGTAACTACATGTGCGCTAGGTACCTTCCATGCTGATCGTGTGTGAACGGTTCAACAGCCGCCCGTGCTCGACGGGGCTTCCTCCGCCTCACCAAGGGCGGACATGCGAGCACAAATTCGGACCACGTCTTCATTGAGCTCGTACACGAACGTTTCTGCCGCGCACGACCTACCGCGGTCTCGGGCCCACTAAATGTGATGTGCCATGCATTCGTCGACCGTACGTTGGAAATCGGCCTTCACGCCGCTGGCAAAGGCGCCGCATGAGCCGCGTTCGCCAAGGTCATCCCCGACAAGCCACCATGCTCCGACACCAAAGCACGAAAGACGGCAACAGACAAACGCAAGGCCGCAGCAACGGCCGCAACAACGACAAGAGACAATCCTAATGCCACGCCCATCGACACGCCGCGACCACCACCAAAGAAATGATGGTGTGGCCCGCCGCACCGATTCATCCTCCCCTTTATCTCGCTTACTTTATGCGACATCGTGTGCGGCGAAGATGGCGGGAGTGGGAGCTAATCGGCGCGAGCTGACAAGTCGTAAAGTGGATCCGCCTTGGCGTGCGCGTCAAATTCGAAAACGGCCTACGTCCCAAACCCTTCAACCATGGAGTCTCCATGAAGGACGCTACCCAGCCTCAGCTCGACTTCTTAGCTACGGAACTTCCGCGGTTCGAAGCATGATGCGGAGCATGGGAGCGCGCTTACAACATCCGCTACGTCTTCCGCATGCTTCTCGTCCCCAAGCCCAGCGTCAACAAGTGGCGCCTGATAATCGACTTACGCAAACTCAACAGCTATTGCGCGGAGTTAAACATGTCATGCGAATAAACACTCAAGCACCTCCGCCACTTGTCCCGCCCGGGCGACTAATTCATCTCCCTAGACCTCGCGGGCGGCTACTACACCCTCGGCATCAGCGAGGAGGACCGCGACTTCTTCACATTGAACTACCGTGGCGAACTTTGGCGCCTTACGTGCCTTCCTATCGGTTGGTAAGGGTCCGCCTACTACTTTTGTAAGCTAACGCAAGCATTTGCCAACTGCCTCCGACGTCCAGCTACACCCCCGATCGCAAGCACGACCACACCTCACAAGCCCGAAAGAACATTCTTGCGCTACTTTTGTTGGCGCGGCACTCGACAACTACCCTACATGGACGACTTCATGTTCATGCCCCACTCGCGCAATGCAGCACTACTCCTACGCGACCGCGTCGAGGCATTGTCACACCGCCTCGGCCTCAAGCGCAACCCAAGAAAAGCATTTGGGAGCCCACGCAAGTGGGCGACCACCTCGGCCTCATAATCGACCTCTAGAAAGGTAGATTTCGAGCCCCCGTCGACAACCTGCTGACCATCTCCAAGCAAGCCTCAACACTACTCGGCCACGCAGCGTGCAACGCCCACTAGCTACCCGCCAAACAATTGGCCGCCTTTGCCGAGAAAGCGCAGTTTCTCTACCTCGCCATCGCGCCTGCGCGTTTCTTTTAATGCAAGCTCCATTCGGTACTCGCTACGCGACAAGGGAGGGGAGGCCGAGTCCGCATTGAGACATCAGCTAAAGCGAGACCTCGAGTGGTGGCGTACAGTGCCCCACCAACATAACGGACGCTCAATCTATAAACCCATCGAAACGGCGTACCTCCACGTGGATTACAACGGTTGCGGAGGGGAGCCGTGTTGAGCGACAGCCGCAATTTCTAGGCGCGCGGTGTTTGGTACGACGACGACCGGCAGCAACACATCAAGTGGAAGGAGCTACGAGCCTTGCGACCTGCAATCGAGTCTTTCCTACCCCAACTACGAGGACAACACAAAAGTCGTGCTTACGCTAACCAAGCTTACCACACGCTCCCCCGTCATGATGACGAAATGACAGAGGCTGTGGCACTTACTGAACGTCAACGACATCCGCATCCGGCTCAAGAACATTCGCTCGGCAGCGAATATCTGAGCAGACAACCTCAGCCGGGAGCTCGACCGCGACGATTGGCAGTCAAAACCCGAGAATTTACAGCTACATGCAGGCCGAATGGGGACGACACTCTATCGACCGTTTCATGTCAATGGATAACACGCACCTCCCCCGCTTCGACGCCAAATGGTGCGACCCCAAATGCGAGGAGATCGACTGCCTACACTTCCCGAACGCCGCGTGGCAACGCGAAGCAAACTACTACAACCCTCCTTGGGGAGCACTACCCGCCCTCTGCGCAAAGCTGCACCAATCCAAAGCAGAGGCTAACGTCATCACGCCCCATTGGCCCCACAAACCGTGGTTCCAACAGCTACACAGCATAAAATCCGAAGCCATCCACTACCCCGCTACACAAGACATTTTCTTCCCATGACGGCACGGCTCGCGCGGAGCTCGGACGACTAGAGTGGAGCGTGGTGGCCTTTTGAATGCCACGCCGGCATGGCTACACACGCGCCGAGGCGCAATAGGACGCACCTTACGGACACAAGCCCAAAAATCGAGGATCTACGCCCCCTCTCCTACAATCCACCGGTACGACCACGACCAACCCGCTACTAGCTTCGAGAACCCTATGCCCGCGCGCCGTGAACAGCTACCATGACCACCCAACTACGCACTATGTTGGGAACCGACCACGTCGGGACCACAACGCTCAACCTCATAAGCAGCTCGCTAACACCGACACGTACGCGAACTACGACAGCGGCACGCACCATATCGCCACGTTTTGCCACGAGGAAGACATCCACCGCGAAGTCGATCGTTCGTTGCACTGCATGGCTAGGACTACCATGAAACGTCGCTACATCCTCACTTCAATAGTACTACTCGGCGATTAACAAGTTCTTCGGTAACCACCAACAACAGCCGATAGCCGTTGGTGAACTCCTCGCAGACGCATCACGGGGACTCGAAATGCAACATTAGTGCCTACCAGCTGCAGACTCGCGCCTTCCGGTGCCATCCCCCACAGCCCTCGCCCTTTTTGACGCCCCAACTCAGCTTCACAAACACTAGACGTGGACACCGCCTTCTCGACACAACATCGCTCGATTCAAAGCGACGTTGGCGGTGTGTACCAACTACGGGTTCTTATGCAGAGCGGAGTCGGGAGTCCGCTGCCTAACTCGTGACCCGACTGTCGATCGACCATCATGAGAAGTTTGGCTTTTCATCCGGATAAGAAAAGGCGACCAACGACGCGACGCGACCGACGACACACCACTATTGGATGTCCCTTTCGACGCCAACTCCGCCCTCGCGGACCTACTAGAATGGTATTGCACACAACACAACGCCTACTCCGAAATTCTACAAAAGCCCCCCACCAACCGCACTATGGAGCTTCGCGCCTTACGAGAACTAAGGAGATTGGCAAGCGGGTGCAACACCCTCGGCCTTGCTCTCCGTAGTGTACACCGCCATCGGAGCCGCTTCACCGAAAGGTTTCAAATGGACATCGCACAACCACCGCAAAAGAGCCGTCTCCGCTGCTAGACGCATCGGAGCCCTACTCCACGTCGTCAAATACATGGGCGGATAGGCCAAGAGTATCTCTGTGATTGAAGGAAAATACATCGACCCCACCATGGCCCCATCTCCATCGGCGTGGCAATACTTTCCCTGCCCGCCCGCTTCATTAAGACTAGGCTGCGCAAGCCTGCGGCTTTAAACTACTTGTAAACCGTGCCCTCGGGTAAAGGGTCAGATTGTTTTAAATCTAAAAGCTTGCAAAACTTACTTACATGTGTGACCAAACGCACACCCTAGCGGCTAAGCGTTATTGTAAAAGCGGTGCGTCTTGCCCGTACCTCAAGGTAACCTCGATGACTGTGGGAAACGCCTCGCGCAATGGCCCAAGCTTTGTCTCCAATAAGACTAGGTTGCGGCAACCCTTAAGCCGGTGCAACCCCCAGCAGCGGTTTTCTATGCTTTGCGCTCGCCCATCTGGTTCGCGCAACCCACCCACCCAACCCGTAATTAGCGCTAATCCTTCCCCAAGCCTGGCATGTGGTGGTCTTTTGGCCAATATTGTAAACAAGATGTAATCTTTGGCAAAACATCCCCTATGGTAAATAATATGATAATATTTGTCTGCAATATTCATCTACCATAAACTCGTACTCGTCCTCGGAACAGCAATATATATAAAGCTTCACTGCACACATATAAGTAGTACATTTACTTATGTAGAAATTGCTTGGGCTTGTGTTTTTCCCCTTGCCAACCTGTTATTATTTGATTACTGATTGCGAGTCCGAGTCGCTAGGTCCTATGTACGGTCTTATTCGGCAGGAAATAGTGAACGTTGCTACTTCCGTGAGCGGTCCAATTGCGCAGTTGGCATGATACGATCTCCAAGATGGGTGGGTTTTCGGAATCGGATCTCGTGATGTTTACTAACACCTTAAATCAAGACCTTTCCGAATATGCGGGGCCCGATGTCGAGTTGGTGATAGCTCCGGTTAGCAATGTGGTGGCGCCCGCTACCGAAATGACTTGCCTACAACTTCCGACTCCCGATGCTCTCACTCGCTAGGGAGATTGTGGGGGCAACATTCAACGTGATATTCCGCGCATTCTTTGTGCCCGGGCCTACCTTGACCTCTTGGCATTTTGCACACCTTCCCCACCGGACTATATGAGGGTGATTTCGGGTACGAGTCGCAGGCCTTTGGCTCTCTTTTTCGCGTCACATGATTCCAGTTTCAAGGTCCCATCCGATTGCCATACGATGGCAGCGTACCGGGTGCCGGGCCTCACACCGGAGCGGGCCCCTCATGCTCGGAAGTGCCCACGGTGCAATGAGCCCCCCGCCCCCCCTTGTCTCGTGGGGCTGGATCTTCGTCGACGGTGTCATGCACCTCTATGTTGGGTGAGCGATCCACATGTGCTATGCTATGTCAGGCATAACATCCCCCGGTTCCCGTGCTCTTGGTACGTCATTTAGGTCGACGATTGGATTGACCACGTGCTTGAAGAGTTCATGTTTTCAGCGGGGACTACTAAGGAGCGGGACTTGCGGTTGGAAGTCCGCCGTATTCGGTCGCGAGCTTTTCGATATCGACATGGGAATGTGGTTTGGCTAGACTTTAGGGCTCCTCACCGTCATCTTGTTGTTGATGTGACGGTCACTAGTGCTCGCACGAACACCAATGTTCCTCACATAGTTGCTCGTCTCCCACTCCCGGGCACTCTTGCATTGGCAACTCAGCATGGCAAACTCGATGCGGGCCTCTGCGATTCCGCTTTACTTGGCACGCCTTCGGTTCAGTCGATCCATGACTACTACCCCCTCGCTTTGGAGGATGGGGACCGGTTGGCGCCTATGGCGGCTGAGTTGGTTAATCGCCTTGCTATTTTGGCGGTTGTTCGTCGCTTCAGTTGGTGTTGCAGACTCTCGTTCATTGCGCTGTGACATGTATGTCCGCATGCAACGCTTCGTTCGTCGATCTATTTATGTTTCCTTTCGACGTTTTCTGGGGGATGTGCGGCGATAATTCATGCAACGTGTTTCTGTTCCTCTTCATGGTACTATGGGTTCCTATCTTTGCGACGTTTTGCAAGAGGGCATTGTTGATGCTGTGGCATGCCTTCATGTTAATCGGGCTTAGGCATGTGGGGGTTTTCCCTCCTTGCTCCTTTTTGCTTGGTGGTTTCCACTCCTTGTCTTGTAGTAAACGCCTTTCTTTAGTAGTAAAATGTCTTTGAGGAAAATCAGTGAAAGCCATCATAATAAGTCAAAAAAAGAAAAACCTCCACCGAATTGTTTTTTTGCTTTTTTCGTCATTTGAGTTCATATGGTCGCCACAAAGTGCAGATAGATTGGCATCAAGGAATTGCAAGAAACAACTGATTGACAACAAAGAAAGTATGTGAAGATCAAAGGCTACGAAACCAATGTGCCTTTAGAGAGCTAATTGCTGGCACAAATGTGCTTTGTTCTTGCTTGTTGCTACAACGCGGAGTGAGAGTGCAAATGGAGAGAGGTGGAAGATGTTTGAGTGTTACTTTTTAACAATATATTGTAATTGAACAGGCGCCCGCCGGCGGCGTAGCGGCGGCGGCCCCGGAGGGGGGTGCGCTCGCATGCCCGTCGGCATCCCCTCACCTCACCGTGGTGGGCGCTAGAAATCCCGTAGCCGTGCCATGCATGGCACGGTAGGGGGCTAAGAGGGCCGACAGCTCGATCCGCGGGATCAACAGTTGTACATATGGCTTTTGAAAAAATAATTTCTGTGCGATACCGGCACCAAGATCTCCCGCTCGGCCCGTCCGATATGTTTTTTCGCATACAAATACTATTGAGTACAGTCCTGCTTCGAGGGGATGGGATTTGTACTACAAGAGCGTTTGATGGCGAGGAGGGTACGGCCGGATCAGCGGTGAGAGGCGGGTGTTGGAGCTGGAAGTGGCCAGCCGGGAAAGCAGCGCCAAGAAAGGGCGCTCGCTAGCCGCCGACTAGCCATGTGCCGGTCAAAACTTCCCAAGGGGTAAGGCAAGACATGGCACAGGCCGGTGGCCGGTCGCAGGCGGAGGAGCGGCTATGTGAGGCGGCGGCGATCCTTAGGACCATCCGCCGCCGCTGGAAAGCCCTGAACGGAGGGATTTTTGGAAATTAAACTAATGTCCGTACCCGGCGTCGAGCTAGTTGGAAAGATGCATCAAAGTATGGCGCTCACTAGCGAGCCGCCACGCCGACAACTTACATCTCCCGGGGGGAGGAGTAAGCTAGGGCGGCAAGGAGGCCAGCCGCGACGGAAGGAGCGAAAAGATCTGGCGACCACGACCCTCCGGGTCGGCGCCGTCGGAAAACCCCGTACGGAGGGTTTTTGACTAATTTCCGTGCATACGCGGCCCGACGGATCCGGCTACGGTGACCTGCCCCCCCCCCCCCCCCCCCCCCCCCCCCCCCCCCCCCCCCCCCTCTCTACACACACTACCCGGATAGAAGAGACCCTTGCGGGGGGGCCTTGTGAGCGCGGAGGCCCCAACTTCAACAAAGTCTGCTAGGTGGACGCACGATTAGAGGGGGAGGGAACGGACGCAGGCTGGAATACTTGACAGGTACCCGGGTACTAGACAGAGAAAAAACCGGGGAAATGAGCGGAGAAAACTCATGCGCGGAGGCAAGAGCGCAAATTTTTCTATGTCTGTGTGTCTCGGTCGGTCCCCAACCTGCCCTCGAGGTGACGGGGGACAGGATCGACGAGCGACGGGATGGGGCGGCGGGATCGACGAGCGACCACGCGAGGAGGGGGTTTTTGCGAGCATTTCCCCTCCTATCTTCGGCAAGACCGAAGTCACGCGGGAGCTAGATCAGGCTGGCCCGACGTCCCTCCCGAACGAGGCCGGTCGGCACCCCGGTTCGGTGGGAGCGGGCCAAGCATCGTGAAGGTCGAACAGCAGCTTAGTTTTGC
Source organism: Tetraselmis chui (assembly GCA_026401115.1). NCBI lineage: Eukaryota > Viridiplantae > Chlorophyta > Chlorodendrophyceae > Chlorodendrales > Chlorodendraceae > Tetraselmis > Tetraselmis chui. The sequence continues at coordinate 93,346 of JAPMLY010000211.1, read as the reverse complement.
ATTTCTCGACAAGTACTAGATTTATTTTAAGATCTGTTTATTTTGATTACAAAATTATTTCGCTGTTACTGCTTAGGCGGGGGGATTGTGGCAATTGCTGCGATTGCTTACAGTTTTTTTAACTCCCGAGGAACGTCGACACACAGTGAAGCTAGGTGTGTCTATTCGTCGATAGGTGTACCTATTCGAAGAGACCCGGGCCCAACTTGCTAATAAGTCCTGAATGGCTAAGTCGAGTGGCCCGAGAGACAGCAGTCGGTCCAGTTTGCCGGCACATATTGTAAACAATTTCAATTTGAATTTAAATTTCAATTTGTAATTGAACAATAAAGCGATTGATTAAAAGGTTATGTCACCTCCCTCCATTGCACTAGATTGAAATGGCTTCAACCTAGCTAGCTTGAACTTGTTCTTGCATTGTCCTCGTGCCATGCGCCATGGCTCTCGTAATGGTATGAACACACTAGCGACGCGGCTTGTCCGTCTATGGAAGCCATGTGGCTAGTTAGATTAAGTGTGTGTACATGTACGTACCAAGATGTACTTGCCGTACAATACAGCATCGACCCGCGCCAAGTGAATAAGTAGTGCAAGGAGCACAAGCTAATCGACGAGACATTAAAACACCCCAAGAACCTGACGCGCGCCGGTGAGTGGGTGGTATCATATAAACTCACCGATGCGTATCACAAGCTAGGTATACGGGAGGAAGACCGAGACTTCTTCACGATGAACTAACGTGGGGCGCTCTACCGACATGCCGATTTGCCGATGGGTTGGCGGTGCAACAACCAACTACTATTGTTGCCGCCTAAGAATAGTGCTCATCATGCATTTGCGCGAACCACTCCTTCGCACCACTGCGAGGAATACCCGCCTACCTACGAGCTAGCGTAGCTTCCGACGTGGCCCAAGCCATCCCGCCGACGCTACCCGCGCAGCCAAGATGGAGAGGCGTTCGACTACTCCCGTACGTGGTCAACTTACTATTTTTTGCCGACACCCGAGACGCAGCCCTACAACTCCGCGCGCGAGTTGCTTCCCTCGACCGCCTACGACTAGTAGGGCGTTACCCCAAGCAAGGGGGCGAATAAGAATAACACCGCGTCTGAATTTGTGTTTTCATGCCTACTTCATAAAATATATAATCAGGATTATATGTTTGGCATAATCTGACTACTCCATACAAATTATTTCTTCATGCTGATGCACGTCATTCTAGTTTGGATGGTCGCGCATCAGTGATCTTTAAGAATCTGCAGGCTCATTGAGATCACCTGACTGCAAGAAACAACCATAGTACAGGTAATCAACAACAACAAATGGTACGATTGCAATACCCTCAGATAGGTACGTTCAGGGCTCGTACGGTACTCGCACCTGTTCTCAAAACGGCGTAGCGACACTGCTTTCGCGGATGATGGCTATGTTCATCTAAGAACCGGCCTTAAACTGTGTACAGGTAGGAGACAAGCAGGGAGGGAAACCCTAACTACCCGGCACTTACCTGTAGCCCTAACCCCTCACGTTACCCCGTAGCCCTAACCCCTCACGCTACCCCGTAGCGACACTGCTGTATCGCTATATGTTTATTATATGAACTTTTTATTTGCGCACTCCTTTTTTTTCGTTTAACCGGGGCGGGAGCAGACCACCCGACGACGACAAAAAATACATTTACGCTCACACACGCAGTGCAACCATGCCGCGTGCTGCTCCACTTCCTGAATCTCCACTGAGGCGGCAATCAAGCCCATCCATTGACGGAAATCACTACCGTGACACTAATCACGATATGCAAGGCTACGAGTTACCGTTTGTCTTGCTCGGGGGCGCTCGTGTGGAGTCGTCATCAGTAGCGTCGTCCCTGGCAAAGCAAAAGAATCCGCTGCTGAAGCGCGTCAGCGGCGAGCTCTTGCTCGAGCAGTGCGACTATGAGCCATCTGTGAAGCAACTTCGACGCATGGCCAAGCATCGCAGCGTGAGCTCGCCGAGTGTGTACATTCCATGTATTGAAGTGCTAGATGCGCCCAAAGTAGCCTCGAAGGGCCGCCGCCACTCCTTCACCGGCGGGTGGGACACGCCTACCGTAAACCCATCGTCAGCGACAGCAGGCCTCGAGAGTCCACTTCTCAGCCCTTTGAACCGCGAACGTGTCCGTTGCAAGCTGGCTTCTCTACCCGAACTCCCTGAGCAAGCTAGCAGGGAAAGAAAACGCACCCTTCCTGCGCATGACTTTGGACACGAAGCCGAGGCGCTCATCGCGTCTTTCCGCCCTAATTTCCATCCATAGCGGCTATCAGACGGGCCGAAGGAAGATGCAGCGCTGAAAAAAACTACGTATACGCCGAATCGACCTGAAAACGATAATAGGTAGCGCTACTACCACTACCTGAACTACCACCTTGCGGGAAGGTACATGGACTTCACAATACATATAGCGCCAAGAACGAAGGCGGCGAAGCCGATCCATCATCGCCTATGCCGTAGTTCGCGGCGGCGGGCCGTAGTCCTGCCATCGCACGACATCAGCCGTGCGAAAAACAAACCCCACTTCCGCCAAACCGTAATTATCACACCCTACTGTTAGCTCCATTGCCAATTTTCTGAAGTAATGGAATTAGACCATTATCCATAGCTAGGCGAGTGCCGGCCCATTTGTCGACGAGGCTACTTGTACATGCAGATGAAATTTTGTATCATGTAATAATCGCTGCTATCATTGAAAAATACCGCACGCGGGCTAGTTATCAATCACCATACGCGCACTGGAAATGTCAAGGACGGATAGACAACAAGACTAAAATACCCAAGTCGCCAGACATACAAGTCGTCCACTTTTTTCTTGGCAGAATGCAGCACAGACCGACGCGGCGGCAATGTCGATATTGTTTCAATGCTCTATTTTTTTTTACAGCCCTGCTCGTCCTATTCGTCAGCTAGACAGCCAAATTTGAATAGGGCAGCGAGCGAGCTCGGATGAGAGTGGGCTGATTATAATGTGTCCAGGTGCAGGCGGCGGACGGCCCCATTCGTAGCCAAGCGTGGCGCGCGTGGCTGCGATGCCGAGTTAAAACGGATTTATTCACCAAATATGTCCCGGCAGCCTGTGAATTGCCCCTTTGTCCGGCACTCGAAGTACCCTCCCTTGTACGAGTAAGCGAGCTGCTCGCCGCGAGTGGCGCCCGGCACAGGCGCAAACCAGCGCGGCTCAATCGGCTTACCCTCCTCGGCCGCCTGACGCACATAAGCCAAGAAAAACACGAGTCATGACTATAACTGTATCAAAACAACATACCGACATATCTAAAAGAAGTCCGAAATTGTAAGCAGGTAGCTCAGTAGTGGCTACAAATTATTGATACGAGACAGGCATAATTGGTATTTTTATCCGATGAACGATAGCGACTAAGGATTGTATTCTGTGGAAGTCGAGAGTTTACAAGTACCCCCAAAAATAACTTACAAGAAAAAGCAGCGGAGGCCATCAAGCAAAAAGAAGAAGAGAGGAAAAAACCAGAGCCCGAGGAACAGCATCAGCACTGCCCTCCTGCAAAATGCGAGCAACTGAAAAGGAGCCGTTCATAACACAAACACAAAGTAGATTAGTCATGCATGAGATTCGCGGAAAGCATCCGACGACGGCTAAAATATCACCCGCAATAGCTGTGAATGGATGGTATAAAGTACTATGCGATACGGTGTACGGGTTTTACATGAGCCGTCAAAATGATCGATGGTATGCAAAGAAAGAACGCCAGAATTATTATGGATGATACAAGGCCATAAAACGATGAGTGACAGACTGGGAATGGGCGACGATATTTGATCATGGTACTCCGAATGTGTTAGTCACCGCTTCCGAACCATCATGTTCGCGTAGCAATATTATATGAGGACGCACGAACGCATGGTACCTAAAAGGAAATGCAATTAATCAACATGGTGTTTACACAAATGAAGAAAGAAAAGCCGTATGAACAATTGTTAACATAGAAACAGCATTAAATGTGAAATGCATGAGAAAAGCAAGCGGGGGCATTGTCATAGTGCTCGTAGGTAATTGGATAGGCCACAACAGTGTCTCACATCAATAGCCATTTCAGGTTTAGGGATTTTCAGGGTTTCAACAGTAAAACCCTACGCAAATATGTACCACCATTATACTTGTTACAATACCACCGTAAATTCTAGTACGATCTGCTGATGATACAATCACGCACGCGGTGAGGCAGCACGGGCGCAAGGATGCAAAAAAAAATCGTGTGACCGTAAGAATGTGAAATAAAAGCGCGGTTGATTTATCGTCAAGATGCTCTGACGCGTTACCTTGCGCGCCTGTCGTTGTTTCTGCTCCAGTCGCTGTTTCTCGCGGTCCGCATCCCCATACCGGCCGTCCTCGAGTGCGCGTTGGTCGGGTCGCAGGCGGCAGTCGGTGGGCGCGTATTGGCTCGGCTCCCCGATGACCTCGTTCAGAGTTATGCTGAAGGGCGTCATGTTATACCTGAAACCCGGGCCACATCTCAAAACCTCATTTCGGAGAAGGAAACACTCGCACAGCCGCTGCTGAAAATTGCTGCGATGCTCAGTAACGATATCAGGCTCTTGACAGTCGACGAAATTGCGGGTTTCCAGTATTCACATAAATTATATCGCAATAATCTAACTCATTGCCAAAGCAACAGACATAATAGTGATCGTAATGAACAAAAACATCAGACGTCATCATCTGCTTCAGGAAAATAAATCAATCGCACAGATATCTTTGATCTCATTCCGATGTATTTTGTTTTATTATTGGAAACCTCAAATCAAACCGAGTCACAAATAGAAGAAAGACAATGATTTTTAAATGCGTGTAAGCAACTCAAACATCAAACTGTACATCCATCGGACTAATTAAGATGCAAAGGAAAATCAACAATATCATTTTCCGGCGGAGTGATAACAAAGGCGGGGCTGTACTTGTTGGAGGCCGACTGCGGAATGGGGTTGGCCCTCCACAGCACCTCCTCCTTCCCGCCCTCATGTACCAACGACAGAAACTCGTCCCACTTGCCGACAAACACCCCCGCACCGGGCACCTTCCCGCCGCCCGCGTCCTCAAAGTGCCCCTTCACCTGCTTCGGAGTGCGGTCCATGAAACTGGTCTCCTTGAAGCGCAGCTTGGCCTGTCAGTGCACCACCACCACAGGAAACTCAGCGAGAACACAAGGCAATCTTTACATAAATTCGTAAAACATTTTATCAAGAATACAATTTATTCGGAATACAATTCACCATTACCAAAGTAGGACAAAAAGAATAGCAATGGTGATCATAATAATATCTAGTCTCCGCGGCGCGGTGATGCCGCAATACAAGCGACGGACCTGATGCCCGCTGGCCTTGTGCACCACGCGCATAACTCCACCGTGGTCGATATTGAGTTTTCCAATGATGAGGTTGTTGATTGAAGTCACCACCTGAGCGCAGGATGGGCGCGGGAAGGGGGGGGGGGGGGGGGGGGGGGGGGGGGGGGGGGTTCAATTCAGAGGCAACAACAATAATGTCACTGGCACGAAAAGCGTCCGCTATTATGACATAAACAGGATTGATATTTCATGGCCAAATAAGTCATAATTCAAATAAAGACAAAATATGAGTCATCAGCGAAGCACATCCTGCTGTACCAATTCATACATACGAAATCATAGTTTGAAAAATACAAGAGGATTGAACTAGCAGTGCCGTTTTCGCACCTTATTCCAATGGTACACGTCGCCGTCGGCAAAGGTGACCTGCAGCAGGCCCACCGGGTGCAGCTCGATGCAGCGCCCCCAAAACTTGCTCTTCACCTCCCCGTCGCCCTCGTACAGCCAGCCGCGGCCCTGACAGCAGGCGGTCAGGATGGTGGGGTGATGGCATACCTTCTCGCTGAGGTAGCGCAGCCCCTGCGATCAGAGCCCCCCAGACACTCAGTCGATGCGCCAAGGTCGGCACAGCAAGCAAATAAACCCAGTGCGATGGACGCAACATAATCAATATCAATTTTAAAATACAGTAATTTTAGAATTTTGGTAACATCAGCACTGTTAAAATTAATGCTTTGAAGATGATATGTAGAGTCAAGAAAACTTATCTAATAAAATGTGAGACAGCTGAAAAAATGACACTCCGGATAAAAAGGTGTCCGTAAAGTAGCGATCATCCACACATGCCGCTTATTCCAGACAGAGTTGATGGAAAACGACGGATTTCTCAAAAGAAAAAGACGCGCAAACCACCAAGCAAAAGGGGAAAAAAGGAGGGAAAAAATCCCACAGGCCAAAGCCCGATGGGGTTTATTTCGCGTCCCGCAATGATGCGGTCCTTTACCGTAATCATATTCGAATACAATCAATCCGTCCCTACTCAACGTCATCTCATCATCGGTATAATTCATTTATCGTAGATAAAAGCGGTCACCCTATTCAAGCCATTTGGCGTAAAATTCATTTCCTATTCTCCAGAAGCAGAAAAAGACACCCCGCAATCTGGTATTAACTGTTAACCAATAAATCATGGATTGTGCGAATGCAACAAAACATTGGAGAACATATCAACAGCAAAAAAGGGAGCAGAGGTGCCGTAATTCAGTAATTCACGATAGGTTCAACGCATATTCCTCAACACCGCATAATGACGAGACGGTGTGATTGGCGAGTTAGTTGCCAAATGGATGTCGTCGATGCAGCGCGCCACAGATATTTTCAAAACCTGGCTTGAGTACAGGCCGGTGTTAAGTTTAGGGTTTGATTGCTTTTGAATTGACAAAAAAGGTTTACCTGCGCACTCTGTGTCGCGCAATAATAAACGCTTCAAACAAAAGCCATCTTCCGCGGATGGTGGCAAGGCTCAGTGAAGAAGAATGCCCTATACACTATAGACAAGGAATTACAAGCAGGTATTTGATAAACCCTAACTACAAGCACATACACACCTGTCGTCCCATTCGCTGCCCTTCTCAATAGGAAGTATATACAGGCAAAGAAACAGCTTTCCTACTGAATCGCCACCATAAATAACGAATTATGTAATCTTTCGCGCCGTAACTATTTTTCCTAAATTGGCATCGACAGCCAGTTTCCGTATGCGTGTGTGTTGACGACTGAACAGTTTGGCATGCATATATCTGAGAAGCTGTTTGGACATGCTCAAGCTCACGGCCGCAAGACTTGGACGACAACAACGCCATCCACAAGTTCGACTTGTGCTGGCAAGAGCCGCGCAATCAAATTGCAATCATTCGCATACAGGCCTGTCAAAGCCAAAATCAAATTTCTGGAAAGCAGTGTATCCTGTGACACTTGCTATAACAATATACGTTTATCAGCCGCTCTCAGAAACCCTTGCAAATCCAGTATTTGGATTTTTTGTTTGGAGTGTCTTCCACGTCGTTTCGCGGCCCAGTCGCACTGATCTATGTTATAGAATTTCTTTTTCGTGCGTTGTTCTAAAACATTTCAGCAAAATTTATATAATTGCGAGAAATTGTAAACAATTCGGCATATCCGATCCGAATCATTTCAGCGACAAAGATAATTATTCGCAGTGGACAGTCATTCGGTGGTCACCTTTTCTGGCGCGATGAACTCAAACGTCTCGCCCAACAGCGGGTTGAACGGCTTGCGGGTGCGGCCCACGGTGGAGGAGTAACCGCTGGCAGCAAAGGCGGCCACGTACGCCAACCGTTCGATGCTGCCCGCGCCGCACTCGGCGGCCGCATCCAAAAGCGCGCTGTACTCCATATCCTCTGCCCCCTTCTGCAGCGCGCTGATCGGCTCGTTGAAAAAGACGGGCAGGCAGATGCGGGTGAGGTCCTTGCCGATGCAGTCACGGATGATCGACCAAAGGCTGACACTCTTCTCCGCCTCGCGCGGTGGAGGCAGGCGGGAGCGCCGCTTCGGCTCGCTGAAACCCTAATCAAAAATTAAAAAATCTCAGGCTGGTGCACAGTCGACGGCCAAGGAAAATGATATATTTTGATAATTCGCTGACTGCCTGCCACTTCGGCATAACACATTTTAGGTAGGAAGGGGTTAAGGGGTTAGGGTGTATACAAAACCCTTACTACGAGCCTTGCTTTGTAGGGGTTCGCACAGGGAACCGCGGTAAAACCCTAAACTGGCCGTCACTTGCGCCACAGGAACGGCCATGTGAGACCTAACTACAACTACTCGGAACAATCTATGGTGTATTTTCTCACCACCGACCTGGTAAGCCGCCGGAAGCGGGACGGCGTGGATGCCCGCAGCGGATAAATAATCCATATATAAACATTTACGACAAGAAAATGTGTGTTCTCGACAGTAATTACATCACAATGCACCTCGTCCATTCCCTCATGTCATATCTGTTCATTGCATGACCTCAACCCTTTCCATTTGTATATCAATTTGAATGAACAACTTTCTTAATCTTACCACATTAGAATGTGTGTGTGCGTGTGTGTGCGTGCGTGTGTGCGTGCGTGTGTGTGTGCGTGCGTGTGTGTGTGTGTGTGTGTGTGTTTGTGTGTGTGTGTGTGTGTGCGTGTGTGTCACTGGCTCTGTACATATTTGTGAGTGTGTTTGGCGGTGTGTGTGCCAGCTCGCGCGCATGTGTTTTTCTATGAGAGGGGGAGCGAGTTATCATTACACGCCATATAATAAGCAGAACATAATTCAGGCAAGCCTACGGGCTTTTATCAATAATAAAACCCAATGTCTAGTAGATTGAGAACCAACAACGGCAATTGGACTTAAACCTTAACCATTCACATTGTATTCTCGTCATTTTAAAGTGCTGTGCGGTCAGCTGTGCCCTATGTATCGTGCATTGAGGCAATCGCAGTGACAAACAGGCAGCGCACCGCGAGAAAGTCGGGCGACCAGGGAACGTCGTGCATGCTGTTACGCCGCGGCAGGTCACCCGCCGGAATGAGCTCCGCGTCGGTGGCGTCGACGGAGGAGCGCCGCGGTTTGGGGACGCCCGTCAAAGAAAATCCCGACGAGCTACTCACCGCGCTGCCATCCTCGCTCGTCCGCTATACATCCCCCATAGAAAATAAACGAAACATAAATAGACGCTGAGCGTCATTTTGCGACACAGCAGTTCACAGAGATATTTAGCGCGAGCGCGTAATGCGGGCTCCTTCACTCACCGCACTGCGCTGCGCAGGGTCGCAGTCGTAAAACACAAGGTCCTCCTCGTCGGTGCTGTCATGATCCACCGTTTCCGCATCTGACACCCAAACGAAGCGAACCAACGAATATGCCACTTACATTATGATACATATGCAGTAAAAATAACAAACCGGGATTTTGTTTCGACGGGGAAATTCGATCAGCCAGTTTTTGCGTGAAATGTCGACGGCCAAGGTAAATGCGAACGTATCAAGGGGGCACCCGGCTCCGGAGCAGGCTGTGGAACTACCCCCCCCCCCCCCCCCCCCCCCCCCCCCCACACACACACCGCCCTACGCACCGTTGCTGCTCGATTCGCTCTCCTCCTCCCCATTTCCGCTCGCGCTGCCGCCGCGCGCCGACTCCTGTTACACCACATTTACCACATTCATTTACTAGTCTCAACTAAACCGCAACGCCACCCCACAAAAAACCGCTTCCCAACGACAGTTGCAACCATAACTCGGACAATTAAATGCCACACCCCCATCAATTCGCAAAGTAAAAGATAATAAAGGGTACGTAGAGATTTAGAGTTCTGCGCCCCTACGCCTCCGTCTCCATCTGGCTCACCTTGTTGGCGCCCACCACGATGGCCGTCTCAAGCAGCCGCTTGTCGTCCTCCACCTGCGCCATATAATCCACCAACTGCCGCCGCTTCTCGATCTCCTCGCCCAACATGTCGCACATCAACATATGCTCCTCCCCAAACACCTGTTACCGCCCCCAAAATCCCCTTCAGCCACAGACTCTCCCCCTCAACCCCCCCAAACCCCCCTCAAATGCCGTTAAACCCTTAATGAGCCCTAAAATCTAAAATCCTCATTTCACCCCATCTGCACGCACCTTTTCCACAAGCTCGATCAGCTCCATTTTAACGCCGCCCATCTTCAGCTTCTGCACCAACTCCCCCGTCACCGTCTTGAAGCGGCTGGCGAGGGCGAAAGGGGTGGGAGGGGGACAAAGACGGGGACGGAGAGAGGTGATTCACAGCTGGGTGTTTCTCTTTTGTTTGGGGTTACCTGCTGCCAGCATGCATGCGTGATAGGCGGCAAGCCTAGGACTGCAAGGGTGAGCTGCGACGGGGGGGGAGGGGTACGTCATGGAGGTGCTCACCTGGCGGTGGCATCGACGGGGGGCACGGTGGGTGTGTTGGCGCGAAGTGCCTCGGGTAGCATCTCCGCCGCGAGCGCCGTCGATCGTGACCGCGTCAGCATCGTCTGTCCCTGCAGCCCCCAAGCGACGAGGTGTTCACAAAATCAATGACTATGTGTTTTTGTGTGCGGTGTTCTGGGTGTGGCGTGACAATGTGTAGTTTCGCGCTCCACCGCCAATCAACATGCAGGCGGGCCAATCTATGGATCTTCACCAACCACCAACACATGTGTCAAATGCGTAAATGATGACTTAGGCTGCAGAAAATGACCTGTAGAACTATTCTAAACTAGGCATCAAAATCTGAAGCCGTAAACTGAGCTGCATTGTAGGATGAGGCAGAACCATGCGGAGGCTGTGACTGATGGCAAGTCTAGACAATCAGAGTCAAAGCTATAATGCAAAAGGATGATAGATTGTGGATTAATGCTAATCTATGAAATGACAATACCATGCAGACTGGATGAGTTGTATCTCGACTTGAATGTAACCTGAAAGGTCATTGGAAAGATGACCGTGGTGGGCGAAATTGATTGTGAGTCTGATTGGTGGGCTCGAAGAAACTCAATGACAATACATACACGGAGAGGAACATCCGGGCAGCAAAGAGTATCTGCTTAACTTGATTTGAGAAACGCGTCAACATAGTTTACCTTTTCGTGGCCTCATAGGTTATGCCTTATGACCTTGGGCTGATGAATGCGCGGGAGATGGAACCGCGAGAATGGAACAGTGCATTGTGTGGTGTGATAAACGCAGCAGGCGGAGGAAGTTTCGCGGAATTGAGTAACTAGTGGATATGCGAAGGTGGGCGCGCCCACCTTTCCCGCCAGGATGGCACTGAGCCACGCGCGGCGGTCGTCGCGGCTCTCCGCGCGTAACGGAACGTTGGAGAGGCCGCTGTGCAGGTAAAACTTTTTGACGTCCACATTTGAGGTGCGGCAGTTGGCGACCTGCAGGTGGATCTCCCCGGCCGGCAGGGGCTCCCCCGTCCCGTAAGGCTTGGCTTTCTCCCTAAATCCCCCGCAGCGCATCACCCACCCCTCAGCAATAACCAATCTCACATTCCAAGACGGCCTCAGGCTTCACTTACCGCCCTCCCTCCCTCCCTCCCTCCCTCTCCCTCTCCCCCCCCCCCCCCCTTCTCTCTCTCTCTCTCTCTCTCTCTCTCTCTCTCTCTCTCTCTCTCTCTCTCTCTCTCTCTCTCTCTCTCTCTCTCTCTCTCTCTCTCTCTCTCTCTCTCTCTCTCTCTCTTGATTGATTGATTGATGTTGTGATGCGTATTGCTGTTATTTTTTGTGCTGCTCGTGCTTATATTTTTTCATGGTGGTGGCTATGGCGTTGGTGTTTTCCTGTTGAGGGTGGTATTGCTGCCATTTTCGCAACGTTTATGACGCTGTGATTGCTGCTGTTAGTATTTGGAGCTGATGGTGGAAGGGGTGCTGCTGCTGTGTATGGTGGCGGTAGTTTTGTGTTCGGTGGTGTTGGCTGTGTTGATTTTGTTTGTGCTGGTGATTTTGTTTTCGGTGCTGGCTGTGATGCGATATTTTTGCTGGGGCTAATATTCTTGTTGGTGGCGGTGTCACTGGTGGTGCGTGGAGTGGAGTGCTGGTGAGGCCAACTGCCCTACCTTCGCGAGATGGCCTGCTGCCGACTGAGCTCAGTCCCAATAATCTGCACCGTCCCCTCTCTCTGCAGCCGCTCGATTAGCTCGTTCACGTGGACGCGAGGCTCGCCGTGATACTGCATATTATCCACACCATCACTGGCACTCAGCCAGGGGCACCCCCCTTCCAGACGTGCTAGGAGACGGCGCTTTGGAGCGAAACGATACAGTAAAGTCGTAACATCGAGTGACACTTGCTCAGCGCCGACTTCCGAGTATGCGCGTTAGAGAAACAGAAGGTTTAACGCTGAATAAACTGGCGAGCTGGTTGAATGGACTGCAAGGTTGTCAGTATAGTACAGACATTAGCGAGTGGTGTGGTGGAATGTGTGCGGATGCAGCGAGTGGACGGCGGCGAGTGGTGTCGAAGTGAGGGTTTGATCACAGATGGGGCAAAACGGTTATCAGTACTTGAGGGCGGGCGAGATGGACAAGAGGGACATAAAATGCGTGACGCGGGGCGTTGTTGGTTGAGATGGGCGTGTTGACGGGGTGAGGGCACCTTATAGTAGCGGAGTAGTCCACCGTCGAGCACAAAGAGGCGAGGGCGCCAGCCGCGGACGGGCAGCCATTTGTGAAGGATGCCGCATACCACCGGCCCTGTTTCGCAGGTGCCACCGGCAGGCCACAGCGGCAGCGAGGCCAGCTCGTCTGACACGCTAGGCGAGCGGTTAGTGCGAAGCGCGGAGAGTGCTGGGTTCCGCGCCCCATGCACAGACATATTGTCCTCGTGGCTTGCTGTTGTTGAGTGCTAAAGAGAGCTGACAGGGGGCGGGGGTATATCAGGGCCAAGGAGCTATGCGTCTCGCGTCCCCCTCGGGCACTGGGCACTGGGCACTGCCCAGCCCGAAAGCGTGCGAGAAGATAACGTCGGTCGTTCAAACGGCAAGTCCTACTCCCCAAGGTCAGTCTTCCCCAGAAGCTCTATCGTGGGGGTAAGGGTGCTGGGTATGGCGCGGAAGCAGTAGTGGGGAGCGACGGAACGGTGACAAGGTCAAGAGGGTAGTGGGGGGGGCCGTATACAGGTACACATATATATGGACACATCGTCGGAGCTATCATAAGTAAGATATTCTTACAAGAAGAGCAGTTGAGACCACCAAGTAGCAAAACAAATTAGGCGGAAAGGAGGTAAAAACCGAAGCCCGAGGAAGAGGCACATAAATAATTGTGCTTGTCGCATCGGACACCCTACCTGTAGGCGGAAAGCAATAATTATTTTGAGTCTATATATCAAGGCACAGGGATACATACAAACAGTTGATCTCTTACAATTTTTTGCTTGCAAGGGTCAAAGGACCCCGTACGTATGCTAACTGAGGGACTCGGGCGGAGTAGGGAGGGATGCGTGAGCTGTGCTCGCGCATGCTACAAAGGCAGAAGGTGGACGAAAATGAAAACGAAATCGATCTGCAACCATTACCAATCACACTATGGTTGTTGTCTAAGGTGGACGACCTATGTGTGTCGGCGCGTCTTATAGGGGTAACGCATGTTTGTGCTACCCCTATATATGTTTGTGTTACATGTTTGTTATTGTTCTACAATTGTAACATCCTGCTTAATCTAGCGATTAGAATTTGTGACGTCGTGCCAACGCCCGACTATTCTCGCCCCAATGTAATTTTAACCTCTACAATATCAATATGGTCACTTACAAAGAAGGGGGAGGCTCCGTTTGCCGTATTGTCTCCATTGGACGGGTTGATCGCAGGTTGGCCACCCCATATGGTGTAAGCAAGCCGAAGAGTAAACCTTATGCATGTCTTGCATGGATTGTCGGGTCTATGTAGTACAATACCACGCTCGACTCGGTAGACCAGTCGCCGCGTTATTTTGTCTTATGTAGCGTTACTACGACGTTGTGGGCGGTTGTCGCTGCTCCTCTGCGAAAGGAGTGTGAATTCCACATGCATCATGTTGGGGGACGTACTTGAAGCGGTGTTGTGACCTCGTGTAGCCATCCCGTGAGAGTGTTGGTTGTCAACTTCGCTGACTTTTTTAATAAGTCGATCGCCCAACGTGTTGTGTTGGGTATTTTCCGCCCGGAATTTTGTGCCGAATCGAGGCGAAGAGCATAAACATGTGTGTTACCTCCGCGTGTACGCTAAGCGGTAGGTGGCACAGTACTCATCGTTCAACAAATTCGCCTCGCTAGCCCTTTCTTTGTAGGATGGTGCAAACGAATTCCCTCTTCCTTGGAAGCGACGAGGTCCCTCGTTTAGCATTCGATGCATGCTCCCCACGGCTAAAAACATGTACATTGTTACCAATGTCGCACATGCTCGTAGTAGGCGTATTGCTCGCGTGATGGGCTGACGTGTAGCCCTATTCCCGTTGTCGCTTCCGAGAGCTGAAGCCGTAGGGCTTGGGCCATGCGAAGGGCTTGGAGGACGACTGATGCGGGCATGTGTACGTGTACCAACATTTCGTCAATTGCGACTTGAGAAGCATCAAGTCCTCCTCCGACCTTGGCGACGAGGTCGCCGAGTGCTCCCACTTCGAGTCCGTATTCATGAAAGACGCCGTAGACCGCTAATAGGTAGACTTTGAGACCGGAGGCCTTGATGGTTCCGAGCTAATGGCCTAGCTACGTGACGTATCTTGCCATGTATGCCGGTGCATCAACGAGTGGTGCTAGCCGTTGTTAGTTCGTCGCAGAAGGCGAAGTACCGGCAATAACTATTCTTACGTGTAACTGTTATGATGGGTGCCCATGCTAAGGAAATGTGGGCTAGGAATTTGAGTCCGAGTACGTATGAACCCAGAATCTTGGTCATGTACGGTTTCATGGTCTCGATCCACGGGTTAGTGTTAACGGTGACGTCCACTTTGTACTTAGGCATACTCATGCTTAGTTGTTGCTCTGGCCTCATTGGGCTACACACCTCATTACACGGCACCGTACACCCACATCCAACTCGCTAAGATGGAGCGTCATTGAGCTACTATCGCGGACTACGCCACCGCCATAATGCAACACACAAATTGCCCATCAAAGTACTAGGGACTTGCCATGCGCACGGCGGCCGTTTATCTTAGCAACCGGCTTCCCACGCCGGCCGCCTCCGGCGGTTCAAGCGACGTTCCGCTCGTTGTCCTCCATGGCGCACCGGCTGACCTCTCTCACGTCAGAGTCTTCGGATGCATGGCATACCTCCGTCTCGAAGGCCACTATCGCTGCAAACTTTCCCCCAAGGCATGTTCTAAGGCAACTTTCCACGAGGGCATGTTCATTGGCTACTGCGATAATGGTCCCTACTATTGGGTTCTCAACCTCGCCACCGGAAAGCTTGTCCGCAATATTCATGATGACATTGTTGAGTCCCACCCAACGCACGCCCCGGCAACACCGTTGGCCGCCCCTAGCACTACTCGAGCTTCTCCCCCATTCGATCTCGAACATGGGGGGCACCATTGCCAATCTCTCATGTGCGGACACCATGCAGATCGCGGTCCCGATCAATAACCCCTTCGCGGCCCTTCATGATGCTCCCGAGGACATTACCACACCCGATGACGATCCGCCGCATTACTCTGCCCGTGACTCGCCCTCGTGCTTTGTAGCAGCTGCCCATGTCAAACGGACTAACATGACCGCTGGAATCTTCAAGCAAAACAAACCTCCCCGGCCCGCTCTATCACCTCCTAAGCCCGCTAGGTCAGAGGGGCCGGAGGATCCCGCCGCCGAGCCCATGACATACCCACTTGCATCACACATCCCCGTGCCCGTCAATATCAAACATGCCATGAGCAGCAAGAATGCCGCCGCATGGCGCAAGGCCATACGGTCGGAACTTGCGTCGCCACACAGCTAGGGAACATTCCGCATGGAGAACCTACCACTCATACTTAACGCCATTAGCAACAATTGGGTCTTCAATGTGAAGGCCAAACCGGATGGCTCCGTCTACCGCTTCAATGAACGCACTTAGTTGCTCAAAGATTCAGTCAGCGAGCGGGAGTCGACTTCTCCGAGACATGCTCCCCACTTGTTAAAATCAGAACTTTGCGTACGATCCTTGCCATCGTTGCCAAACGATACATGCGCATGCACTCAGCGGACGTTGAGATAGCATTTCAAAATGCTGACCTCCAAGAGGAGATCTACATGCGATAACCCAAAGAGGCAGAGTATGTAACGCCTCGGGTCATGCGACTGTTCAAGAGAGTCTATGGGCTGAAGCACGCTTCGCGTGACCGGTATAAATTGTTCCACTTGACTCTATCACCCCTTGGGCTCAAGCGAGCGACCTCTTACACCACCCTCTACACTATGAGCCATAATGTGCATCGCATATGCATTATCCTTGTGTACGTTAACGAAAATTGAAATTGAAATTGAAATATTTTACTCCAATACCGGTAAACCGGCTAGAGTCTCTGGGCCCCCCCTTTTGCAATGCCATACAGGACTTAGAAGCGTGAGGTAGACCGTGAACCACTAATCCCAACCTCTCCAATGGCAGTAACGATACCGTCTAAAACATACCCGTACCAGTATCCAGGTATTTACTATTTTCTGACCTATACTATTTATTTTTCCTGGATACAGTATGAAATAAAAAATGTCGCTATTCTCCACGATACGCGGCCTGCTCCAGCCGCGGCGGGGTTGCCGATCAGCAAGGCTGGTCAGCTTGAGCTGGTCGAGTCGAACCTGCCTGACCTCGGCTCCTGTGCGACTCTGGTCGTGCCGGAGGCAGGGGGAAAGGCAGGTGGAAAACCCCCCTCGCGCAGGTCTTCGTCGGACTCGTCTCGATCCTTGCTCGACCCCGTCCGAGATATCGGAGATAGTGGTCGCTCTTCTCGGCGCGACCCTCCACCTAGTCTAGCCTTCTCCCCCCCCGCGGGGGCTGGGAGGAGAAAAAGCGAGGCTGCACACGGTGTTCGGCTGGCTCTCCTGCCTCCGAGCCAGATGTCTCCTGTCCCCTGTCCGTTTGCCGTCTGGTTCCACCACCCATCTGATCGCGCTGTGCTGGCCGCACTTGTCTCCCCCGGTGATTTACGTTGTTAAGGGGCCGCCTATACGAGCAGTGTGCTGTTGCGATAACCCGGGGCACACTGCCTGAGGCAGCCTGTCGATAACCGGGTACCGACTAGGGGAGGGGGAACGGATAATGCCCAGGGATCGGCTATCCTCAAAAGATGGTGGGTACGGGAATATTTAACCAAAAACCCCCCGTACCGGGGTTTTCCGGCGGCGGATGATCCTCCCGACCTCCGCCGCCAGACCGTGCCGCTCCTCCGGCTGCGACTCGCCTCCGTCCTGCGTGTCTTCGGGCCTCTCCCCCAAGGGAAACCAGAAGGTTTCGCAGGGCTGGCGGCTGCTAGCGAGCGCCGTGCCCTAGCGCTGCTTCCCATCTGTCCGCCGCCAACTCCAACACCCTCGTCCCACCGCTGATCCGTCCGTACCCCTCTTCGCCAAAAAATATTTCGCAAACGCCGCCCCCGCCCCATCGTCGGGAGAGTATCTGTGAGTATTTCGTCGCGGAAAAAACATATCGGACTGGCCGAGCGGGAGATCCCTGTGCCGGTGTACGGAAATTATGTTTTTCCAAAACCCTCCGTACAGGGCTTCCCGACAGCTGCTGATCCCGCGGATCGCAGCTGTCGGTACCTCGTTCAGCCCCCTATCGTGCCAGGCATGGCACGGCTCTGGGGTTACCAGCGCCCACCGCGTGGAGGTAGAGGTAGGTGCCGACGGGCCTGCGAGCGCACCCCCCTCCGGGGCCGCCGCCGCTGCGCCGCCGGCGGGCGCCACGTTAACGACCTTCTAATTGTCTTCTACTCACTCGAGTGGATCAAGTCGACAAAGATGGCCATCTGGAAACTTTTCAGCATGGCTGAATTTGGTGAGGTCAAGTTCATCCTCGGGATGGATATCATCATGAACGGGCCGGCGGACACCATCAGCCTCTCCCATGAGCAGCACGCAAAGGAAATTATGGAGAAGCACGGGATGCTAGACAGCACACCCTCAAAAATGCCAATGGTGCCTGCGCACTACCGAGATGGAGAGGTGGCATCCGACCAAGACACAGTGGCCTTGTCACCACGAGAGCGCGAGACCTTCCATGCCATCCTCGGATCGGTGAACTTCATGTGCATGTGTACTAAACTTGTTATAGCATTTGCAGTCGTTGTCATCATCAAACGACAAACAGCCCCCACACAACTGCACACGAAGCAACTCAAGCGACAGCTATGCGACCTCAATAGGACGGTGCCCATAAGAATTACCTACGGCAGGCCGTCTCATGACAATGCATGTGACATCAAAATGTTCTCGGACTCAAGACTGGGCAATAGACACGACCACAAGACGATCGCAGTCAGAGAAAGTGGCCATGCTCAATCGTGCGGCGGCCAGCTCGACTTCCGAGCAACATTAGGTAGCGGCTCTTTCCACCACATAAGTAGAATACGTCGCATTCAGCCGCGCAAGACAAAGCGCGATGCTTTTCCGACAGCTCATGCAAGATGTCCACCAACGCCATCAAGGTGCCACGACGGTATATGAGGACAATAAGGGACCAACCAAGCTTGCCAACAACCCCATGACTTCGAATAGGATGCATCACATCGACATCAAGCACCATTACAATCGAGAGTTAGTGAATGCAAGGAATGTCCCAGTTGTGTCAGTAGGCACAACGGATGTGTTGGCGGATGGATTGACGAAGGCACATCCGGAGCAGAAGCACACCATGATCGTCAAGCGATGCATGGGAGCGAAGCCAAGTGAAGAATAATTTGGTTACATTAATTAATGATCAATGATTTAAAGGGGTTATTGTCGTACATCATTGTCAGTACATGTACGTTCACACGTATCAGTTATCCGTTAATATTTTTAGTGAATATGTATAGGCAAGCACTATACGGGCAGCGGTCCTTTGCGCCGCCCCTCAGAGTTTCTGCAGCCATCGCACAACCCCTCGGCGCTTGCTCCAGCCGACTCACTTGTGACCTCATGGGCGTCTCCGATAATAGATTATAGGCCCTCATACGCGAGGTATAATCCCGGCAACCGCACATGTCACAATGTGCAAATATGCACTAATCCTAGTCCGGAACACCGGCGGCTATTATAGGACTGTATGCCCGTACACGTCCTCGAACATGCGCGCTCGCTTGGGGAACCTCGGTCTCATGCTCATCCGTAGCATCCACGTACTCGCGCGCGACCGTGCGCGTAAGATGTACCCGCGAAGATTGACACTCAACGCCCAACAGCCGGCCCGTGCATAGCGATACATAAATAGTGTGCAATGACACTAACGATTCAGACTTATGAGGCGATACCGAAAGAGGGAGGTACGAGTGTGGCGAATACTGTCATGAAACGGTACTTTTGAGGACATTGTGCGGGTACTCGTTGTTAACAGATCCGTATTGTTCCATGGGTAGGACGTACCTCCGGTCACGTCGCCACTGCAATAACGCGGAGAAATTGTACAGTTTTGAGATATTATACCCTCGCGCCTCAAGACCCCACAGGCCAAGGCGCCAAGACGGTACCCCCTCGCACGTCCCCGCAGCCCCTTGCTCTAACGCTCCACACAAACACACGAAAACATGCTTACCGCCGCCTGCCATGATCCTGTTGTTTTCCCTGTTCGAAGTTAACCGCGGAATGGCCCCGACAAACCGCCCGATCCACTACGTGGCGACGCGCTTCCCCGCCCGACAACCACTCCATGCAATACCCGATAACACAAGGTGTTCACCGTCTTCGTTTTTACACTCGACAAGTGGTGCAAAGGCGCCCCACCATCCTCTACCCAGCGCAACTACGGGGACGTCCACCTCCTTCCTCGCACCCTCCGCCTCTCACCCGATCGAGGTGCAGTCGCCCGCGATGCGGAAATATAACAAGTACGAGTAGCCCGTAGTTGTGCCATTCGTTATTTCACATTTTTGTAACCATGCACACACACTCTGTGTCTCTCAGTCTGCATATTTATAATCATAAAAATAATCCATAGAGGCCCCTTTGTAGTTGATACACAAACACACAAATACACTCTCTCTCTCTCTCTCTCTCTCTCTCTCTCTCTCTCTCTCTCTCTCTCTCTCTCTCTCTCTCTCTCTCTCTCTCACACACACACACACACACACACACATACACACACACACACATACACACACACACACACACACACACACACACACACACACACACACACACACACACACACACACACACACACACACACACACACACACACCCTTTCACTCTCTCTATGTAATCACTGGACTTATGCTATCAATTCTCATGTACCCATCGTAGCGATGCGCAGTAGTTAAACACGTATCCCAATATCTATCCCAATAAGTGCGCTTGTTGCAAGACATGGTTTTGTGTAGTTATTAAGTTGCTACACAGCAATGTTGGTCAAGTAGCATCGTGATAGTACGGCTGTTACTCAACTTAATAAGATGATAAGCCAATCAACAATAGAGAGGAATAGGTAGCTGATGGTGGCAAGTTGCTGAGCGTTGGATATCATCTAAAGGCTCAGAACATATTTTGGCGTGTGCTCACCACAAGGTGAGTACGTGTCATGTGATAGGCAATTGCTAGGCACTTGCTGAGGGTGAAATGACATGCAGTGTCACTCACCGAGTGTAAGCATTCCTTATTGCCCCCTCAACTTTGATAGGTTATGGGCCCTCTAGCTGCTAGTTGTTGGAGTCATTTGTCTTGGCTGGAACCTAGAGCTTGCTTCTCGAAGAGTGGTAGACCTTTGTGGTGTCGCACGATACATGAAGTGCGGCTGGCTCACAAAGTGGCTGGCTCTTGCTTGTGTTTGTAGCTTTACTTCGATACCCGGTTGGTAGCGACTTGTTTGTGTCGCTTGGAGCCGGCTTGAACCCCTGAACGCCGACTCGTGTGACGTGAAAATCGGCTTGCTTTCCTTTGTTATAGCTTGGCGCTTTCTGGAATTTTATTCGCTTCCGGAGCTTGTCACCCGCCAGTTTCCGGAGCTTGTCACCCGCCAGTTTCTTTTCTCGTGAAAGCCTATTGTGGTCCGGCTGAATTTTTGGAAAGGCATCTTACCACAAGTGTACTAGCACTCTTGTACGACGTCACTTGACCGACCTTCTGAGACTCGTTTCTGATTGCCTTGGCTGTATAGACTCCGGGAGTACAACTGCGTCTTCGGTCAGCCCTTTGTCGTCTCCTTTTCTGAGCCGTGTTGCCCGCCTCTTCACCGGTACTTGGTGCTTTTCTTGTTGGCATTTTTCCTGATTTTCTGGTGCTCTTGCGAGCGCATCCGACGTACCTGCTATGGACTCCGTGAAACTACCCAAGTTCAGTGGGGAGAGACGAGATTTTGACGTGTGGAAGAAACGTTTCCGTGCATTTGGCTTGATGCAAAAGTGGGCTCCGGCTTTGTCGTCGGATGGTGCCGCTTCCTCTCAACAACAAGTCGACATGTACTCGACATTGATTCTTGCGCTGCCGGAGGACGACCTTTCCATTATCGAGAATGTTAGCGAGGATGACAAGACCTGCGGCCACACTGCATGGACTGCGTTAGTCAATCATTATGAGGACGATGGTATTTACCGGTGTACGAAACTATTGCAGGACTTGGAGACGCCGCAAGCGGACGGCGAGAGCGGCATTCAATACATGAACCGGCTAGTTCGATTGCAACGACAGTTTGCCCGAGTTGGGGACGTCGTCCACGACCGGCGTATCATCATGTACTTTGTGAAGGGCCTGCGCAGCGAATACCACTCCATCACCGACATGTGGGACGTACACGACCTCAGCATGGATACCGTCAAGCGTGATCTTCGTCAAAAGGGAATGCGCATCGAGAGTCGCAATCACATACAACGGAGCCCCCAACGCCTACGGCTTTTGCAGCGTCTCATGATGACTCAACGACTGAACTTTTGAAGCGGCAAGTCTCCGAGTTCCAAGACCAACTGAAGTCTCTTCAAGGAGCTGCGACTACTCGTCGTACCTTATATGGCAGAGGCGGAGCGAGAATTTTTCGTGGTGTTTGCTATGGCTGTGGTAAGAGGGGCCATCGCAGGTCCGAGTGCCCCGTCAACCACACCGGAGGTAACTCTGCGCAAGTGGACTCCCCTGTTGCTTTTCCGGCGGTCATGGACGTGACAGCCACCCCTGCGAGGCCATTCTCCGAGGCTCGACACATGTTCGAGCGCGATGGGGAAACGTGGATGTGGTTGGCCGACAGCGGCGCTAGCCATCACATGACTAGTGTGCGCCGTGACTTCTGTGACTATCGAGCGCTCATTGACCGGCTTTGGGTGAAGGGTATCAGCGCCCGCGCTGTTGGAGTGGGCTCGGTCCGCATCATTGTGAAGGCTGAAGATGGAGAGGAGATTCCTGCCACGCTAAAGAATGTGCTCCACCTTCCTGAGCTATCCCGTCGTGCGTCGTGGTCTTACCATCGGCTTTTCAGCCTCACCCAAGCTCGGCGACAAGGTCATTCTGTGGTGTTAGCTGATCCCGTGGACCACCTTCGTCTTCATGCCGGTCATGGTGGTGGCGTGGTGGTTCCGTTGGAGCGCGCGCATTTGTTGGTGTTATTGCCGGCGCGGGTTGCTTCGTCGAATCTTGTCGCTTCGGTCGCCACTGCGCCATTGGAAAAACGGTTGTGGCTCTAGCTCTAGCTCAATATCTAGGGCTCTAGCGATGGCCGCTGCGGTGCATGTCCGCAATCATGTGCATAGTAGCGGAGCCGGCGGTGTACCTTTCACCTTGGCGACCGGTAGACGGGCTGATTTGAGCTCCATGCGGGTCTTCGGCTGTCCGGCCTATGTCCACGTTGACAAGTCTCAACCCCGCAAACTTGACGATCGCGCGTGGAATGAAGGGTGTCTTTGTGGGCTATGCTTCCGAATCACCTGCGTGGCCGGTGTACAATCCTGCTACTCGTCGGGTGTTGAGCAGCCGTAACGTGGTGTTCGATGAGGCTGCAGTCCTCTCCATGGGGGCGAGCAATGCGGAGCAACGCACTGATGATGAAGAGGACATCATCCCGCGCACCATGTGTAGCGAAGAACGGGATACACCTTCGGGGGAGTCGCCGCTACGGGAGTCGCGGCAGCATTCCGGGTCGACGGAAGAAGAACGGGACATGCATTCGGGGGAGACTCCAGGTCCGAGGTATAATATTCGATCCACTGCCGCACCACATCAATGCGTACCCAGTCCAAGGTATAATCTCCGCTCAGCGGGCGCTTCGGGAGATGGACGGACTACGGGAAGTACCGCGGCTATTAAGTCATCCAGCAGCCCGACCGTTCAAGAGCCGGTGTCATACAAGCCAGCGCCGAGGAGTCCCCAATCGGGGGAGTGGGAGGCAGCTATCAAGAGCGAGTAAGACTCACTTGTATCTCGGAAAACCTGGACATTGGTCCCTTGTTCTGCCGGTCGCAAACTCGTAGATTCCAAGTGGGTGTTCAAGCTGAAGCGCGATACCAATGGGCATATAACAAGGTACAAAGCAAGACTTGTGGCTCGCGGGTTTACTCAGGAGAAGGGTGTGGACTACCACGAGACCTTCGCTCCCACAGTGAGGGTGATTTCTATTCGAACGTTGCTCGCGCTTTCTGCTTATAGTGATTGGGAGGTGGAGCAGCTTGATGTGGTGACGGAATTTTTGGAGGCCGATATCGAGCAGGAAATCTACATGAGGCAGCCGGAAGGATTCCGTCACTTCGGCATCAATGGAGAGGAGCGAGTGTGCTTGTTGAAGAAACCATTGTATGGCCTCAAGCAAGCTCCTAGGAACTGGAATAAGACCATCACAGCATGGCTAGAGGAGTATGGCTTTACCCAATCCAAGGTGGATCCCGGCATTTACGTCTTCATCAAGGAGGGTGACCTTTATGTCTTGGCGTTGTGCGTGGACGACAACATCATCGTCGGACCATCGGGTAGCTTCATCGTTGGGTTCAAGTCGGCTTTCGGCGAAAGGTTCAACGTGCAAGACCTCGGTCCAGTGTCTTGGTTGCTTGGCATGACAGTCGAGCGTGATCGTGGCAGCCGCACCATCAGGATTGGACAACAACAATATGTCTTCGATATGTTGGAGCGCTTCAACATGATGGGCTGCAAGCCAGTGGGCTCACCTATGGCGGTCGATGCTTTGAGCAATTGTGTGGAGACGTCGACATCAAGGTTGCCTCCCGGTCTAGTGCCGTACCAAAGCTTGATCGGCAGCTTGTTGTACGCTTCCGTAAGCACACGGCCCGACATCACCATGGCTGTTAGCCACCTTAGTAGGTACATGTCCGACCCCTCTCAGTCACATTCGGAGCAAGCCAAGAGGGTGCTCCGCTACCTCAAGGGGACCGCAGAGTCGGTGTTGATGTACGGTGGCGCATCCTCATTAAAGGTGGTAGGATGGTCAGATTCTGACTACGCGAGTGATATTGGCGAGCGGCGCTCTCGCACGGGATATTTGTTCATGCGCAACGGTGCAGCGGTGAGTTGGAAAAGTCAGCGGCAACAAACTGTGGCGTTGTCGACAGCGGAGGCAGAGTACATGGCGCTGACAGCGGCCACTCAGGAGGCGATGTTTTGGAAGCAACTACTCCACGAGTTTCACCAAGACTCCGGGTCTCCCATCACAATTCACGAGGACAATCAAAGTTGTATTGCACTCAGCAAGAATAGCATGACGACCGGACGCAACAAGCACATGGACGCGAGGTACCACTTCTGTCGAGAGAAGGTGGAGAGCGGAGACATCGAGGTACAATATTGTGCGACGGAGAACATGCTTGCTGATGTGCTTACCAAGCCATTAGTGAGTGCAAGGCATGGCAAGTTGTGCAATGCCATCATGGGATTGCATGCGTAGCAAGGGGGACTGTTGCGAGACATGGCTTTGTGTGGCAATCAAGTTGCTACACAGCAATGTTGGTCAAGTAGCATCGTGATAGTACGGCTGTGACTCAGCACAATAAGATGATAAGCCAATCAACAATAGAGAGGATTAGGTTGCAGATGGTGGCAAGTTGATGAGCGTTGGATATCATCTAAAGGCTCAGAATGTATTTTGGCGTGTGCTCACCACAAGGTGAGTACGTGTCATGTGATAGGCAAGTGCTAGGCACTTGCTGAGGGTGAGATGACATGCAGTGTCACTCACCGAGTGTAAGCATTCCTTATCGCCCCTCAACTTTGACAGCGCTATACACAAAGTCGATCTTTTTTCCAAATGAAAATATCGCATTTGTAGTATCGAACCCAATCGAGCTGATAAGGGGACCCCCTCCCCCCCCACACACACATATACACACGCACGTACTCACACACACACATACACACACGCACGCACGCACGCACACGCACACGCACACACACACACACACATACACACACACACACACACACACACACACACACACACACACACACACACAAACACACACAAACACACACAAAAACACACACACAAACACACACACACACACACACACACACACACACACACACACACACACACAAACACACACACACAAACACACACACACACATATTTTAGCAAATTAATGTAGTAGGCTTTATTTTCCTCGTGCTTTAGTTTTATCGCTAAAGTTTGCATGTACGTACTTCTAACTAAGTTCCGTGTTGCGCGCGGTCCCCATTCCGTACTGTGAGCGCCCCGATCCCAGCCTCGGAAGGGGATGCCGACGGTGGGACGCCCTAGCTAGAGCTGCCTTAGCTGTCCACCCTTAGTGGAAGAAGTAGTGAAAAGGTTGAGTTAGGGAAAGGGGCCAACACGCTTAACCCTACTGCCTTGGGAGAATGCGTGGCACCGTACGTGTACCACAAAAACGTGTCGTACGGACGGAAATTCAAATTTAGTACAAATTTATTAGACATCGCTAATATATCCTTGATGTATGTCAAGGATGTGCTCCAAGTCGCGTGAACTGCACTAAGAGACGACCACCTTGATTGTTGTGCACATGTCAGACCTGCATCGACCAAAGTAAGCTCAAAATCCATTTCAAACTGACCAACGTCTGCTATCGGAAGCCAACGGGGTTTAGGTTTTACATATCGTCGGAGAAGGGCCGTGGTTGAGAGAGCAAGTCGCTATGGCGGCGGGTAGCGACACCCCTAAAGGTCTAGGCGGTCTTTCGGGAGTCCTCATTTCGCTCTACCGGCAACGAATGAATGCTAGATTCACAACGATGAAACCTCGCAAATCTTAAGCAATGGCTTCGAAGCATCCATAGTCAATAACTATAATAAGGTATTGGCGGCCCGGGAGGAGCGGGGTTGCGGAGGCTAGCGCGAGATGGCGGCGGGAAGCAGTTGTTCGGTAGTCCCTACTTTGCGCTGCCGACTTCATGCTACCTAAGAGAATCGACAACAAAGACGAATAATTTATGTAACTATGGTTCCGAAGCACTAATAGTCAATGCATGTTTGTATTTTCCGAGTATGAGTGGTATGAGAGAGGCTAGGGAGCGGCTAGTAGGGTGCGCCGGCGCGGTAGGGTGCGAAAGCAATGCGGTATAGCTTGCTCAAATAGCTAAATATACATATATGCAAATTACCATGCCAAAGTCGGGGTGTCGGCGCGACTCGCCGCGCACATAGTTAGCAGCAAAAGTCAGTGCATGATCCCTACTAACCCGTAGTATGCTAAACATTTTCGGGTTTTTTCTAGACGTTAGTGGTCGGGGATGGTTAGGAGTGCCGATAAAAGGGTTTGGTGGCAGTGGGCAGCGATCCATGCGGACGTGATACTACCCCGACGACGCACGAAACACCTCGCACGGTTAACAACTCACACCCGACCGCCTCCCACCCCACCCCTATCTTACTAACAAGTTGTTAGCGCCTCGTGTCGAGACACGATATGTCACGATATCACATGTATCCGCCTCCTACCCTCTCTTCGACGCGCAGCTTAAGAGAGCTGTTGGTGCGACGGATGCATGGTGGTAGAATCGCCGCCATTTTGGACACATGCCTCCAAATTCAGATTTAATTTCGAAAATAAGTCCTATGGGAATAACGGCGTATCATATATATAACATTTCCTGTGGGAATTTGTCTTTTTACTAACTATTGTGAACGCGCTGAAAATGCCATGTGTCCATGGTATAAGTACCAAAAAAGTGGTACGTGAACCACCTATACTCCCAAGCCACTCTAGCTTAGCGACCGGCCCGGGCGAGCGGTACCCGGGTAGACTTTTATTTCCTGAGCGGAAGGAAATTGTGGGTTACAAAAGGGACTTTGCACTGTATATCGTGTAATTTATATTTTCGAAATACCGGTATCGTCCGGGTTTTAATCTAGATCCGCAAAATATTATAATTAATATTTCGAGGTTGCGATATGTAGTCCCGAGTAGTATCTAGGAATAGGGCATCCGGCCTCGAGCCCTAAGACCTAAATGGCAGTTCTTGCGGGTGGGCCCTTAGACAGCAGACCGGACAATTGACCCGGTTAATGTTGTAAACAATTTTCAATTTAGTGCTGTACTACCAATACCCCCCGGTACGTACAATACGCACAGTCAATCTTACATGCTACACGACGCTCTGGTATCATTTCCCGAGGCGGTTAGACTACATCGCCAGCCTGCTACGACCGTTACGAGAGCCCTAACGCAAGGCACGAGGAGCATGCGAGACGAGACGAGAGCTAGCTAGGCCATACCTATTCAAGTCTCATGAAGTGAAGGGAGGTGACAAACACAGTCTCGTTTTCCCTTTTAAATTACATTCAATTGTTGGAGCTAAACACTAGACATTCTCAATCTCTCTCATGTGCACTTCCATCTGTAGCAACATTGATTTGTGCCAACAGTCTGCTGGGAGGCAAACTGCCATACTCGTGTGGATACAATGCACATATGTCTTAGTTGGAGACGGGGGGAGCACATTATGGTGAACACTCATACACATGTTGCACGACACCTCGTCGGTTCGGACAACGGACATATGCACCGGTTTTCCATATTTTTCGGAACCTCTCTCTCGGCGGTCACCGTCATTGGGTGGAGGACACGGACAAGGTTCTTTGAGACATTCTGGGCCATCTTGCCGAGGGGTCATCGGGTATAACAGTAGGGCCGTCGCATTGAAACCACCGTTAGGCACTCAAACCGCCAGTGATTTTTTTCCAATGCAATATATCACGCTATAATTATTATCTAATTAAGATGCGGTCTCGTCAATCCGCCCGCAACGAGTGCCGTTTCTATACCGCGTTCATATATAATGGAAACCGCAACAACAACCGTCGAAGGATGATGGGTAAGTGAAGGGTAGTCGAGGCGGGCGCTTATCTCCACTTGGCTTGCTTTCGTCCGGTGGCGGTGACGAGCGTCGGGGTTGGTTGTAAGTTAAAAAATGTCGCAAGAGTTTCAGGAAATGCTTATGAACAAGGTTTGCGTCGTTAAGGTAAACTTTAAACTACGAGGCAACTATCGGAGCTGGCCTGCAACGGTTTATGTATTTCGACTAATGTTCTAACGATTCTCACCAGCAAACGTACACCTCTCGCGTGATGCACACACCGGTTTAAGGTTTTTCGAGCGGCAGGGAGCCGACTACTTGGTAAACGCGTGTGACTACTGCGCCTCACGAGCCCCACTCGACCTGCGCTGCTGCTCTTCCGGTTGCATCGGTTGTGCAGGCGCGGCAGGTGGCGTGACAGAGCGCTCCGCGAGCAGCAGCCGGAAGGTGTCGAGCAGCAGCCCCTGCAGCTGATACAGGGCCTCCGGCTCCAGCTTCGACCGGCGCGTGTGGCGCCTCTCACAACATGAGAGAGCGAGCTCGACCAACCCCTGTGCCACGTTGGGCGGCCAATCGCCAGCGCTAGGGTCCAGCACATCCTCCAACATCTCCTGCTCAGTTGAAAAGGGCAAGTCAGACAGTCCAAAACGACATCATACGAAACATCAAACGGCAGGAAATGATATATGCTAACACTATATATCATATCATGGAATGACATGAGAGCTCGGTCGACAAGTCCGTGTTAAGGGCGATAGGCGAAACTGCATGGCATGACAAGATAATACATGATATTGTAGGGTGTGTCATGACATGACACGACCTAGCATAGCGTGACGTGTTCTGATGTTGTATGGCATGACACGAGATGAGATAGGACTGTATGAAAGAAGGTAAAGGCATGGCGTGATGAGAAATAGCATCAATAAAAAATATATGTATAGAAGAAAACAATTCATGGTGCAACAAAACGGGGAGCACACCTGACGGTAGGCCTCCTTCACGACGGTCACAATGCCTTTTGCAGGCAGTGCAGTCAGCAGCTTGAGCAGGACCACCCCCAGCGCGTAGATATCCGCGGGGGGAGTGAACTGCCCGCGCTTGTGGTACTGAGGGTCCAAGTACGCGGTGTCACTCACCATCGGCCCCATCTCGCGATCCTGCGGGTCCGGGCCCCGAAGCTGCGTTGGCCCCGCTGTCTCGATCCCCTTGTCAGCAACGCTCAAACTAGCCTGGACAACGTATATCCCCACGGTCCACAATAACTTCAGCCCGCGGTGATGGGAAACCGGGTGGGGAGCAACACAAACGGAATGCGCATCCAGGTCAGGGGAACGAGCGAAATGGGATGGTTTCGGATGCACAAGTGGGTAGGGGGAGGCGTACTGGGAGGAACCCTGGATCGACGAGGCAGGCGTGGTAGCCGTGCGAAAGGCCGATGGTCGCCGGGTGAATGCTCCCATGCACCAGCGGCTCGCTGAACCGGCTGTGCAGGTGGTGCACGCCCATGACCACATCGTACGCGATCACCAGCCGCGCGCGCCAAGGCAGCCCACTTCCTGCGCAAGGTGCCCCTCCCTCTGCATTCCCAGCAGGAGAGGAGGGCGCGCCGCCGGAGAGCGCGTCCTCCAAGTAGCACAGCCTGACGGCAGGCACCACCACCGCCTCGCGGCCGGGCGCGACGCATATCGCTATGGGCGTGATGACGCTCGGGTGCGGGTGCTCCTTCAGTAGAGAGCACAGCCGCATGAGCTGCCTTTTCACACTTGGAATGAACTCGTGCACAGCCACCTTGTTTCCACACAGCAGCCCCAGCTGCACACAGCCAACCTCGGTGCCCGTGCGCAACGTCAATGGCGCCGGGGCGCCACTTGGGCGCAGCTCTGCAAGCGAAGACTTCCCCAGCGTGCTCCCCTCCCTCGCCTGCAGCGGCCATCCCTGCTTACCACCGCCCCCCTCCCGCCCCTTCCCCCTTATCCCCCTTGACAGAGTCTTTCTCAGCGAGTTGGTAACCTCCTTTAGGTACGGCTGTGATGCGGTGCGCTCCTTAGACTGGGCTTCACCTCCTGCCGGACTCGCTGTCGCCTCCGACGCAGCCTCTGCAACAACTGCCTCACACCCGTCCTTATCATCCGCCGCCGCCCCAGCCGCAACCTCAGACGTACTCCCACACTGCTCCAACTCATCCCCTGAGTCCTCACCGACGTCCACGCTCACCTCACCTGCCTGACTGCTGCTCATGGTCGCCTCCTCTGCCGCCTGAACCTTCCCCAGCTTCAAACGGAGGTCCATGAAATCAGAGGTCCAAGGCGCTGGCGTCGCTGCCAACGCGGGGTTAACGCCCACTTCAGCCAGGGACGCCATTCGCAGGGCGCACACAGCCACCGCGGTCATCTGCAGCCGTTTTGCGAGCTCTGACGCGCTCTGGATGTCCACGCGGTCCATTTCATGCGCAGCCACGTGCAGAAAGGAGCCCGGGCCAAACAGCAGCGCGGCACTGGGGAGTCGCTCAGCCGCAACCTAAGACAAGCAGGAGCAAATTCAACGCAATGCAATATAAAGCAAGGCATGTCTCAGAACACGTAAACACACACACACACACGCAAACACATATAAACACACACACACACACACACACACACACACACACACACACACACACACACACACACACCATGGGTACCAGACAGTCCGGAAAAAAACACTGCAGGCCACGCACCAGCGCTTCCTCGCCCCCGATGTGTGCAAGCATCTTGCTCAGGTGTGCGTCCAAGCAGCCATAGTAGAGCGTTCCATCCCTCACGGGCGTCTCCAGTTCCACCTGCGCCGAGCTGCTGCCCAGTTTGCAGCTCCTTTGCAGCACTTGTCGCTCAAAGTCCGCCGCTGACTGCGAGTGGCGGCGCTGCTGAGACACGGCGTCATCCGCATTGGAAGCCCGTCTCGAGCCTGTCGCTACGTTTGTGTGTGCATTCTCCTGAAATAAGCCACACCCAGCGTCAGCCTCAAACGACAAAAAATTCCCCGCTGCGAAAACCTACTAAGCAAACCTACTGATACTGAGCCACGTTTTTGCTGCACGTCCTGATGCTAAACGAACACAAGCACAAGCAACCGCCAGCACACACCGATCCGGTCGTGGATAGCCGGAGCGACGTTATCGCCGCCGCATCAGACTGCACGATGATCTGCACCAGCTCTTCCCACGACAGCATCTGCTGCACAGAAGTGTCCGTTGCGTGAAGCGCAGATATGTTCATCCCGGGGCGTGGCGGCCTGGAACCGCCATACCACCTGCCATGTGAGCGTTCCGCTATGATCAGAACGGTGCAGTGCTCGGTGTGCGGATCGGATCCATCGGAGATTTCAGCTACGGGCGTGTGCATGAGTGTGGACACCAAAGCAAGTACAGCACAGCGACGAGAACACAACAGCAAATCACACCTCCTATTCCTTGTGGTAACCCCCACGGAGGTGCCATTCATGTATCGAGCCGCCCTGTGGAGACAGGCTCATTGCTGTGAAAAAGGCAAAAGGAAGAGGAATGCAACAGAAAAGGAACGCTATGGTCGTGATAAACGGCAGACGGGAAGGAACCAGACAAGAGGAAAAAGGAGGGAAGGAGAGGAGGTGGGGGAGTTGGGAGAGGCAGGGCATGTACCTCCTGCGCCTCCGTGCGCCCTGCAGGTGCGCCTTGACGACGCAGCAGATGAGGGTGGTTGCGAGCGCCATACCCGCCGCCGCAATGGTCGCCAGCAGCAGAGTGTATATGCGAGTGGTGCCCAGCAGGAAAGCCATGCCGCCGCGCCGCGCCCCTGAAACACAAACAACAGCGAGATCGCTGTTGAGCACTGCAGACGCGCCCTGCTTACAGGCGCCCAGCCCGCGCACGCCACTTCGTGATCCAACTCAATGACTTATTGGTAGCAAGTGGTGTCAGGCACCTCCGCGTGTGCTTGTACAATCACAGGAGTGCTTGAGTACGAGCCGACTTACAGTAGTGACCTGCCTCAACCAATAATTACTTTTAACGGGCGCAAAGCGCCAAAACGCCCAGCTGCCCTACATAGCCATGCGTATCTTCCACCGCGTCACAGCTACCCCACACGCTTGCCGAGAGGATAAGGTCAAGGAGGACAAGGTGTTTGGACGCGGGGCGTTTTCTTGCGTCCCTGCATGGGTGGGCGGGGTCGTACCTAGGTACTACAAATCCGCTGAGCGCGACAAGGGCTTCGACGCCGACCCCGAGCCGAACCGCGTGGGTCCCGGCACCGCGGGCGTGAAGACTCGTCGGGAAGTTTTGAGTCCGCGCTGCAGTGAAACAACTCGCCGGACTTCCACACCTCTTCAGCGCAGGTTTTTGGCCGTGTGAAAGAGTGGCACGTGAGGCGTTCGTATACGTCGTCCCGTGGTGACTGGAGCCCGGCAGGCAGGTCGGCTTGCGGCGGTCCGCAATGGTACGAGTGCCGTGCTCGCTCCTTCAGCCACTAATCCTAACCTGTACGGTACGCGGTCTATCATTGTCATCATGTGCGATGAGTACGGTATGTAACAGCAGCGCTGACGTACCCCCACGTTGGGAAGGGCGATTCTGTACGGACAGAATCGTGTGAAGTTGCAAACAGTATTGGCGGGACGATTGCAAGAAAATAATCTGCTGCCAATAATACCGTCAGGTCCATCATGTTTATTTCAGTATTTTGATTACAATTAATGGCGCAATAGCGTCGATAACGAAAGAAAGAATAATACCAATATATTGCTAAATACAGATGTAAAGCGAGTGAGGGCCGCGGTGGGTAGGGCTGCGCTGTGAACGATTCATATACAGCAAAAAATGAATTTGAAGCAGATGAGTGCTAGACGCGTGAACAGAATGAGAGCGAAGAAATATTTTTAGCAAGCAGGGTTCATTCTGAATTGATTTACTGTTTTTGGACCCCCACCTGGAAAGAAAAGGAAAACAGTAGCTAAAGTTTTATAGCAGCAGACACTTTTAAGTAAGACACAATGCAATAAACTTGTATATTCCCCAAATGCGTGCTTCACTATATTTGTGTATGTATGTGTGTGTGTGTGTGTGTGTGTGTGTGTGTGTGTGTGTGTGTGTGTGTGTGTGTGTGTGTGTGTGTGTGTGTTTGTGTGTGTGTGTGTGTGTGTGTGTGTGTTTGTGTGTGTGTGTGTGTCTACGTGTCTTTTTTAGTGCGTGTGTGTGTGGTGTTCTTGTGTGTCCGTTTGTGTGTCTGTGTCTGTGTGTAAGTGTCTCTGCGACAAGTAAGCTGTTGGCCAACGAGTGTTGAGACTCGGTGTGCATACTCATGAGTCTCTTCTTCATGTCGACTCGCATGCTCCAAGGAAACTTCAAACATTCTTTCATCCGGGCGGTAAATAAAATGCCCGGCCAAATGCTGATGTGACGGTTTCTTCAAAGACACACAACATTGGTAATGGCGCTGCTTTGTCTCAAAGGTGGTCGACCCCCTCAGTGATGTTGTGCCTAGTCTATCCTTCATGTAAATGTTTTCCCACTTTCTTTTGTGCCCAAACTATGTGTATAGTCTGTGAACCAGATCAATTTGCCCGGGATCCATCGTAAGAAAGGGCAACCGTGCAGTTGGGACGCGGCGTCCCCATCCCAATATGTGCTTTTCAACACCTTCATCCACTAAGAATGCGAATGTCGATATCTTTCCGCGCCACTGGTAAAGCTCCCCAGTATAGACCCTGTCATCCGTGCCATGCTGTCTCGGTGAGTGAGTTCATTGGACTGCTTATTCATTGCTTTGCTCATCTTTTGGTCGAAAAGCGTAAAACACTTCCTAACTCAAACAATGTGCACTGCTTGTCAAAAGCATGATAGTGCATATCAGCGCTTGCATTTTACAACGCTGACGGTATCACTTTGCGTGGGTTTAACATGTTCTATTCATTTTCTGGGCATGCGTCGGGCAGATGAGCGATGGTGCACCTTCAGAAAAATATACCTTTATTACAAAGAATTCTCGAAAATTCCTTGCCCTCCCCCCCTCGCCCATTGGGGCAGAGCTCGCGTTTCGCACCTTTTCCAGGTAGGAGCGGCCATGCGCCATGGATACGTGTGGGAAACACGAGCCAGCCCCCCTATCAACATCTGAACCCTTTTCAAAAAAAATGCCACGAGTTGACGAGGAAGATGTGGCTGCCCGGCATGTGTGGTACGAGCCAGGGGGGGGAGGGGCTCGGTTAGAAATTACATGACGCTGCCGTGGCAGGGAACCCATCTCCCCGCCCCCATCTCGGATCCAATTCCCTCAATTACTGAGCTACAGCGGTGGCAATGCGACCCGCACAAGGCGCTCCCCTATATCAGACGATTATGGGGGTCGTCATCGTGCTGCGTCTCCGCGTCCTCCTCCGCCGTAGAGGGAACGCGCGCGGTTTCCTGCGGTTGAGGCCCTGCGCTGAGTGCGGTGGGCAGCGGAGCGGCGGTGCCTGCAAGGTATGGGTCGAGAGCCGCCCGCAGGAGCTCCTCTTTGAACGCATTGCGATGGAAGGGCAACAGCCACAGCAGCGGTTCCCTCCCAAGCACCTCCTTCCAGTTTCCCATCACCCCTCGGTCGTATGGCCACGGAGTGAGTGGAGCCTGCAGAGCTCCACCCGTGGGGGGTCAATGCCGAGGAAGAGGTGTGTGCAGTCAGACGGATCACCCAGCCGGAGATAATTGGACCCCTACTTGCAATGAGCTGTGAGCGGCTGCGCATACCTTTTCATACATCTCAATAGTGGTTTGGTTCCTGGAGACCATGTTCCAGTGCATGGCCACAAAAGCTGCCAGCGATACCGTGAACGCGAGGTCAATGATGAACGCTACGAACACAAGTGCAACCCTGCGGAGGCACATCACTGTAAGTGGGTGGAGGTAACAAAAGGTGGGGGAGTTTGGGCAGCAGCGTGTGGTGAATCCACGGGCACTGGGATTATCATATCATGTGGTGCGCACATGGAGCCAAACTTTTCCTCTGCTTCTGCGCCGGACGTGAAAAATAGCAAAAACTCGGGAAGGAGTAGCGCACATCCGACGACGGACGCAACGCATGTCCAAAAGAGGAAGAGGAGGAAAAACTGCGCACCATGCCCCCCAACCCCAGCACGCGCACATAAAATCACGCATACACACACAACACGCGCGCACACACACACACACACACACACACACACACACACACACACACACACATACACACACACACACACACACACACACACACACACACACACACACACACACACACATATGCGGTCAGCAAGCGTAAACACACCCACACCCACACCCACACACCCATGCGGTAATCACGCGCGCGCGCACATACACAGATGCCAGCAAGTGCGATGCATCCTGATGCGCGCATAGTGCTTCCATTGCGAACTTCCAGGGAGTGCACCTTATAGTTGAGTAGCCCTACGCAGTTTACCACCCATATGCAGTAATGGTCCATCTTCAAAATGCATCGGTTCGACACGCTGCAGCACCGCACGTCCCCAGTTAACCCCCCGATCCTCATGATCACGCCATGCCGATAAAGAGAGAGGGGTTAGCTTTGCCATGACATGATGGCCCCAGTTAGCGGAAGATGGGGGTGAGGCTCTGTCACCTGCAGTGGTGTGCACGCTGCGGCTTCCAAGCCTGACATTTTCTACAGAAACGCGGGCGCAGGTGCGCGTCCAGTAGTCTGGGCACCTGACCAGCCTCCAGAGCATCCCGCTGTCTGGCAGCCTCCTACCCACGCACACAGGCCATCAACCACCACATAGGAATCTCAATCTCTTGGTCTTTGTGCTATATGGTGTGCGCCTGTTTGTGTCTGTGTGGGTAAGCCCCGACCAAAACCGCGGCGGTACCTCGTCCGACCCGAAGGGATGCCATCCCGGCGGGACGATCCCTGGGTTTGAAAATACCGTGGCGAAATAGCTCCAGCACACCATGAGCACCTGCACGGCAAAGGGGCGGCAAGGTTCGGCGCCATGGAAGACTGCAGGGAAGCTGCCGCGGCGCGACTGGGGCGAGTGGTGTAGAGTGTATAAACGGCGACGAGCGCTTCGCGTTGGACGGGTACGGGTAGAGTGACGGGCAGGCGCGATGAGTACCAACCAGCAGGGTGAAGAGGCCGACGATGAAGACGCTACCCGCTATCGTGCCGGAGGATGCGCCCTGGACGTTGCCGAAATAAGCGAATGCCACGGCGAAGTAGGAGACGCCCACCAAGCCGAGGACCAGCAGGACCATGACATTCCCGAGCAGTTTGAGGCATTTGCAAAAGCGGAAGCAGTCGAGGTGCTCGATATCCATCGCCGCGACTACCGAACCCCCCGCACGCTCACCTTGCTCGTGACAAATATGGGTTGGGGGGAGGCGACCGCCACGCCAGGCTCGGGTAGGAAGATCCACGTTTGATCGTTGGTCGTCAGTGCCTTCCCAATATCACCTAGTCCGCTAGGGGAGTAGAGTGGCTGCCGGGACACACGCTCGGACTACAAACTACGAGTACCCGTATAAATACTGAGGAACAAAGCTCGCGACGACGAGGGTAATTCGATTACAAAAAACAGTGATATCCTTATTCAGGAACGTGGACAGAGAGTCGTTCATCATATTTCGATTACACGAAGCACTGCTACAGGAACGTCGACAGGGGGGGGGGGGGGGGGGGGGGGGGGGGGGGGGGGGGGGGGGGGGGGGGGGGCAAGAGAGCAAGAGTGACAAGAATGTAATGGAATCCAAGGCACGGCAAAGGGAAGCACCACATTAATAACAGTATGCACAAATCTAGCATACGAAACATAAGAGAACACTTGACACTCCCACGCAACGTTGATAAAACACAACACGGGGAGGCGACAAGTGGCGCCTCACGCGCTGACGCACCGCGCGAGGAAGCATGGAATTGCTTGCGGCCGATGGCACGGGTGACGAGCGCCGTGGGAGGAGAAGGCATCCCGGACCGAGGAAAAAGCGGCCTCAACATCGTCCGCTGGAGCGGACAATCCGCACAATACGTTGTCCGCGTGAGTGACATGGACAGCAAGAGACACCTTTCGCGCCGCCAAGAGGCTAACAATTTGCTCACGTGCATCCCTTTAGAGGCGGCTGCCTACATGACCAACTCTGTAATAAAAAAATCCATGGCGTGGCCGCCGAGAGCACCAACGTCCGCGACCGCAAAGGATATGGAACGTATGTTAGGGCGACTTCTCACCCCCTATGAGTACTTCTCGAACTTGGTCTTCTCATCACGGCATAGGGCGACATAGGGAGACGGGGAAATAGAAACGCCGAACACGGTAGAAACCACGGCACCAATAGCAAGCTTTGACCCTCGGATGCCGTGGTAGTGCAAAACACCCTCATCCGCACGGAGGCCGTCGGTGTTGTTGGGGAGTTGAAGTAACATCGTGGGGTCCGTGAGAACTACCTCGACGCCAACCCCGAGTGCGCCACGAACCTCATTGGAGATGGTCTCCGCAAGGACCATCGCTAACCAAGCGTCAGCGGTATGGACCGAGGCATCTCCGCCGCATCGAGCCAAGTGGTCAGCAAATGTCGACATGTTGACACCCACCGACTCGAATGTACCCCGCATAGCTTGAACCGAGTGATGGCAAGAAGCACAAGCGGTGGGGGAGAGTAGATTGGAAAGGATGCGAAATGATGGCAAACTGAAGATGCGACATACCGCGACGCGGAAGACGGTGTCGTCGTGTTCAAGGAACTTGTCACGGAGCTCTCTTAGGCGGCACGTTGTAGGCGGACCAAAGCCAAAGACGCAAGGGCGCTGTGGGCGGCCGAGACGAGATGCAAAACGCCCAGACTCCGGCCGAGCGCGGTTAGAAAACGTGGGAGCGAGGTTAGCGAAGTAAAGCAAGTTGACGCGGTCACTTATGTTAGCTTGAAGCTTTGGGAAAATGTCCGTGCCTAACGCGGAAAGGGGTACGAGCGAGGGCAAGCCATCAAGGGACCGAGTAATGTGTTCGTTGTTTGATCAAGTTTCAACTACGCAGCCCGCGCGGGCCACTGTCAGAGGTCTCGGGGGAAGCATCGCTAAGGCCGTGGTTATGAGGGGTTCGGACTCGGCAAGAGCATGAGACGAAGCACACGCGGCATCCTAGCGCGCCCCATACGAAGCGAGCTCTAGCGACCACATGGGCTCGTTGTCGCCGTCGTCTCCATCCATTGCACTTGGCCGGTGGTGGTTACAACAGTCGCTAGCTGTCTGTACACGGTCGGCTCCTGTTAGCACTAGCATCCCGTTGCCTAGTGCTTATGTACAAGGTAGCTATTTGTCATCCTAGTACCTAGTGTTATGCTATTAGCGGTACTCTATTCCCTATTAGTGGCAGTCGGCCGGCCCTTGCCGGTGCCTTCGCCGGCCGCCATCTCTCTCTTCCCACTTCTCTAGTCACCACAGCCGGCCCCCTTGTGGGGCCGGCACGACCTCCGTGTAACTATCCGTTCCCAACTCTAACAGGTTATGGGCCCTCCACCAAGTGACACTAGAGAAGAGCGTGTGTAAAGCGCTCGACGCCACGCTAGTCCTACCTACTCCCACGTAAAAAAGAGTAAAGCGTGTGTAAAGCGCTCGGCGCCACGCTAGTAATTCATCGTCCCACGGACACCACGCTCCGCCTTCGAGTTGGTTGTCCGCGACTGTCCTACCATATCCAACGGGAGAAGAGCGTGTGCAAAGCGCCCGGCGCCACGCTCACCCCACCCAGTTTTCAGTCTCACCTACCCTTTAGCCTACCG
The DNA here is from genome assembly GCA_026401115.1 of Tetraselmis chui. Lineage (NCBI taxonomy): Eukaryota > Viridiplantae > Chlorophyta > Chlorodendrophyceae > Chlorodendrales > Chlorodendraceae > Tetraselmis > Tetraselmis chui. Next base: position 54,297 of record JAPMLY010000211.1, on the reverse strand, counting down.
ATGCTCTCGACCGGATCTTGTTGTTTAAAACCGACCCGCGAAAATTCGGCCCGTGCGTCCTTAAATTAGTACTGTTATTGTTTTTCCCGAGGCAACGCCGCAACGCTCACCTAACTTAGCGGGGAGCTTACTTTTACCACGGCGCAAGGGGGGAGTCAACACGAGGAGCGCCCGTCTATCCTTTTGCGTGTCTACATGCTCCTTACAACCTTGTTGGCTTTGCTTCTTCCTCGCCGGTCGCCCTCATGCGTCGGCCAATTCGCCCGTGGACAGTTTTTCCCGCTACATGTCAGAATAGTACATTCCGCAGTACATTTGGAACCGCTTCATATCGGCAACTCGCCGGTAGCGGCACATTCCTATGAGCGCATGTCGCTACACCTACCCGGCCTGAGACACCCGCTACAAGCACTACACCTTCGACCAAGATGGCACCTTCCTCGACGCAAGCTAGGACGACGTCAAGACCTCGGCTACCTTGAGGGGGGGTGCTAGCACTAGCATCCCGTTGCCTAGTGCTTATGTACAAGGTAGCTATTTATCATCCTAGTACTTAGTGTTATGCTATTAGCGGTACTCTATTCCCTATTAGTGGCGGTCGGCCGGCCTTGCCGGTGCCTTCGCCGGCCGCCATCTCTCTCCTCTCACTTCTCTAGTCACCACAGCCGGCCCCCTTGTGGGGCCGGCACGACCTCCGTGTAACTATCCGTTCCCAACTCTAACAGCTCCATCGGAACATCGTCGCGGGTATTCCCGCGCGCACGAGCGTCTTACGTTCTAAGAAAACGGATAACGGAGACTGCCAAATCGGCAGCTCCGACGTGGGCCGCATCCACCAAGCTAGCCAAGTCCCCCACCCCCATGCCTCCAAAACGTACGGGAAGAGACATCGTGGAACGAGTGTTGCGGGGTAGGCTAACTGCGGGCACGCCCAATATTTCAGCCGCCACATCAAGGGTGACAGTGTCAGCGCGCTCGAGGAAGGTTACAACGGTGTCACCGCAGCCCTCGCCCTTGCCAAGACCGTGGGAGGCCGTGCGGGCAAAGCGTCCGAAATGGCGGTTGCAATATTGATGGATACAAAGCGCAGTGTGAGAGTGCCGGTGATCTGCCAAACCCGTTAGGCCTTCGCCATAGGCCTCGTACTTGCTTAAGGCTTCTCGAACATGTCACGAGCAAAGCCGGATGTACCTATATCCCCCCAACACTTTCGTCTCTTCCGTGGATACAGGTACGCCCCGTATTATGTGGCCGCAGAGTAAGTTATCAGAAGCATCACCGACACCCAAAGGGAAATACAAATAGGTTTTGCAGATGTTCACAATAAGGCCGACGCTAGCATACGCCTCCAGATAGCCACGAGAGACGGAAGGGGTCCCAAGAAGTGACCATCGTTAGAATAAGCACAAACAATGGATTCGTTCGGGGCAATCACAGCCAACTTTTCGTATACCCGAGAGGCAACTATTGCGAATAGCAAGGCCCCAAGAACGCAGCCTTGATGGACGCCACGGGTACTGAAGATACGCATGAGAGGAGTAGTAAACGTGCAAGGTAGATGGACGGCCATACAACATCGCAGCGACGTGGAGTAACGGCAAATGCACGGGGTTTGATGACAATTCCTTGTACATGGGACGCCGTGGGAATTCATTGAACGCGCAGAATGCATCGCCTTGCATGTCCGCCCAGTCACGTGAGGCGTCAAGCGCGGCTCGAACCATATGTTGTACGATATCGACCCCGCCGCGGACGCCGACCAAAAGTTGATGCCGGGCAGCCAACCACTGAGATATTTCGTCACCGATTACGGCGAGAAGCGCGCGATTTGCGAAACGAACTGAAACGGAGAAAATTCCAATCGGGAGCAACGTCCTTTTTGGTCGCGGGGTTTTTGCCTTTGTGCGCGTCGTTGTTCGGGACCAAGCTTGACTAGCGAGATAAGGGTGCCCGAGGCAAAGAATGAGGCAGCGCATGGTGGAACCTCTGCATTTACGATGGCTTCGGCTAAGCCGGTGGGTGTGCAAGGGGAACCCAACGCGCAAGAAGCTCCATACCTCCAACCATCGACATGGGGACTAGACTTTTGAGGGCATGCCATTATATCAACTTCCAAAGCGTGGAGTTAAACACGAGGGAGGCGGGGGGTATCTAGCAACACGTCCGCGAGGTCATCATTACCTTGTGGGTGCAATCTTGATAATTCATCGTGCACCCCACGGCCACTTGCAGCGGGGTTGGAATTTAAGGCCTCCGTAGCACAACAGTGCTCCCTAACCACAGCTAGACTAGCCGCCCGGTCAGCTACCTTGCCGAGAGTCGTTCATCATGTCCAAATGTGAGGCGGAAGTTCCTATTGTTAATCGAAACTCGTACCGGATGCTGAATACACATGATGATACCGGATATTGTCCGACGGGCTTAACAATACGACACGAACATGGTAGTTCCTAATTCAAAATGCATTCCTCCCGCGGAGGCAAATGGCATAACTAACTTTTTTTGTCTCACAAAGAGCCGGCTAATGGAAGGAAAACAATTGTCGTGCTTTGGGCCACCGTTAGCGGATCGGCTCGTTCTATGAGCCCGTAGCTCGGGTCGGTTGTCTCTTTATTGTCGCTCACGCACATCGCATAGAGTAAAGTCGTGCCTCCCTATCGTGGACGTCTGCAACGCTGTGGCTTCGCAGTTCACCGTTGCGTGTCAACGCCCCGAGTCTTTGCAAGCCGCGTGATCTTGCCGGTCAGTGCCGCACGATGCCTTATGAAGTCGCTACTCCCCCGGCCGCTAAGCGAGCCATTACCAACACTTTCACTGCGACACTCGCTACTCAGCGTTGCTCACCTCCGCCGAATTCGTCCTCGACAACAACATTCCGCCAAATTCGTCCTCGACGACGACGTTTACACGGCCCACGGCAACACAGCTCGTAGGTACTAGACGTTCTAGCGATGTTAGCAACCTCGGAAGCAAGGAGGAGGAGAAAGGGGAGGCACGGCGTCCTTAAGTACCGCAAAAGCGTTTGTGCTAATTTTGGCTGGAATACGAGTACTATAGACTTTTTTGACGCGGCACCTAACCGCGCCGTAATCGACGCGGCACCAAACTCTCGCTAACCTGCGGCCAACCCCTCCGCGATTGTGTAGCGAGAGCACATACATTGTCCTCCACAACCAACACACTTTCAATTCTATTATAAACGCACTAGCTGCCGGTGGTGGGCGGTCATAGTGCAATTTGTGTTGTATTGGCTGCACGTTAGTCGCTCTTGCAACACGGTACGGTAAACATGCTACCGTCATCATCTTGTTAACCACCCCCGCCTACTTCGGTTTGAATGCTAGAGCACCCACTTGCCCTTCCGACCGGCATACAAGCAACAATGTTAGGAAAGAGTATATCTTAGCTGACCTCCAAAGCGAGTTTGTGTCTATCCTTTCCAATCGTTTTTATGGTGCGCTCAGTTATACACATGTAGATTGCGAAAAAATGCCGAGGCGGGCGTGCGTGGAGGAAAAATGGCACGTCGCGAAAATGCGTGGAATGTTTAATAGCCACCGCCGGCAACCAACCTATCGGCGCAACTTATTGTCGTTAATGTGGCAGGTCATCGGACTTGAAAAGAGTGGCGACTATGGACAAGGACGTGTTGGTGTCGGCTGTGACTGAGACGCTTTACAAGCGTTGCAACTAGGGGCGTGGATTCGGGAATGGGGTACCTAAATAATTTCGAATACTAGGTCCTTTTCGGGGAGTTCATCTCATTTCGAAGGCAAACTAAAAGGTATTGCAAGCAATTCGAATCCTACACGTAATAGAACATACCCATCCCGAAATGTAAGCAATGATTTAGGGTTTCGTCTAGGAAACTGACGAGATACGGATATGTCCCCCCTGGGCTATCAAAAATTCTGTCTCGGATAGCTAGCACATGGTATCCAATAGAAACATTGTATTTCAGTTCGGCGTGGATTTATCGAATCCACGTAACCGTCGAATCCACGTCATGGATATGATTCCAGTTGGAATTTACGAAGTAAATCAGGATGGGTATTATAGTACATCATTACCAGTACATGTACGCTCACAATTGTGAGCGTTATCAGTGAATACGTACAGTTGACCTAGTACGGATAAACCAGAATACCAGATACAAGCAGTAGCCTGTTCTGTTGCTATTCAGTTCTCTTGTAACCATCACACAGTCCCTGTTGCACACGGACCTGTCAACTCACCTAGCATCTCACGGGCACCTCCGATAAGAGGTTATGGGTCCTCACACAGCTTAAGAAGCTGCATACACGCGACCAACGCGGTTTTTAGTGTGAGAAAAAAAAGTGTGAAAAGTCGAACCGGACTTTTTAGGCATGTCCGAACGGAAGCACCCGCCGCCGCCGGCGCCAATCACACGGAGCAGCAGCAAAGTGACTCACGCGGAGGCATCTGGCTCCAACCCCAGTAAAGATCATGTCGCTGCTACTACCCTGGATAATACCCTAGCTAGTATTCGCTCTGAAACTATAGAGCTAATAGACACGGCGATAGAACGGTCGCACGCGACCACCCACGAGTTAATAGTTTCTCAATTTGATCGCCTTACCGCGAACTTCGGGCCACCCCATGGGCAGCCGACACAACGACCAGTGAAAGATGGTGGGACCTATAGTCGTAGCAATGACCGAACCGCTACCCATGTATATGAACCGGACCATTATAATTTTGACGACGAGCAGCTTAGTCGCGGCCAGCTCGACGACATTAGCTTGAGCCGGTCTCTGATGCGCACACAGGGACCGACTTTCACAGCCGACAGCAGTTTTCCAGAGTTCAGACGGGACTATATAAACTATCTGCGTGCTATTAACCCTGCCTTTCCAGAACTCCTAGAAGGAGCATCACCTCCGATGCTGTTGTAAGCACAGCCTATAAGAATTTTCAACAAAAACTGTTCGGGTATCTTTGCGTGATGATGAAACACCCTACTGATGTGATAGTCTTGACCAACTTTCAGCGCGACCCCGCTTTCTCGGCTAGGGTTTCGCCAGGCTCAGATGCCTGGCGTGTCCTCATCGACCATTTCGACCAACGGGGTATTGGCATAACAGTTGGGTTACTTGCAAAACTTTTGGACGCTCAAGGCGAAACCGAAAGTGTAGACGCCTTTTTATAGCGTATGTTGCACACCTTCCAAGAGCTTAATGAAGATGAGTTCCTGGTCAGTGAAAAGATTTTGGTAGCTACTACTCTATATAACTTAAACAGCAAGCTCTCGGGGGCACGAGCAAACATTATAGTTGCCCTTGATGCCAGACAGAATGGGCAAGCCGCTGCCTCCATACCCTTCACTCAACTGTCTACCATGCTTATTCAGCATCAGTCGCACACGTCCTTCCATGGACACCAACCTCCCGGCCGTCGTCATGGTATGCATGACCCCCAGGCTTTCAACACTGCTGTTGAAATTGCCGTTGAGGAAGCCGTAGCCGCGCGTGCAGACAACCCACAGAGCAAACGCACACCCCCCCTGTCGCTATTGCCCTGATGCGGGCCTTCCCATGGCCGCCAGATTCCATTGGCATCATGACTGCCCTCTCCCGCCGCAACACCAGCAGTACCAGCAACATTACCCGTACCAGCAGTACGCCCCCCATCCTTCAGCTCTCCGAGGCCGTGGTCGTGGTCCACGTGGTCGGGGTGGTCGGTGGACGCGTGACGGGCGTGGGAGTACCCCCCGTGATTCCCCTTCTGGGCAACCCTTCGTCTCCCACTCAAATGTCCCACGTCCGATTGGGGACGTTGCATCTGCGCAATCAGCCCTCATGTCCTTTTTTGATCTCGATGGGGCACCATCAATCAACATGGCCGCTGCCTCCCACTACGCCTACGGTGGCCCATCCACCGCCCATACGTCCGGCCACTCCTCCCCCGACATGGAGTCCCCTGCGGGTTCACCCGTGGCCTACAACGCCTCTTTGGGCACCGCGCCGACCGCCCTTCGCTTTATCGACGCTGGTGCCAATATCAGCTTGGAGGCCCATCGTTCTGCATTCGTCACGGGAAGCTACACCCGACTCCGCAATCCCATCCACGTCAAAGGCATCGACGTCAACATTCATGGCTATGGTCTTGTTGAACTTCATCTCGCCTATCAAGATGGCCACTCCCGCCGGATTCGCATTCGTGCCGCCCACGCCCCCAACATGTCCAAACGCGGCGCCCCAAGCATCATTTCCCAAGAGCATCTCCGAAAACGGCACAACATTAGCTTCCATTACCCTGCTATCGGACAACCGACAGCAAGTGACGCTCATGGCGACCTCATCCTCGTCATGTACAACAACTTGCCTCATTTGCAGACCATTGACGGTGAGTTCACTTCCCTCCTTGCTTACAAAAGTGCTGGCCCCATGTCTACTGACACCACTTTGTGGCACCAACGCCTTGGTCATCCTGGCAGAGACACCATGACTCTCGCCCTTCGGAGCGCCGACATCACTGGAGCGAAGTACGACAGTCATGTTCCCCTCATGTCGTGTGAACCGTGCATTTTAGCCAAATTGCACCATGCCCCCGTTAACACTTAGCCTAGCACCAAACCCACGGCTTGCTTTCAAGCATTCAGCTCTGACATCTTCGGCCCGCTCAAGGAGACTGGGCCAGGCGGAGCCAAATACCTCCTCGGTGTAATTGATCACTATTCCAACTACATTTGGCTCCTTGCCCTCGCATCCAAGAAAGCCGTTGTCTCCACACTTTCTTCCGCTCTCACAGACATCCGGAACTTGCACTCCCGCATGCACCCTAGTTGTGCCTTCCGGCCCACAATCAAGTTCGACTGTGATCCGAACTACCTTGATGTTGCTTGCCGCACCATGGTCGCCTCCTTGGGATATACAGCCCAATTCACAGCACCGTACACTCATAACCAACTCGCCAAGATGGAACGCCAATGGGCCACCCTTGCGGATTCCGCAACCGCCATGAATCAGCACGCGAACTGTCCTACCAAATATTGGGGCCTTGCCATGCGTACGGCGGTCTACCTTCGCAATCGCCTTCCCTCGCCCGCTGCGTCCGCCGGGTCGGGCGGTGTTCCATACACCCTTCTCCATGGCGTCCCTACTGACCTCGCACACGTTAAAGTCTTCGGCTGCACGGCTTACCTGCGTTTGGAGGATCGCTATCGGGACAAACTGTCTCCCAAAGCCCTTCGCTGCATGTTCGTTGGATATTGCGATGATGGCCCGGGTTACTGGCTTCTCAACCTCGCCACAGGGAAACTCGTTCGCACTATCCATGTTGCCTTCGTTGAGTCTCAGCCCGCTCACGCACCCACTGCTCCAGGCACTTCACAAGCCTCTTCACCCTGTAGTCTCGAGCCTGGGGGGCTACCAGTGCCAACCTCTCGTGAGCTGATACCACACACTTCACTGTTCCGACCAGCAACCCTTTTGCGGTCCTACAAGACACTCCAGAGGATCCTCCCCCCGATCATGCCATTGACCACGACGCACGTCAGGCCTCTTCATGCTTCGCGGCAGCTGCCTATGTCCAACGTGTCAACAAAACAGCCCAAGTGTTTACACAAAACAAGCCTCCGCGACCACCACGCATGACAGCACCATGGGAGGGCACAAAGGGGCAACCTGCCACAACTGAGGAACCTGCGACGTACCCTCCGGCGGCGCACATTCCTGTGCCCGTTGACACCAAGCACGCATTAAGTGGGAAATATGCCGCAGCATGGCGTAAGGCAATTCGCTCTGAACTTGCGTCCTTCCACAACAAGGGTACCTTTCGCATGGAGAATCTGCCGCTTGGACGCAACGCCATTGGCAACAAGTGGGTCTTCAAGGTCAAGGCCAAACCTGATGGATCAGTCGACCGCTTCAAGGCACGCTTGGTTGCTCAAGGCTTCAGCCAACGAGCAGGTGTCGACTACTCTGAGACGTTCTCTCCCGTCGTCAAGCTGAGCACCCTACGTACTGTCTTGGCCATCGCTGCCAAACGGAACATGCACATGCATTCGGCAGACATTGAGACTGCGTTTCTCAACGCAGATCTCCAAGAGGAGATTTACATGCGTCAACCAAGAGGGACAGAGGATGGAACGCCTCGAGTCATGCGCCTACTCAAGAGCATCTATGGGCTTAAGCAAGCCTCGCGTGAATGGTACAAGCTCTTCCACCAGACGCTCTCCTCACTCGGGCTCAAGCGGGCGACATCTGACACCAGCCTCTATACGATGAACCACCCAGTGCATGGCATTTGCATCGTGCTAGTATATGTGGACGACATTCTCATCATCTCAGACTCACTCAAATGGATTGAATCGGTGAAGCGGGCCATAGGGGAGCAGTTCCGCATGACGGACTTTGGTGAAGCCAAGTTCATCCTTGGGATGGACATTGTGAGAAACAGAGAGGCAGGGACCATCAGCCTTTCCCAGGAACAGTACACCAAAGAGATCCTCGAGAAGTACGGGATGTTGGACAGCACGCCATCAAAGGTGCCTATGACACCTACACACTATCGGGACGGAGAAGTCGCGTCCGACCATGACAAGGTGGCATTGACACCATCGGAGCACGAGACCTTCCGTGCTATCCTTGGATCGGTGAACTTTCTGTGCATGTGTGCCCGACCCGACATTGCGTTTGCTATCAGCGTCATCTGTAGGCGACAGACTGCTCCCACGCAGTTCCACATGAAGCAGCTCAAGCGTCTGTTGCGCTACTTGAATGGAACGAGACCCATGGGCTTCACTTATGGCCGACCGTCACGAGACAACGCGGACGATGTAAAGGTGTTCTCAGATTCAGACTGGGCGGCAGACACCACCACTAGACGATCACAATCTGGGGAGATGGTCATGCTTAATGGAGGAGCAATCTGCTGGACTTCCAAACAGCAAGAGGTGGTGGCCTTGTCCACCACATAGGCAGAGTATGTCGCCGTGAGTCGCGCAGGGCAAAGCGCGGTGCATTTTCGGCAATTGATGCGGGATGTCCACCAACACCAGCATGGTGCCACAACGGTTTATGAGGACAACGAGGGAGCGGTCAAGCTTGCTAACAACCCTATGGCCTCAAATAGGACAAAGCACATCGACATCAAGCACCATTACATTCGGGAACTAGTGGATGCAAAGACCGTCGCAGTTGTGTCAGTGGGCACGGCAGACATGCTGGCGGATGGCCTGACGAGGGCGCTTCCGGAGCCGAAGCACATGATAATCTTCAGGCGATGCATGGGAGCGGCGCCAAGTGAAGACTAGTTCCTTTACATTACTGCCAATGATCTAGAGGGGCAATTATAGTACATCATTACCAGTACATGTACGCTCACAGTTGTGAGCGTTATCAGTGAATACGTACAGTTGACCTAGTACGGATAAACCAGAATACCAGATACAAGCAGTAGCCTGTTCTGCTGCTATTCAGTTCTCATGTAACCATCACACAGTCCCTATTGCACACGGACCTGTCAACTCACCTAGCATCTCACGGGCACCTCCGATAAGAATGGGCGTAAACAACACATTGTTATTCCGCCACGAGGTTTGTGGCACGTGCCACGAGGTTGCGGACCGCACGTCCATACAACATCCTCGCGTGACGGTATCACGGCATCGCGTTTATCTTCTGCGTTACCTTGGTGCAAATAGAAGTACAAATAGAACATTCTAGGAAATCTCGGAAGCACGCGCCAATCCGCCAAATCGTCGCAAAGAGGCGCGTTGGGAGTTCTAGCGCGCAAAAAGTAAACTCAAATACCCCCACAGCCATCCTTCACATTTGCGCGTTCCACAGAAATTTAACATGGGGAGACGAGGAGGTAAATCCGGCCGCCGACCCGGCCACCTCCCCAGAATAGCATTGGGAATGGTAAGAGAAATGACGAACGATCGGCGTCGACATCCGATCACGGTGACTATGTGTACAAGACCTCTAAAGGTCGGGGGGATATCTAGATTACATTAATGTCAGAGAAATATTAATGTATTTGGATTTTAAGGGATCTCAAATATTAATGTATTTGTATTAAGGGATTTTACGACCTCCATTGTATGAAGTCAGGTCGTAAGTCATATAGTGTCGCTTCCATTGTTGCTGAGGTTAAGATTGTAGGGTGTTCCGGGTATATTGGGAGGGACTTCCCGAAGAAGCAAACACCACGGAGTACGTTGTAAACGTGAAAAGGCAAGGTAATTAGGAGTTCGTGTTGGAGCAGTTCAACGCCGCCAAGGTCGAAGCAGATTAGGTGCGTTCCATTTTTTAAAAATTTCTTTTGCAGTGCCCGCACGCAAGATGACAATGCTCTCCTAATTTCCCTTGTTCCGTAGGTTTCGTGTTTTTGCCCCGTTTTGATCAAACGTTACATCGACTAATCCAAGTGTACCTGTCTCGGTGTCCTTCTCGGCCGTTCAGTTTTACCATGTTTTCATGTCATCGGGTAGACATATCACTCGTGCAAGTAGTGTTTTTTTCATTTGTTCTTGCATTTGAGAACTCGCCGCCATGTCTCCTCTTTAGCATACAGTCCGAGCGATATATTACTTTGAACTTAATTCTAAGATCAAGAATACATTGAGAAAATGCTTTACGAGTTACGGTCGACGACCCCAGTTTTCGTGTGTCGAACTGCCGCCATGTTGTGTCACGCGGCGAGATTCGACGATTAAAGACGTATTTAGAAGAAGTAAAGATGTATGTTTTAGATCGCCCGTGCTGCACTTCCCGTTTTTATGTCTGATCTTTTGAGTGAATAAACAACTTAAGAGTGCATTCCCGACGAGTCAAGTAACGATTTCCATTGCGGTGCCAGGCGCGCTCAACTTTGGCGCAGTAGCTGGATCTCGCACAGACCTCTTTGATGTTTTGTGGAGAAACGGTCTAAGCAATAAATGGCGAAGCTCAAATAGTAACTCATCGCTAAATTACAAAAATATTAGGCATCTATTTGCCGCATCGACCAACAATGAACACGCGATTATTATGAGCCGAACGGACGAAATCGATAACATGATTCATAAACACCAAGCGGTAAGCGCGAGCATGGCTGAGTTGCCTTATCAATACAACGCCTCGGTCATGATGCGCTTCTTGGGTAAGGGTTGGTGTCGCAGCGGGTCCGCCATTGAGAACATTGCGGGGAGGCCGGTGCGCAAGTGCGCTGCGGGCGTTGTGCCAAATGTGTTTTTCATCGTCTGACTCCGAACCTCCCACTGCAAACGCTTCTCCTTCACCTGCAGCGCGTCATCTGCCATCTGAGCCGCTCTCTCGTGGCGCACAATGTCTTCCACTCGCGGCGCAATGTCCGGGTCAGCCGGGATGGGCAGCGAGGGAAGTGCATTGTGTGGGGCCGGCGAAGCGGTCTCCCCTTTGGACACCTTTAGCAGCCACGAGACAACGTCAACACAAGATAGAAATCCATTGCCCACCAAAGTCTATGTACGTTTAATGTGTACTAAGCAACGCTTCCGAAAAAAAAGATTTGAAAACAAATTCCTGCATCGCGCCATTTCAAGGAGACACACACACACACACACACACACACACACATACACACACACACACACACACACACACACACACACACACACACACAGTGTATAATATAAGTTTTTGTAAAAATAAATAAACAAACATACGCCTGCACATATACTCGGACGAGAGCATGTGTGCAAACCTCTTCTGCGTTGGTTTGGTTTAGACTGGCGTCCTCCCTCGTGAGTCCATCTCCGCTACTACTCGCCAACATCAGACCGTCTTTGCTGGTGATGGGGATATCTTGACCCGCGCGCAGCCCGCTCATGTACTCGTCAACCCAACTCGGCACAGTCCAACTGGACACCTCATCCGCCCGCCTGGCGCACAACAATCATGGCACATCGGAGTGTGGGGGGCACATCACAATAAGGACCATCTGCAAGAAAATGATATCCGTAAAAACGGCGAGAATGTGTGTTCTACTGATATTCATTAATATGTTCTCAACTCTTCAACCTTCAAAAATGTTTCAAAAAACACAAACCAAATAAAACGAAATAACATTTTGTGTAATTAATTCGAGTTGATGTGTACAACATTGGCTTACAAGTTTAACTTCATAAGGGAAAAGGAGCGCACCGCTTCATCTCCGCCTGTTGCAGCGAATGCACCACCTCCACACGCTGCTTCAGGGCCGCGCGGCGCACGAGACGTTGCGAGGGAGAGTACGCACCACCATCCTTGCCGGAGAACGTTCCCGCCTTGGAGGTTGGCTTCAAGCTATTCCAAGCCCAATCTGTGACAGTACACCACATTCATCAGTTTTTGGCGATGCTTGTATGCGCGCGTGTGTGTGTATGTGTGTGTGTGTGTGTGTGTGTGTGTGTTTGTATGTATGTGTGCGCGCGTGTGTGTGGATATATATATAGAGAGATAACGAGAGAGATCATCTGAGTGTATGTGTTTGCGAGTGAGTGAATACTAGCGTATGTGTGTATGTGAGTGACTCGGTACATATAAGCGTGAGTGCGTATGAGTGTGTATGTGACTGGGTGACTCAATGGATATAAGCCCATGTGTATGTGGAAATGTGTGATAGAACATGTGTGATAGAGTGTGTCTGTGCATGTGTGTGTGAGTGTGTGCATATGCGTGTTGAGGGGTACGGGAAGAGCGTTTCTAGTTGTTTTTCATGGTCGAAGACCGCACCTGAGGGCGCCTCCCGCGTGTTGCTGCTCCTCATTACCGCAGGCGGGGGCTTCACCAGCGGCACCTCCGGCAACGGCCGCTGCTTGACGGACAGCCTCGCCAACGGGTCGAACTGATACGAAAAGCCGCTGTTGGAGGAGGAGTCCCATTGAACGGGGCTCAGGCTCTGCCCGCTCTCCACCTTGTGCACCTGCTCCAGTCGCAACACCGGCAGCTGCCCTCCACCACCTCCACCACCGCCGCTACCACCGCCGCCATCACTTTCATCACCACCTGAACCTTCTCCAGCAGGAGGTGGAGAGACCGCCTCAGATCGACTGAGCTCCATCAGCTCTTCGACAGCATGTCGATCCGCAGCCTCAGAGTCCTCGATGCCACCCTCTCCCTCCTCCGCGTTCGACTGCACCGACTCCTCGACGACGACGGGCGCTCTCGCGGCCTCCGCCTCCCTGGCCGCCCACTCCTCCATCCCCGGCATCTGCACCACCGCCGCCGTGTTGCGTGGCTCGCTGAGAACGGCCTCTCGACCAGTGACGGCGGAAGGCGGTCGAAGGGCGGCGGGTGGGACGTAGGGTAGGCTCGGGTCGCGCCAGTTGCGGCCGTCCAGGATGGACTTGCTCTTGCTCACCACCTTCACGGTCTCGGGAGGCTGTCGGGAGGACAAAAGCAAGCGGCACAATTATGTTATGGGAATTCTCTGCAATGACACATCCAACCTACCATGAATTACATTAAAACTACATATGGGGAAATTCTCACACATTGTCGGGCGAAAGAAAAGCCTTAAAAACATATTGGAAAAACATGAATAAGATTTAATTATGATGTTAAAGAGCTGAAATTGCATAAACTCCCGTCAGGTTTTAATCAACACAGAGGCTGTTCGTGTGGCACTTGTGATAATTGATTCATGGAATACTAATTCATTGTGTGACAGCCATCGTGATAATGCACTCTGACGCAATAAGTACTTTCGATGGGTCTTTAGTATTGCAACAGATGGAGCACAAAAACAAGAGCTCGAATTTACATGTTAATCCCTTCATTCTGTTTAATTTACTTTTCATCGGCGTCTGGTGAAAATTTCCTGCGACACATCAGACTGAAAATACGGGGGATTGTTCTAATTTACATAATAAACATTCCATAGATCTGAATATTCTGTTGATATGTAAAATGTTGACTTAGAAAGCATACTCAAGTAATACATGTGGATTATATCAACACCCTTCAAAAGGCAAATGTTAAACTCATTTGCTATGGCCGTAAACGTCATTCGTAGTCGAGGCCTCAAATTCAGCCGCCACCCAGCAGTCCGGGACAGTGCTGGATTAATTGCCATTTTGAATTCGAGGCTATTCGCAACCTTTGTAATGCTATTTTGAAGCCACTTGATTTGACACAACATTGTCTTGTAAGCGGTCCGGAGACTTTGGCAAATATGCTGAAGCCAAATCAATCAAATCGGACGAGATAATAACGACAAGAAATGATCTCTCAAATAAAAGCAGTCGAAATGCTCTTATCCGTTATTTGGGTGCTATAAAACTGGTATTAAACTGACTTCGGCTCTAAATAATATGAATATGCAGCTGTGCCGCTCGACGAAAACTTCGAGAGCTAAAAAAAGGGAGGCGGCTTAACACGAACCAGCCTATGTTTACTGGCAGCGTAATCGTCCAGTGTCAAAAAGTGAGGCGGGTCACCTTGTAGCTCGCCACCGACGTCATATCCGTCCGTCGCTTTGTGGTCGCGAGCGCGCTGCGCTGCGCGTCGTACGCGGTCGGCGACGGCCCCGACTCGCGCTTGTATATCGTGCGCTCCATCTCCAACACCCGCATCGATTTGTCGCCGGGGTGGAGGTAGACCGGGCCGTCCACGCCGTGGACGTGCGGCCGTCGATGGTCGACCCGTTCGCCCTTCATTACGGGCGACCAAACCTCGTGCGATCCGGGCCCGGGGTCCTGATGCTTTTCTCTGAAGGTGCGGAAATTGAGCAGGGGTAGGGAGCGACAGCGGTCGCGCTCAGCAGCGGTGCGTCGAAAGAAGTGGTATGATAGTTGAAAGAAGTCCAAGTTCGATTCTTTGCTGTCCTTCATCTATTGAAGAGGTTGGATAAAATCCCATTTAAGGGAAAAGTACACGAAATCTAAACGAAAAAAAGACACATTTTAACTGTTTAATCACGAGTTCGGTGCAATTGAGGAAATCATACAATCATTATTGCCTCGTGTTTGCCTGCCTATCAGTCTCTCCGTCTGTCTGTCTGTCTTTCCGTATGTCTGTCTGTCTGTCTGTCTGTGCGTTCGCTATGTTATTTTGTGTACTGAAAATAAATAATCAGGTGATCAGACTCAACAGTTTACTTACAGAAGACGTGCTTACAAACGTGAATAATCGGAAAGCAAGGGAAAGCCAGGGTGCTGCTGCATTGAATTGACGTGGCTTGATTAATCTAAATCAACGAAATATCAGAGGTTATAATGCGCAATAACGATTGTTTATTATCCCTCTTTCAAATAAACGCGGATATTTCGACTCTAATTTGTACAAATCTAAATCAATCAGAGTCCAAGAATTTTCAAATATAGTGCTTAATCAGAGGCTAATATAATCGCCTTAGGAACATTTTTAAATCTTGAAAAAAATACCACCAGCTACCTCTACATATGAGGGCAGCAGCAGTAAATTTAAAATAAAGAGCTGTGTTTGTTAAATTCAGCGTCTCGACATTCTGCAAATATGGAATTATGAGGTTTACTTACAGTGAAAAGGTTGATCGCGTGATTACCCGTCGCCATATTTTGAAATTTAATGCAACCCGGATCGATCACTTTAATATGTTATGATATAATGTAATATAATATTAAGTTGAAGGTTCGGCACAGTGTCGAGCAGCGACCGCATGGGCCACCTCGAGGAACTCGTAGAGAATTGCTCTACAACGAAAGACAAACCTGAAAATGTAAAGGTTTAATTAGGTTTGACACACCTTTGGGATGACTAAAAGCGAGCATTCATGTAGCACCACCTGAGTGCTGAGAATGAGACACAATGAATAATTTGTGTTTAATGGACAATGACATATTCTGTATTTGTATTTCAACTCGGTATGTGCGACCTTTAGCAGCACATGACCACTAATTAGGGTTTAGGGTGTATGGCTTATGGTGACCTAAACTATGAACCCTAAGCCATGTGCGAGGACAGGGAGGTGTGCGGTTGGGGGCCTCACTCACCGCATAAAGATTTGGAATAGCTCACGCATGCGCATCTCGTTCGGCGGGCGGCGAGACATGCCAGCGAGCAGAGGGGTTCGCATCTGGGGGCCATGCTGCAGGGAGGGACAGGGGCAACGAAAAGGCACATGTCAATGGCAGTAAGTAAAGCGGCAGCCAGCTGTCTACCGATGGCGTGAGGGAGGTCCTCCAACCTGCGGGGGAGGGTGCCGCTCCTGCGGGTGGAGATAGTAAGCGGGTCGCTCTTGCCGACCAAGGGAAGGATGGCTGAATGATTCTTGCATCGCCAGCTGAGACGTGGAGGGCGTGGAACCCTGCACATCACCTTGCTCAAGCGCCATGCCGGTAGAGCTGACATCCTGCAACCGTAAACACACGCAGTATATTAGACTCTCCGCGGGTTCCCCGCCATTCCGCAAATAAATTAGCGGGGGAGCGGGAGACGTCCCTACCTGTGTGGGGGAGAAGCGCCTGGAGGAGCTGACAAAGCCGCTGGTGCCTTCGGGGGGCGGTCGGCTGTCGGGTCTGGAACAAGCGCCTTCATTGTTAGGATGCGTGCAGACAGACAATTTATATCCCTAAAGCGCATACCATTGGGGAACGAAGCTATCATGAATGCATGTATACATGTGTGTGTGTGTGTGTGTGTGTGTGTGTGTGTGTGTGTGTGTGTGTGTGTGTGTGTGTGTGTGTGTGTGTGTGTGTGTGTGTGTGTGTGTGTGCGTGAGTGTGTATTTGTCAGTCAGTGTGTATTTGTCAGTCAGTGTCTGACGGAGAGAGAGAGGGGGGGTGGGAGCTTAGGGAGGCGTGTCAGATGATATGCTTAAATAATAAGGGCGATGGTAGGAGTCAAAGTGATGAGATGTGGAGGAAATAAGAGTTGACTGGTATAATCAAGGGTGAGAAAACGCGTGATGTGGTGTGTTGAGGTGTGGTGTAGTTTGATGCGATGATGTGACGGGAGAAAACTTGAGTTGATGTGAGGTAGCGTGACATAACGCGTTGGGAGGTTAAGTGAGGGACGGGGAAGGGAGGGGACGTGCTGTGTCGTGACGCTATGACGTTGAGTATCATGGTATCTGAGGTGAAGCGAGTTTAGGTGACGAGAGGTAAGATGATGGGGTAGAGTGTGATGTGAGGTGAGATGGACTGAGATGAGGTGATATAACATGCGTTGAGGTCCAAAGTGGTTAGGTAATGGAGTGGGACGGGCTGTGACCTAGTGTGATGTGTGAGGTAATCTGACGTGACAAGAAATTGCGAGATGCGTTAATGATACATGAGACAATTGTGGCTAAGTGAAGTAATGGGATGCGAGGTTTTATGAGGTGATGAAGAGGTGCCGTCATGCGGTGTTATTAGATGCAGCGTGGGAAGGTGTGAGGGAAGGTGGCGCATGGTGTGGTGAATCTGAAGGCAAGTGAGGTGGTGTGATGGTATGAGCTGGACTGCAAAGGGAATTGGAGGTACTCAAGGAGATGGAGTGGGATGGAATTGGATAGGAGGTGATGAGGTGTTGTGCGATATGCCGATATGGTACAATCTTAATTGCTGTTGGGTTTTGTAATGTACCTTGAGGTAATAACATGTGGGGTGATATGGTGTGCGGTGAGACGATGTGACGGGATAGGATATCATATGATGTATTATAGTGTGTTGGGTTTGTTGGGATATGCTGTGGGGTGAGGTGAGATGAGGATGGGTTATTTGATCTGTCGCGGTGTGACGCAGTATGGCGTGACGCAATGTAGCATATGTGGCTTAAGGTGAAGTGACGTGATGTGATATGAAGTGATGTGGCTTAAGGAAAGGTGACAGACAAAATAAGGTTAAATGATATTATAGGAGATGAGGACATGGGATGCTGGGATACGGTATTATATTGCGTGGCGTGGCATGAACTGAATTGACGTGATGTAATGTGACGTGTTGCGATACTATCCTTAGGTGAGGTGATATGAGTTTACAGTACGTGATGTGATGTGGCGCGACGCAACATGATGTGTGAGGTGTGGTGAGGTGAGAGGTTATGTAAAGTGACATGAGGTGAGGTGAGGTGAGGTGAGGTGAGGTGAGGTGAGGTGAGGTGAGGTGAGGTGAGGTGAGGTGAGGTGAGGTGAGGTGAGATGAGGTGAGGTGAGGTGAGGTGAGGGGGTGTGTTGTGATGTGATGTGTTATGGTGTGATGGGTTACGGTGTGATATGGTGTGGGGCGAGGTGAGATGAGGAATGATGCAGGTTGTAGTGTGATGCGCACCTAAGCGGGTGAATCCTTCGCAAGCTAGATGGCGTCAGCGATCCACGGTCAGGGCTCTCACTCCGCTTTGGCGACCCGACGACCAGATTGTCTGTGAAAGTTGGTGGCAATACGGAAAGAGGACAGGAAGCTGTCAGAGACGGCCGAAAACTGGACTCGTCACGTCGCGGGCGTACCCGCGCTCGCACCCGCGATACCGAAACGAAGCCCGTCATTTCGATAATATTATGGGTTAGGCCGAGTTGCTCGCGTCGTGGTATAGAGATACGGTTGAAGACAAGTGGCTCGTAGCGACGTTGTATGTCGAATCGGTCGAGTTGTCGCGGCGGAAGCATTTCCGGCTCACATGCCGACGACACTGCAGTCGCAGCAAAGCGGGGACACTGTCGCATGCCAAATAACCCGCGTGATTTTTGCGCCTCGTAAAGAATCGAATGGCGTTCATAAGGTGTTCAAAGTGACTGCGGCTTGGCGTTCTGTCCTGATACGTCGTCATAACAGCGAGCGCCGGTCGTGGTGAGCGGGCGGCATGTGGTATATGTAGGGTACTAGCATGGAGGTGTGCGTGGTACCTCGGTCCTCCTGCGTCAGCGTCCTCCCAAACGTGGCACCCGCGCTCCCTGTTGTAGCCTGCATCGCGACGACCCTCTCCCACCCTCGCCTGTTACTTTTGCGTATCGTTGGGCGACTGGCTGCCCACGCGGGAATCACTCTCGCGGGGGTGGCGTCTTTCCCGAAAGAGAAGGGCGCGAAGAGTACGGGTAACCAGCCAGGTCCGACCGCATATGGCCAAAATGTGCTATTCGTTATTTTGCCGTGTGTCTTCGTCTGTTTTATATGGTTTATCCGTAGTTCAGACTGGGAGTCACATTATGCTAAGGAAAGATGGATTACAAGAATAACAACAACATGAGCACGGACAGGGAAAAAGGGAGGAGAAACAAAGTGAATGGAGGATCAGATTATTAGCGATATGCTATTTCTGGCAGCTTTCTAAAACTTAGGACTAGATAGGAGGCACTAAAATAAAGTCTATCTATGTTCGAATATTAAAATAATACTCGCTTTTTTCAGGTTTTCCGATTACGACACAGGGCTCGCGAGCCATGTACCGGCCAAAAAGGATCACGGCCCGGATTAGTCGCACAGCTCATATTGCATATTGTCTGACATCTTCGGCCCACTCAAGGAGACATGGCCAAGCGGAGCAAAATACATGCTTGGTGAAATGGATCATGTATTCTCGAAGTATATATGGCTCCTTGTTCTCCCCACAGAAAAGGTAAATGTTTCTACCTTGTCCTCTATTCTCATAGGCATCATGCTCTTGCACACACGTATACATGGCGGAGGTCGCGCTTTCCGACCAATTATCAAATTTGACTATGATCCCAACTACCTTGACGTTGTCTGCCGCACCATAGTCTCCTCGAAGTACAAAATTCACGTCGCACTATCCACTCTCCATGTCGCGTTTGTTGAATGTTAGCACGCGCATTATATGCCGCCAACGCCGGCAAGCTATGGCGCTTCTACAACCTCTCACCCATCTCGCCTTGAGCCAAGGGAGGCCACCAACGCCAACCTCTCATGTCCCGACGCTACGCAGATCGCTGTCCCTATCAATAATAAACCCTTCGCAACTAATGGAAGATGCCCATGAGGGCTCATTCTTTCTTATCGGAGATGCTTGCAAGTGTGGTGGGTAAGTGGACAAGTGCGTGCGCCGAGACTCTGAGTTATGGTTAGGGAAGAACTGAAAGCACAAGTGAAGTTGTTGCACGTAACTAGTATATTCACCATACATATTCATGTGGCGGTTAGCCTCTGTCAGCTAAACGCTAGCACAAATCTGTTCTAGTCTGTCTAGTTCTGTTGTTGCAAGATGGCAAAAAAGATGTTGTCGAGAGGACAATTGATGAAAGATGTCTCACTGCTGTACTTAGGCAGTAGATGTTGTAAGTGAACAAAGGAATTGTTAAAAGGTTCTGTCACCTCCCTCTACTGCACTGGGCTTAAATAGGTTTCAGCCCAGACTAGTTACGCCTGCAAGCTTCGCTTACGTGTCAGGCGTTGGTGCTGCTCAACCGTCGTCATCTGTCCTCGAGACACGGCCTGCCTAGCATTGGGTCTCACGACGCGGCTCCTTCTGCATTGGAGAGTTCGTTCTGGCGCGTCATCTGACTAGTTAGATTAATTATGCATATCTGTACGTACCGGGAGGTACTGGTCGTACTGTAGCATCAGCACCATTACAATATTGCAGTAGCGACGTACCCACGAGTATACGTCCGTCCTGTGGAAAAGCACGAATTGGTATCCGTAACGAGTACCTGTACAATGTCCTGCAATGTACTGTTGCAGGACTGTACTCGTCACACTCGTACCCTCCCCCTCTTGACAGATCAATGAGGCCGCCGCGAGGCAGACCTCCGTGGTTCTTGGCTCCTTTACTGAAGCAGTTACTGGGACTCAGGAATGCGCGCTGGATGAGCGTGCATGAAGTCAATGTACACCTGAGTCTTGGCGAAATTGCGCCATTGGGGCGTCTCCAAGAATTCTTGTAACGCAATTGTTCGATGCACCTCGTTCAAACGGTGCCAGACTGGTGGAATGTCGTCATCACTGAAGTGCGTCATGAAGAGCAAATATTTGCCTCGTCGCCCAGGTAGCGACTTGATGCACACAGCAGAGATGTGTGAGACGTCGAACTCCTCATCGTCTCCTTCAGGTACAGTCACAGGAACAGCTGGTCGTAGTGGAGCGGTAGAGCAGGGTCGTAAGTTATTAACGTGGAACACAGGGTGTAAGCGTACTGTCGCTGGTAGTTTCAATCTGTAACTGTGTTTTCCAATCTGCTCCTCCACTGAAAAAGGGCCAAGCTGTCTGTCTTTGAGCTTCTTGTTCGGTTGTCCTCGCAGAAAAAGATTTGCTGTGACGACTGACACCTTGTCTCCCTTAGCGAAGTGTGGCGCTGTAGACGGTTCTGTGCGCGCTTGCATCTCGTCCTTATGTAGCTGTAACACTGAGCGTACCAGGGTGTGTACTTCCTGTAACAATCTTAACCGTTCTGTTGCGTCTTGCGAAATTGGAATTGACGGTCGCATGCTGAAGAGTAGGTCATGAGGCTCCTCAGGAGAAAAACCAAAGTTAGCCTCGAACGGTGTGTGCTCAATTCCGAGTGCACGCGAAGCGTTGTACGCAAACTCCACTTGCGGTAAAAGTGTCGTCCAATCAGAGCCATCATAGCAACAGAAGCAACGAAGAAGCTGCTGAAACGTGCTGTTCACGCGCTCTGTCAGTCCATCTGTTTCTGGGTGTCGGCTGGTAGACATGTTCAGTCGCGTTCCAAGGCGTCTCCATAGTGTTTGCCAGAAGGCGCTGACAAATTTCGGGTCGCGGTCACTGATCATCACACGGGGTAGTCCATGTAAGCGGTAGACCCCCTGTAAAAATAAAGTGGCAGTTTCTTCGGCAGTAATCGTCTCTGTGCATGGCAGAAAATGGGCCATTCGAGTTAGATGGTCTACTACAATCAGCACACTGTTAAAGCCGTTGCTCTCAGGCAAGTGTGCCAGGTAGTCAAGACCAACTGTGTGCCACGGTTTGGGTGGAACAGGCAATGGGTAAAGAGTCGCAGCCATTTGCGGTCGAATCTTCGCTCGTCGGCACACGACGCAGCGTTCACAAAAATCTTTCACGTCTTGGCGGATTCGTTTCCACCAGAATCTGTCGAGTGCTTTAGCAAGAGTGCTAGCAACTCCTCTGTGACCAGCTGACGAACTTTCGTGCAACTCTGTGATCAATCTCAGTCGGAGCTCAGAGTTCTGTGCAATACAGAGGCGATTGAGACGCCAAAAGTACCCGTCTCTGGCTTCTATCCGGTTGTCTCTCGTCCACTCACCATCGTCCCCATAAAACGAATCTCGTGAGAACCCCTCGCGAATGAGATCAGCGAACTCAGGGCTCAGCTCCAACGCTTCAACAGTCAGTGAATTTAACTGTGCGTCTTCAAACAGCAGCTGGGACTTCCGTCGTAATTCTCGATCTGACGGAACCTCGCCATCCCAAAATAAGGGTACTGTGGCCTGAGGTACGAAGTCTGGACGCCGGCTTAACGGGTCGGCTTCGTTCAGAGCTCCCTTGCGATATGCAAGTGTCATCGAGCCCACAAACGGTTGCAAATCCCGCAGGTATCTTGCTTGCCGCTTGTTCAGCCTGTTGTTCGGTTGCCTGAGCAGATGCCGCAGTGTGTCGTGGTCTGTTACGACAAGGAACTTAGAACAGCCTTCAAGATAGCACCTCCAATGCTTGACAGCTTCGCATACGGCCAAAGCTTCTAAGTCGTACGCAGAGTAAGTGTTACCACGCTCAGCTGGATTCAGCTTACGCGCCCAGTAAGAGACTGGTTGAAGACCGCCTCCTTGGTCTTGCAACAGGACTGCTGCAATCCCCACTGTTGAAGCATTTGTAGCCACGGTGAACGTCGCGTCCGAGCTGACCTCCGGAAGGATCAGGCATGGCGCGGAAATGAGCCGTAACTTGAGAGTCTCGAAGGCTTCCAAACAGGCAGGCGTCAGCGTAACCTTCTGTGGCTGGGACTTCCGCAGTAAGTCCGTCAATGGAGCCGTAAGGTCGCTAAAATGGTGTATAAATCTCGCATAGAAGTTGCAGAACTGTACGAAACTGCGAACCTCCTTCTGCGTCTTGGGCACTGGCCAGTCTGCAACGGCCTCGACTTTCTTTGTGGAAGCCGAAATTTTCCCGGCTGACACAGTATAGCCCAGATACTCCATTTCTTGCAATCCGAAGAAGCATTTCTTAAGGCGTAATTTCAGCCCTTCCTCCTTGAATCGCTGTAGCACTAGACGTAGGTGTTCCAGGTGCTCTTCCAGAGTTCGACTGTAGATACAGACGTCATCCAGGTAGACTGTCACGAACTTATGTAAAAAGTCGCGAAGAATGTCGTTCATCATCCTCTGAAATGTAGCTGGTGCATTGCACAGCCCAAACGGCATGGCGACCCATTCCATCAAGCCATCAGGGGTCTGAAAAGCCGTCTTGTGAATGTCATGTTCACGCACTCGAACTTGCCAGAATCCAGAAGCGAGGTCGAGGTGTGTATAAAAAATTCGCGTCCTTAAGTTCGTCCAGTGTGTCATCCACGCGTGGTAACGGGTAGGCGTCCTTACGCGTAACCTCGTTAAGGCCACGGTAGTCAATGCACAGACGTAGCGAGCCATTAGCTTTCCGCACAAAAAGAATTGGCGAGCCGAATTCACTGTAGCTGGGACGGATCAGACCAGCTTCCACTGCGTCTTTAAGCTGTCGATTAAGCTCAGCGCGTTCTGCAGGTGACAATCTGTTCAGACGTTGACGTCGCATAGGGCCAGTTGTGTCAATGGGGTGATCCCACTGTCGGCTTACTGGCGGAGAGTCGACAGGTTGCAGTAACTCCGGGAAGTCTTCAAAAAGTAACGACCGGAAGTTGTCACGTTGTTCTGCTGTTAGTTCCTCTCCAGTGTGAAAGTCTGTTGATTGTTCGGCAGCTGACGTAAGTTCAATGACGTAAAAATCAGCATGACGTCCTCTGCTGCGGCGCGTCTTGCGCATAAGCTTCTGAACTTTCGTAGACGACAAGAGTAGACACTCAGGGCGTCGTTCCTGAAGTGTAGTCTCCACTGCTGTGCCGTCCATTAGTGTAAAAATTCTGGTTGTACCAAATTGTAAAGAGGCATGTTCGTCATCAAGCCATGGTAAGCCCAGGATTAAATCAGCTGTACGTAAATCACGTAGAACGTAAAAGGTCCGTTGAAACTCGTGTCGAGCCAGCTCAAAAGTGACGTCGCAGACTGTCGTAGAAGTCACTCGTTGTCCGTTAGCGAGTCGAACTGGAGTCTTACTTGCAGACTTCCGAGTCTGTAAAGCAAAGCGTCGTACAAAGTCCTCTGACACAAAATCAAGTGTCGCAGCGCAGTCCACTAATCCAGAAATTTGGTGTCCGCCATCAGGAGTTTTCACAGTCATCTCAGTTCGAATTAACGGGCGAGCTTCCGTGAGGTCAGTCAGTAGTGCTGTAGCTGGCGAGGAAAATTGTTGCAGCGTAGCGATGGACTGTTCCGAGTCGTCTGTTGGTACAGATACCGAGTCGGGTTGATCAGGTGCTGTAGGTTCTGAAGAGTCGTTAAACGCACAATCTGCGTCGACTAACCACGGCTGTACAGGCCAAGGGGCTGGAGCAACCACCTCCTGTTGAGCTGGGTTTTCCAGTGACTGACGTGTAAAAAGCTGTGTCCTTGCTGGGAATTCTTGATAGAGTTTCCAGTGCTTAGTCACCTGTGTAAATTTCGCCCATTTCGGTAGTACAAATACAGCCATCGTAGATGTCGGAGATGTTCGACGACAATCCTCAAAATGCTGCGCAATCTGCTCAGCTAACTCCCAGGGTGGGTTGATGAACACCCGTTCTCCTGTCAAGTCTCTGTCTAGAATCGAGTCACTCGGCGAACAGTGAGGTAAGTCACCGTGCGAGTTTAGACCTTCATCATCAGCACATCCCTCCAACGTGAAGTTGAATCGTGCATGCAGAGGGTCAAAGACCGAGTCAACCAGTTTCCAATCAACTGAACGTCTGGTTACAGTTTTACGACTCTGTCTCTGCTTAATCTGACGACGACGACCTGCTACTTGCGTTACAGGTGTCGCAACTGTAGTCGATGGAGATGTCGAAGGTGTGTCGACGACCTCTGTCGCTAACAGTGTCTCAGAATGAACAGTAGATGTAGCCGGCTGCTCCAGTTCATTTGTAGAACAGCCTTGCCACCATCATTGCTTCTTCGGTTGCATTGGTGCCTTGCCTTTGAACTCCGGGCATTGGAACAAACGGTGTCCCTTCTTGTGGCACTTGAAGCAGAGTCCTTCGTCCATGTGTCGCTTGCGCTCCTCAGCTGTCATTACATTTGCGAGTGAATTAAAATCTTCGCGACCAGATGTTTGACCACGTCCACCATTGTTGCCACCTCCACGTCCACGTCCACGGCCACGTCCACGGCCACCTTTGTTACGTTTCCAGACGTTAGAGGCTTCCTCGAGAGGGTCCTCAAAGTTGCGCTTGCGTGTAGGCTGGGCAGATGGTCCAGCAGCAGACCTTGCATTGCCTAGTTCCGGCGAGTCTGTCACGACATTATTCAAAAAGTTTTGCAGCTCCACTGGCGTAGTCTGGTATCCTTGCTGAGCTCGGTGTGACTTAGCCAGTCTCTTGAGCGCATCATTCGCTAGGCCATTAATGAAGCGTACACACTGTACCTCAGCTGTCAGGTCTTGACGAGATCGACGTAAGTAGTCGTTGTACTGTTTAGTGAAAACCGCGTAACTCATCGTGTTGCTCTGCGTAAAGTTCATCAAAGCGTTAATTGCGTCGTCCTGAATGTTCGGAAGAAACGTAGACTTGCGTAACTCCTCAACAAGCTCGTTGTTCGTAGATGGAATTGGAGGCTGATTTTTCCGGTTCAACCACCACCCACCAAGGTGTCCAGAAAACTGTGAAGTAACCCAGAACACTGCATCGTACGAGTCAGCCGTAATTCCAAGCATTATAAAACGCTGAGGCTGTGCTTCGAGCCAATCCTCCAGCTCATTAGGCACGCGACCATTCTGGTACGGTGAAGTAATAGCAGCCTTACGCTGAGTCTCCGTGAGGGTCACAGATAGTCCAGCCAGGTTGTGAGTAGGCATCGGCATTCCCACTCGTAAATCTGTAGGTCCTTCTCAAGTCAGTCGCTTGATGTGTCCACGAATCAGCAGCCAAACAGAACCAGAGTCGACCGTCGTAAACCGGGTGTACATGTGGAACTGTCTCGGGATAGACGTGTCGTCTTGCATGACTGGAACATGTTGTGTGATTGCTCGATAAAAAGATTCCCACTGAGCCACGTAACCAAAGTGAAGTAATTCACTCTTGTGCTTCTTAGCACGAAGTAACCCTGTCTGAGCGGGCGTAAGTGTCAGACCGTCAATGTTGATGGTTTCCGGTACAACGTAAGTATCATCCGGATTAACTGTCGACTGTGCCAAAACAGCCTGCTCGACCTGAGCAGGTGTACGTAAGTTGTTCGTAGCATACAGGACAGGAATAGAAGCCGAGTACACGTAGACAAGCTGTCGTCCTTGAGGTAGTGTAACGTTAACAGGTTCACCACTCAACAGTGTCAAATCATCCGGTGTCAAAACAAGACCGGTCTCCTCATGTAACTCGCGAATAGCAGCGTCGACAGGCTCTTCGTTAGGTAAGACAGAGCCAGCTGGGAACCAAGTTTTACCAGAACGAGGCTCACGCTGAAACACCAACTTCAAGTCCGACGATTTAGTTCCTCCAACGTGAATTACTAAAACGACGTAATGTCCTGCTCCGAGAGAAGCCATCTAAACTCAATCAAACAACGTCGAGCAGATCAACGAGCAACGAAAGCGTGCGTCGACCAAAGAGCTCCGAAACCAGTGTGGCGGTTAGCCTCTGTCAGCTAAACGCTAGCACAAATCTGTTCTAGTCTGTCTAGTTCTGTTGTTGCAAGATGGCAAAAAAGATGTTGTCGAGAGGACAATTGATGAAAGATGTCTCACTGCTGTACTTAGGCAGTAGATGTTGTAAGTGAACAAAGGAATTGTTAAAAGGTTCTGTCACCTCCCTCTACTGCACTGGGCTTAAATAGGTTTCAGCCCAGACTAGTTACGCTTGCAAGCTTCGCTTACGTGTCAAGCGTTGGTGCTGCTCAACCGTCGTCATCTGTCCTCGAGACACGGCCTGCCTAGCATTGGGTCTCACGACGCGGCTCCTTCTGCATTGGAGAGTTCGTTCTGGCGCGTCATCTGGCTGGTTAGATTAATTATGCATATATGTACGTACCGGGAGGTACTGGTCGTACTGTAGCATCAGCACCATTACAATATTGCAGTAGCGACGTACCCACGAGTATACGTCCGTCCTGTGGAAAAGCACGAATTGGTATCCGTAACGAGTACCTGTACAATGTCCTGCAATGTACTGTTGCAGGACTGTACTCGTCACATTCACTATACTTAATCACCATTATTGTTCACAACCGTGAACGTACATTTACTGCCAATGATATACTAGAATAGCCCCTCAACATCATTGGCAGTTTAATAAATCAGACTATCCTCAACTTTACCTTGTTCCCATGCATCACCTAAAGATTATTGTGTGCTTCGGCTCCGGTAGTGCCTTCGTCAGTCCATCCGTTACCACGTCTGCGGGGCCCACGGACACAACCCCGATTGTCTTCGTATCCACGAGCTCCCGAATGTAGTAGTGCTTGATGTCAATGTACTCAGTCCGGTTCGAATCCATTGGATTCTTTGCGAGCTTGACTACTCCTTCGTTGTCTTTATAGACTATTGTGGCACCGCGTTGATGTCGATTAATATTTTGCATGAGCTGCCGGGAGTGTTCAACGCCCTGCCCGGCGCGATTGATGGCTACGTACTCCGATTTTGTGGTGGAGGGAGCCACCACCTCATGTTGCTTGGAAGTCAAGCTGGTCACTCCATAGTTGAGCATGACCGCTTCTCATAACTGCGATCGCATGGTGGTCGTGCCTTCTACCCACTCTAAATCTGAAAACACCTTGATGTAGTAGGCATTGTCCCGGAATTGCCTTCCATAGGTGATTCCCACGAGCCTTGTTCCATTGAGATAGCGTAGTAGGCGTCTGAGCTGCTTCGTGAGCACTTTTGTGGCAAACGCATGTCGTATGTAGCTGACATTGACTGCGAACGCAATGTCTAGCCTTGTGCACATGCACATGAAATTCATCGACCCGAGGATGGCACGGAAGGTCTCGTACTCCGTTGGCGAAAGTGCCACTTTGTCCTTGTCTAGCGCAACCTTTTCCATCTCGATAGTGAATGGGTACCATGTGGGGGGGGGGGGGAGGGGGGGCAGTTCTAGAGTCAGTGAAGTGTCGAACATAGCGGTCACCAATAGGGAAGGCTAGTAGTAGGGACTTGCCGGAGGGGTCGATAAGTCATTGGGTACTTTGGGCAGAGAGTCGGGTTGTGGTGCCGGCTTTGTAGGGCTTGTAGACGTATCGCAGCTCGAACGCATGGAGAACGGCTTGTCTGAGAGTGTAGATGACATGTCTTGAGTATGGGGGGTTATCGTCGTTCTCGTATCCCGTCCACGCTTGTTCAATGTCGTCGTAGATGTCTTTCTCCACGTATGGGGTTGCTTATACTCCGTCGTTCCATATGTGTTCGAAGGCGGTGGCGAGTAGATCGCGAGATTGTTAAGTGTTGAGGCCTTCGATTTCAACAATGTGCCGATGAGCCATAAGTGGTGGCTGGCCCCCCTCCTTGTCCTCGAGGTGGGTCGCGCTCTGGATAGGAGTATGGCAAGGATGCCTTCGGGGTCGCATAGTAGGTCGGAGACTTTGTTGGTGTGATTTTGTCGGTGGAGTTCTTGGGCGGCTGCGCGGCGGCCAATACGGATCAAAACCACACCGGTGGTCCTAGGTGTGAAGTTGCGATGTTTAGCTGGGGCCTTGGGGGCTGTAGGGTCGGGCGAGGAGCAGATACGGATGCTATTATGGGCGGACCTTTAGTGGTAGAAGCAATTAGTTTCTGGGTGGTGGTGG
Source organism: Tetraselmis chui (assembly GCA_026401115.1). Lineage (NCBI taxonomy): Eukaryota > Viridiplantae > Chlorophyta > Chlorodendrophyceae > Chlorodendrales > Chlorodendraceae > Tetraselmis > Tetraselmis chui. Next base: position 25,449 of record JAPMLY010000211.1, on the reverse strand, counting down.
TCATACATCCTGCGGCTAGTGGTAGACGCAATTACATTTTGAGTGGTGGTGGTCATACATCCTAGGGTGAGTGGAATGCCGGGCTTGACAAGCTTGTTGAGCTTGTGGACGACCCGCTCTTCCGCATCCGTGATGGAGTGCTCGCCAATATCTTTGAGGCGTGGGGATTGTGCGAGGGGTCGGGAGACGACTCCGCTAGTGAGGTGGCGGGCTTTATATGCGAAGTCGGTGTAGTCCCTAAGGGGAGGACAAGGGGGTGGTGGTGATGGTCGTGCAACGACCGCCCACGTGGTAGGTGGTATCTATTCCTTGGAGGTTGGAGGTTCTTGTTGCTAGAGCGCTATTTGTTGACTCGTTTCAACGGGGTTGGATTCCCCCCCTTGTGGGGGGGTCTCGTGTGAGTTATCCATTTGTTGGGGCTGGTCTATCTACTCGACAAGAGCGGAAGGTGTCCATTTCTCGTCGTGCGACAGGTGATCGCGATCAGTCGGCTCGGTTGCTGTCGGGGAGGAGTTACTAGCTCTATGGGCTGGTCGACTTGTGTTCCGACTATGCACATAGACGGAGGGTGGAGTAGAAACAGGTCAGGTGCCGCTGCGTCGGAGCGGGATTAGAAGAGCGTTTGTCGGAGGCGCGAGGGAAGTTGGCAGTTGTTGGGCCAAGAACGATCGGGCATGGATTTGCTACCAAACGGGTGCCGTTTGACGGTAAATCGGTCGGATCTTCGAGATGGGAGGTCACATGGCCGTCGTTTTCGGGAGGGCGAGGTTGCGGTACCAGGTTGCGGCAGGTTGTAGCGTGCCGAGTGGGCGGTTTGAGAGTTGAGTTGGGTGATTTTCCGCATAGAGGGGGTCAGCAGCTGGAACGGGATCGGCGAGGCGGACTCGGGCTGTACCGGCCGGAATTCGGATCGAAGAGGCGAGCGGAGACACGGAGTTGCGACGGGAGGGCAAGTAGAAGCTTTAGATTGGCGGTGTAGAGGTCGGGCTGGTGGCTCGACAATGGTCGAGTCGGAGGCGTGAAGGGAGGGAGGGAGCCATCGCGGCGTCGGGCGACAACCGTAGAGGGTGCTTGTATGGGGTAAGCTAGTACTTCCCCGGTACTTTCCCCGGTGTTGATTACTAGCTGTAACGAAGGACGTGCAATGGTGAATATGTAAGGTAGCTTAGCTTGTTACGTGAAGCAGCTCCCGCTACTGCTTTTAGTTATCCTCTACTAACCATCACTGAGCGCCCCGGCGCTCGCACCTATCGACCCACTCACCACACTTGCAAGCACCTCCGAAAAAAATTGGGAGGAGTGTGTTTTTGGGTTTGGGTACATTTCGTCGTGGAGTGTTCGGCTTCAAAGGCGGGAAAAAAGAGAATAAAACGCTATGAGTTCTCAACAACTACTTTTTGGATGTCATCGCAATGCAACGGACGGTGCGAGGGGCGCGTCTAGGCCTTGGAGGCCTTGTGCTTGATGGTGAGGCAGTTGATGTCGAGGAAGACGCATATCTCGTTGACGACAGAGGTGACGTAGTGGAGGTAGCCCGCGACGACGGCGATGTTGATGAGGAAGGGGATGAGCGCGGGGTCGAGGGCGGCGAGGTGGGTGTTGAGGTAGGCGAGGGCCATCATGGCGGTGGGCCACCAGGTGGTCACGATGGGCTCCTTGGTCATGTGCGCCACGATCATCTGCGTCGCCTCCCACGCATACACTATGCCAAAGGTGCTCATCACGCTGCGCGCGGCGGAGGGCGGACTGTTCTCCAGCCACAACAGCGCCGTGACCACCAACAAACACTTTTCGAGGATCTGCACCGCCTGCGACATGCGGCACAACTCCTTGTGCCCCTTCTCCTGCGGGTGTCGGAGGAACAAGAAGAGTCGGGGTGGATGAGCAAAGGGGAGATTGAAAAAAACATAATACATATTATTATGACAAATTTGTCGTTGGATAATCAAGGAAACCATTTCTTAGGAAAGCAATAACTATCTATTTTTCCCTATTTCATCATCAATTAAAAGTTTTATGTAGTGACCGTGCAGCTGTGAAAACAGCGCACCGTTGCGATGCGCTCTAAGAATAGTTTGAGATGAATATTGCAACTATCCGCCTCTATCTAGTACATTACGCAGCACTTTGATCGACGAGAACATGTGTATCAGCACAATAACCTCTCAATAGTTATAATCAACATTTTAGAAATATTCGTCAAACACTTTTTATTCTGAAACGTGATGTCACAATTGTGATGTCGAGTTGAAAGAATTGGCGAGGTGAAGGACGGTCAATTGAAAACAAATGAGAAGAACTTATGATAATACTGTGATTTATTGTAACATGTGTCATGTCCACATGGCTGTTGCGTTACCCCCCTCCCACCCTATTCATGCCATGCAGGTCACAACACTGTCGGGGGCAAAACCGTGATGAACGCCAAATAGTTCATCCTCTTCGGGTGTGTGTGTTTCAGGGTTAGGGTCTCTCCCGGGTAGATTCTAGAGAGGTTTGTAAAGCGAGAGGGGGGGGGGCATAATGGGGTTCCATACGAGCGTTTTCATGTTTGATTGGCCTTCATTCAAACTTTTAGCACTTTTAGGGTTTTATAGTTAAAAGAAACCCGAGAATGTTTTATATTTCTTGAGTATTCCGTCGATGATTATCAATTGAGTGCACACATTCATTGTCTCGTGTTTGCTTTGACCTTCACCATCGTCAAAAAGAATGGCAATTCATCATAAATTAAATTATCGCAAAACTAATAAATAGATTCGAAGGAAATCGTGGCAATTTGGGCATTCACATTGCTGTGCTTACAAGTGACGCAAACAGAAAAAAGAAAACAAGACAAAAAAAATAAAAAATACAAGCGTCACGGTGGAAATCTACCAGACACAATACGGAGACGGGGGAACCATACAGGGAGTATGGCATAATATCTCCCAACAAGTGCGAGGCAAT